>JAFBJR010000587.1:1737264-2213339 GCA_016785285.1 Brachirus orientalis
AAAAATCCATAAATATTTTTGCTAACACTGTAACAGAGAATCAACCCAAATTTAGATACAGTCACTGGAAAATATCATTGGAAGTTTGGTCCGTCAAAGTGAAAACCTGTGGAGGAAAGTGAAAAAAAAATTGCTCCGTTGAAATTCCTGAACCGTTTGACATTGTCTTGGATTCATTCATTTCTGGGACTGATCTGGACCTGGTTTGAGTTGTAAGCTGCAAGTCTAAATCTTATCTGTGGAGATGTTCGGTAGATGGTTCCCCTTAAACACTAAATAAATCTACAACCTTTAAAGTCAAGGGAAATGATCAAATCATTTGACTTTAGGGAATACTGTGTTCACAGATTCTTAATTGACGAAACCAGTTTGAGCAAAACATTTGACAGAACTTTCTTAGTTTATCGAGCTCCCTAGTACCCTCATGATGAGTCGTTTTTTGCAGTGTTTTTTTTTTCAACACTTTGTGGAAACAGAAATCCTATTGTAATATCGAAATTGAAATCCAGTGCAGTTTTTTGCCTATGTGCAAGTACCAGTTTCTGACCAACTGACACAATGATGATGGAAGGAAGACAGGAAGTGCTCCACAACACCCAGAAAGAAGACTATAAACAAGTGATGGCAATACAACTTCACTAGTCAGCACATAAGACTTTTTGTGAGAAGGTCTTAAGGCCTCTGAGGCACTGCCTTGATTGTCATTCACTGACATGAAACGTGATAAAATGATTGATCTTTTGGGCAATAATCATGTTTAACGTGTGACATCTGACCCCAGTATCAGAGTTAAAACTGTCTTTGTTGCTACTGTACAATGAAAAACCAAGATGACTGACAGAGAATATTCCAGAATCGTGGTCAGAAGATGTAACACCTGACGTGTCTCTAGTTGTGCATTAATTTAGCAACTGAAACCTTCTTGAAAAGTCTTCTTCAGGAATTCACCCAAACATTGTGGAGCAAAGTTAGCCTAGGTGTTAATGTGTCCAGAAGTGCCGTACGTTGGTGACATTATCAGTGCTCAAGTTTTCTCATCTGAAAGAGGCATCATTAAATTATTGACTCGTGTAAGGCTTCCTGCACCCCTTCTCTTCTTTTTAAAGGTGAATCTATTCTATCAAAATGGCTGACAGCAAAGACCACGCTGCTTTGTAAAGGCTAGCTGGTCTGGCAGTGTACATCAACCATATCCTCATTGTCTTATTAACAGAGAATGTCAGACATTGATTGATTTCCACATTGGACATTTAGTGATTATGGAAGTTTCTGGACAGAATCAGAAAAAGTCTTCCAGCAAAGAATATGACAAAAATATATCAGCAAACATAAATATATATACAAGTTTCTGTGCAGGCTTACATGAGTGTGTGTAGATATGTGCGGATGACACACATTTTTCTCTCTGTTATCCATAAATATTATTTTCTATATTCATCTTCTTGTCATAATATTGTGAATCTGCTTTCTCAGTTCCCTTTTAAAAATAAACGCTCAAGCGCAGCCGCACTCCTCAACGATCATGTTGGGAACGTCCCGCTTCACAATATTGTACTCGTCGTCGAAGTAGAGCATGGACATGGTGCTGAGCTTGGTGGGGATGCAGCAGGAGTTCATGGAGCCTGGGCTCATGCCACGCATGCGGTACTGGTTCACCACTGCTGTGTGGAAGGATGAGGCTGAACCGGGAACACCCGCCATGTAGGCCGGACAGTTCCCCTCGCAGTAGTTCCCATAGTAGCCAGACGGTGCGATGATCCAGTCGTTCCAGCCGATGAGTCGGAAATCGATATAGAACTGCTGACGGCAGCACAGGTTGCTGCTGCCATCGCACTCCAGCCCCCTCTTGCGGATGCGGTGTTGGTTGTCAGCCTGCCTTGCCTGCACCACCAGGAAGGGCCGGTGCGACTCATCATTGGGGTTGACCAGGATTGGAACGACGTTCTCGGCCTCACAGCCTTCGCAGCGCACGTCTAGGTTCTGCCGCCGGTCACCCTTCTCGAACACCAGCCGGACGGCATCCGTCAGCATGAAGGTGTGCCAGCTGCTGCGCTTCAGCTCCACCCGCTTTTCCACTAGGTTCCACTTGCTGCCGAGGCCGGGCTCTTGGTAGTAGACCTTCACCGTCACCTTCCGCCGTGGACGCACCTCCAGCACAGATGGCAGGAGCTTAAAGTAGAGCCAGAGTGTGGCCTGCAACACGTAGAGGTTCTGGTTCCCCTCACTGGAGATGAGGAAGAACAGGCTGGACTTAGAGGTCACCAATTCATCTGAGGAAACAAGCATAACAGAGCAATTCATTAACAACCCAGAGCAATTTGTTTACTGTCAACTTTGAATAATTTGTCAAAAGAGAAAAACAATGTGACAACAGAAACAGATCAGCTCCAGCCTTAGATCAGGGAGGACCAGGTTCTGAAAGACTGTGATAGGGAGGCGTTGGCCACTCGGACACTTAGCCTCTGAGTCAGGAGGTGGAGGAGGCTTACAGTGATAGAGCACAAAGGTTCAAAGGCTGAGCATCTAGTGCTGCCTGGAAATTAGATTTTAAGGCGACTAATTGTTGACACAATGAGTGTGGTTTAGTGCACACACATAACTTTTCTCCCAACAACTGCTCAATAATCAATCAATCAATCAATCAATCAATCAATCAATCAATCAATCAATCATTCAATCAATCAATCAATTAATCAATCAATTATACAGTGACACATGCTTGCTAGCCTTCTAACACATGATTGACAGCTGTCAAGAGAAGAACATTGAAGAGAAGATCATTGAGCCAATCATCAGGAACAAACCTCCTGAACTCTGAGTGAAGTCGAGCAAGAGGAAAACAGATTGACAGTTAGCAAAGAAAAGTGGACACGGAGTTGAAGATTTAACCACTAAGCAGATGTAAAGCAGAATGTCTCCTCCCGACGAGCCTCCACACGCATTTGCTAATCTATCACAGAGTGAGCTAATCTGCCAGTCGTTACACAGCAGCTCCGCAACCTGCAGCTGAGAGCAAACCCACAGTCGTACAGATGAGATCAAACAGCACATCTGAAGTGGACATAAATACACAGCAGCCGGAGGTTCAATTCCCTCTGAACTTGAAGGTTATGTGATCTTTTTTCTGACATGATAATGATGATGATTCCTCAAAGTGACCTGCTCAGACTAAAATACTTCCAAACCACACAGTGATGACACCAAGTCACTTCCCCAAATTCATTTCTCATAATCAGGAAGTGAAAAGACAAAATTAAGTCCACAATACACTTTAAATCTTCACTGGAAATCTGTGTTTGCAAAATAACACAAGTCACATTCTCATGTTTGTCTGGTTTACATTTACAAATGGTTTTTAACTCTTGCACAAATTATAATAAAAAGTAGTTCTTAAATCAGAATAATAAATAGTACAAAAAACTGCACACATTACTACTTTTTTATATTGTTTTATAATTGTTCTTTATTGAACAATATTTTCACTAAATATTCTTTCCTTTATTTAAGATAAAAAACCCATTGAGATCAAGATCTCTTTCACAAGGGTGACCTGGCCAAGAGGTCAGCAGCACATGCCATAAAAATTACATAGGACAGATTAACACAAACAATTTTAGAGATACAATAGTGTTTTGAGATAAGAAATGTGGGCGCTATAACACAGTGGCAAGAACAATTTAAGATTTAAAACATAAGCACTGTTCAATAGTCTCACACTGTCTATCACTCAAGATTGAACAGAAAACTCCAAATGGGATAACTTCAGAGAGTTTCAGTTCAATCTGGAGAATATTCCATGCAGAGGGAGCAGCAAAGCTGAAAGCTCTTTTACCTAATTCAGTCTTTACCCGAGGAACAGATAAAGGCATAGCAACTGGTTGTTGTCTGCAATAGAGCGCACAAATAAGGAGTCCTAGACCTAGAAGAACTTTGTAAATTAGAGTAAGCCAATGAATATACCTGCGAGCACTCAGAGATGGCAAGTTTGATTTCATATACAACTCACAATGGTGGGTGAGGCAACTGCAGCCATTGAGAAATCTCAATGCCGAATGAAAAATAGTGTCCAAACACTGGAGACATTTGGATGATGCACTTAAATAAAGCACATCCCCATAGTCAAGAATAGGCAAGAAAGTTGCTGTCACTAACTTTTCTCTGATAATTCCTTTAGATGTGTGTGGTAATTTGTGGTAGCACCTTTGAATGAGAGAAAACCATAAACTTGGTTTTATCTGTGTTTAAAACCAATTTAAGATCATATAAGCGAGACTGGATAACAGATAAATATAGGATTTCCTTTCAATTTTTATCCGACAGTTTGTCTACATTTATTTCCTGTATGTCATTATATACATATTTTCTCTTATCTGAATACATTTCCACAAGAAATCATGAACAGTTAATGGTCACATATTTTAAATTCATGTTTAGTTGGTCGAAATGCTCTTTTTAAATTAAAATGCAGAAAATAACATTTTTATAACACATAAGTGTTACCTAACCTGTAAAACGATCCAGTCAGAAAAAATAAAAGCACACTTATTTTTTTTAATTTTTGAGTTTCATCAAAGTTTTCTACGTCTTAACAGTAAACAAATGAAACAACACTGGAGCCTCAGTGTTGTTCAGTATAGAGTTTATAGTTACATCCCACACACACAAACACACTCTTGAACACATAAACACACAGTGAATTGTAAAGTGGTGCCACAGGCTGCAGAGATCAGGTCGTAAATCTGCATTCAGGCTGCACAACGGCCAACACAAAAGCTGTGACCTTATACTGAGGATACACACACACACACATTCACACACACCAGCAGGGCCAGTCCTAGCTGTTTTTCTGAACTTGGCACCATTAAAGTTTCACCGGTATCTTCATCCTAAAACCATTGCAATGATATTAAGACACAAACATACAGAAACATATAGTAATTCTTATTTTTGGTCAGTTCAGATCACTTAAAATTAAATACACTTATCTATCCTAAGTATCTACAATTCCCATTTTTAGTGGAATAATTTTTAAAACACTTGCTTTTGTTACATTATTAAAAAATACTACACAGTGTTTGTATTTGGTACTTTACATCACAAAATATGCTACGAAAAAACTTTAGTTACGTATCCAAAAATGTTACAACATGTAGTCATTTTACAAAAAGCTGAGATTACATTATCAAAAATGCTACAGAATGTTTGTATACTGTATTTTTAAAAATGTACTTTTCCATAAACTTTACTTACGTAGCCAAAATATGTTTCATTTTGGCTATGTGACTAAAGTTAAGGGGATGTTAGTAAGGATACATATTTTATTTGTGAACATGTTAAAGTGAAAAGCAAGAATCTGAAATAAGATAACTAGAATGATGCAGCACACCCTTGTGGCACTTAAAAATAAATCACTAGGACTGTGTTGGTGAGTTAAACAGTATTTTCAAGCCACATGAAATATTAACATTTTTCTCAGAAACAATTACCCTGATGATTCATGTCGATCAAATTTAAAGAAACCAGATGTTTTTCAGTCATCTTTGAGCCACACACACTGTTTCTCACACACACAGTGGGTGTTGGGTGAAGCAGGTGGCGTGGTTGATCATTTTCAGCCGTCTTGTCTCTCCCTCTCTCTCTCTCTGTACTCTCTCTCTCTCTGTCTTTCTGTCTGAGTAAATTGTTGGTGTGAGTGTTGTCTTGGTGCCATGTCCTCGACTGGCAGCCATGCAGCACCGTAAAGTGGGCCAACTGGCAAACACACAGCACCGAGGTGGAAGCTCCGCAACACAGCAGCCACACAGAGAAACATGGCAAACTCAAAGACTCCCAGTGGGAGAGCAGAACCTCGGCCGACACCACCGAGCCGCCGAGCTGCACGACAAAAGTGAATACAATGGCGGCGCAGCCAAGAGTTCCAAATGTCCAAATTTTTCTGCGGCGCACGAACGCAACAAAATCTAAAACCACACAATTGACTCACCTACATCTATTTAACAAACTCAAACTCCACATTTTAGTTTCATTCTTTTAAATCCACAATCAGAGGTCATGACCTTCATGATTTACATTATCATTGTAATCGCGAATGTAGGAAATTGTTAGTATCATGTGAGTGACTTAAAAATACTAAATCACCAGCATACAGTTCTAATGATTTATTTAAAGAGCCACATAAAAATATTATTTAGGTTTATGTTTTTTGTATCCTTAGCAACATATTTTATAACAATCCACCAAATTTTAAAACATGAGAAATATGTTTTTGTAACAGTATTTTGTAACATATTTTTTGTAAAGTTGCTAATATGTATTTTATAACATTTGTAACATGTTTTATAACATTAAAACACTTAATACATTTATTGTAAATGTTATTGAGTAAATAAACTAAATGATGTTAGGAATATTTTTTTCGATTGATGCTCAGTGTAGTTGATGTTCAAAGATCAGTGTAGCTGATGTCTGGCATACACCGCTAATTTTTCCTGTATATTTGTTTGTTTGTATTTGTCCCATCTGATAAAACATACAAATAAAAACTCATATAACAAAAAGCTTCATTTAAATAAATTAAATATGAATTTGTTGCATTTGATGAACATTTCTCTTGAACCTACTTTTAATGTCTGCACTACAGTGCACTTTAATCTATTGTATTATAAAAAAAACTATGTCAATAATATCAATCAATAAACTAAATATTAAATACACGAGACAGGTCAAATGACAAAACATATTCATAATTTGTGATTTTTAAGAAATTTCCAAAAAACACCTGATCAATCACATATACTTCTTTCATATTTGTTGACAAACAAACAAAAGAGGGAAAGAACCTCACAACACAAACTAAAGAAAACATAAAAGCTGTTAACACACACAAACACACATGCTCTGTGCTTTAATTTTGTGGGTTCTAAGATCCAACATCTGTTCAACATCAGCATGTTCTCTCTCACACAGGCACACACACATGGTCTTCATAAAGCCACATAAACAAGAATACACAGACACGCATACACGCACACACACACACTGGTTTCCATGATTTCAGAGGACATTGTATTGACTTGCATTAATTTCCTGGAAACTTACTCTAACCTTAACCATAATTACTAGTGTCCTAACCTTAGCCTAACTTTAAAACGTGTCTTCACCTTAAAATTTAGTAATTTACGTTAAAGAAGGCAAGTCCCCATAATGTGACTGTGTAAACAGGCTTGGGTCCCCACAACAAAAGAAATGCCAGGTACACGCACACAGAGACCTGTTGTAAACCTGGCTATTAACCTGGATGTGGTGAGTTTAAAGGGATAGTTCCTATTTTTTGTGAAATTTCTCAAGTTTCACCTGATTCCTGACCAGTTCAACTTTTATAAAAAACAAAATTCCATCCGAAACATCCTAAATATCACTGAATACAAACTTTGATTTTTGACAGATTATGTAAAATTAAGTATATAAAAATAAGATTCTTAATGGTCTGTTTTAAATATTTTCAGAAACTTATGTTTTCAGACATTTTCTTCTCAACATAGTCCTGCAAGCATCAGTAAAAGCTGTGTTACAACGTTACAGGTCAGCTGTTTTCTGTTAATCTGTCTGTAGCACAATTAATTAATTAACTTATGTGGTATATGGTATAAGGTATATGGACATATTAGGAGGTTGACTGTAGTGCTACTACTTATTTACGGTGTAAATGAAAATGAAAACATATTGAATGTTGACCCTTTGAAGGGCCGTGTGGCATCTGAAAATATTTAAAATCCAGCAAACATAAAGAATGAGTATTGATGTTTTCCAGTTAGTCCTTCTCTGCTAAAAACAAAAGTTAAATCAGATGATCAGAAACATCATCTTTCTTCTCCTTCTCCTCGTCTTGCTCACCTTTCTCAGCGAAGCTGATGATCTCGGAGCTCTCCTCCAGCACCTCGTTGCTCATGGCGTGTCCGTCCAGGTTGGGGATCTCCACCCTTCCGTCCTCCCGCAGCTTCCCCGCGTGGAGCTTCCGCAGTGCAGTCACCATGGCTGCCTTTGGCACTGGGTGCGTGATATTGGGTCTGTCCCGCATCTGCAGCCGGCTCAGGATGTGCCTCTTCACCGCCTCCACGAAGTCCACGTTCATCCGCGCGGACTCCGGCTCCGTGGGCTGAGCCGCGCCACAGGACGCGCAGGTTTCCCGCGGCGCCGTGTGCGTCTCCGCCTCGGTGGTGGGCACAGCGGTGCAACGGATGGAGAGGACGCAAATGAGGAGGAAGAAGAGGAGGAGTGAGAACCGGAACAGACAGCTCCTCATTTTCTGTCCGATGAGGAGAAGAAAAACTGTCTCCCTCTGTTTAGAGTCAAAGTCATAAAGTGGAAGAAGAACAAGTAGGAATTCCTCGCAGTTTCCGTGCGTAAACGCGACGCTGACGCACGTGATGCTGCTGCGCTTTGTTTCCACTCACTGATGAAGATGTTTGATCACATCTTTGAGAGCAAGACTCTGGTTTGAATGTCTCAACAACATAAAAAGTCCTGCAGTTTGGAGGAGTTTTACACAGCAGACGTGACACACTGAGCGCGTGCCATGATTACACCAGTCAGCATCAGTTCAAAGTTATTATCCACATTATCATCTTCAGCAGCTGCAGCAGTGTGATGACACCAGAACCCGAACCCTGCTGGGACCTTCTCCACACACACTCTGGAAGAGCATCATCATCATCAGCAGCTCCTTCATCATCATCCTTAGTCCACACAGCGCTGAGCCTGACTCCCACTACGCCGCAGTGGAAGACGATGAAGGTGAAGATGCGGAGGAAAAGGAGGAGGAAGATAAGGAGAGGGAGGTGTACCAATGCCAGAGCGGAGCGTCTCCATGCTTCCGTCTGACACAGCCGCAATACACGCTCAACTTTTATATACAGGGGTGACAGTCAGGGGGCGGGGCTAATGAGGAGGAGGAGAGGAGGTGTCTAAGCCTAACCCTACTCCCTGAAATATTCCTGAAGAAATTCCCAGATTTCATTATATAGAGAAAATAAAGGTTTTATTTTGAAATAGTTCAGTATCATAGAGCGATAGATCTGAAAATAAAACATTTTAAACATCAAAATCACAAAATAACAGATTTGAATTTAGTGATGGATCAACAACTCCTGTGTGCTGGGATGTAAATTCACTGATTTTCTCTATGGACTTTGGTGTTGGAGAGTGAGTGATTTACAAATTTGAGTTTCCTGTTGAAAAAGTCTGTCTAACAGGGATATTAAACACTGAACATATTCTTGAGATATTGACTTAAACTAACACAGATTTTATTAGGTGAGTCTTTTGGCTAAATTCTGTTTTAACAGCCATATTTTCACTTACGATGAGTCTCCATGTCTCGAATTTGTCCCCCAAAACAAACTAACACTTCTCAGCTTTCAGACATCCACCTTTTTCATCAGTCCACTGAAGATTGGGCCAAAGGTATGTGGACACCCCATCCTACACATACACATATGTGTGCTGCATTATTCCGTTTTAAATTAACAGTTTTAATCGTGTTTATAATTTATAAACATAAACATGAATGTGCAAATATCCAAACAGCTCCAGCCTCTGTAGTCAAATGTGGCTAATGAGTGTCTGCACCACCAAAAAGACGTCCTGAACAACATTTGTTCAAACTTCAAAACAAATCTGCTCCACACGAGACAAATGGAGCTGCAGTGGCCTTTGACCTGTCAGCTGCTCATTATCATAAAGCAAAACAACAGTGTAAACAGGTGAGAACTGACTCTTAACTCACCTTCCAGTGCAGTTAACAGTCAGCAACAGTGAAGCGGAGTGTAGATGACCATGATCGGTCACTAAGCTCTACTATGAGCAACGCTGGAAAAAGTGATGAAACAGCGCCATCTTTGGTCCAGATTTGGGTATTACAAAAGCTTTAGGATCTTGAGAACGTCTGAAAAGTGTTAGAATTTTTGTTATGACTTTTTAACTTGATGTTCTTATTATGGCAGTAAATTTAATTTTGCAATGAATTCAAATAAATTGATGGCAACAAATAAATATTGTGTATATCCATTTTTAACAAATAAATCAAGGTTGTATCTATAAATACCGAAAAAACTATTTAATGCGTAAGTAAAACGTGTGAATTATAAATTATAATAACTGTGTAAAAACTTGTATAAACAAATGATAAATAAATAAATAAGTCTAATCCATAAACAAAACAAATGAACAAAGAAATCACATTTTATCGACAAGAGTTGCTTCATACGTGAAATTTCTAACCCACGTAAAAAATAAAAAAAAACTAAATATTTACACACGAATGAATCAATGTCCCATTTAAATTTATACATGAAATAATTAGTTAATATATTATTAGTAAATTATAAATGTTCTGCAATTAATCTATTTTTTAGAGAACTACAAATCGGTGTTTGTAAATAGATAACGTTTTAGTAAACAATTTAGTTTTTCTATTAGTTAAATTCTAATAAATGAATGTATTTTATATTTGAATTATTGAATTGCACTAATACAAATGAGGAATTCCGTGACGCCATATCCTGTTAATATTACCATCCTCTCGCTGAGAGCAGACAAAATATGAGATGTATCACTCTGTAATTTTTTCCGGGAACGTCTGTCTGTGTCCCGTGAGCTGTGACTCGGTTGTGCTGTTTTCAGCCGAAGAGTGACTGGTCGTCTCTTGCATAGACGATCTTGGTCAGAGTCCGGTTGTAAGGTGGGGCAGCAGCGTCTCTGTTCAAACTTGTGGAAGTTTTTCTCTAGAGCGTCGCGTAATTGCGGCTTGTTCCGTGGCTGCCGCACACACACGTTAGCGGGTGAGTCATCGATTTTTTTCACTGCGGACTTTAACATGTACACGTTTATCGCTATGCCTCCGCACGGATGCTATTTTACTGTATGTTGGGGGAAGAAAAAGCGTTTATCTGTCGCTGATTCAGTGGCTAGTGCTCAACCCAGAGAGTGACAGTCTGAATAACCAATCAGAGCGAGACCCGCACTCTGTTCTGACCAATCAGAGGCGGAGTTTGAGCTGGAGGCGGGGGCAGAGGAGTTTGTGGACTGTCCTGTAGTTTCTGTCAGTTCGAAAGCACGGGACAGCTGTGGTCGTACACTTACACAGGAAACTGATACACTTTCTTCTCTGTTCTTATTACGTGAAAGTGCTATTCTCTGACGTCATCGGTCAATTTGAGACTTGTTAGTGTAACAGTTAACTGTCATTCATGAAGTTCTGCTCTGTTGCCCGGTAGTTCTGCTGTTAATGTCCTTTACTACAGGATAGAGGGCAGCAGAGGTCATTCTGTTTACAGCTGCAGCAATCGATCGATTATTGAGTTAGTCACCAATTACTCCGATCAGTGTGAGTGTCTATTTTAATGAATCAATGTGAGTGTTTATTTAAACAGTTCTGTGGCCTTCTTAAATGTGAATTTGTTTTGTTTCTCTTTCATTTTCCCACATTTTATGGATTTTATGGAACACAGGTTACAGTGTTAACACAGATTATTTACTCTGTTAACACGATGTGTTTACCATGGGCCCTTCTCCCTGCAGCAGGGTTAGTGTTTTCACCATCACTGGTTTAATTTGTTTATTTTTTTCTTCTTTAATTGATAAGGTGACACTTGTTTGACGTCATCCTCGAACAAACCAAAGATATTCAGAACACATTTACATTAAAAAAGCTAAAAAATCTGATTAGTTGTCCTTATAAAACAAAAAAACCCCTCAAAATGCTTCATCAATAATCAACACAGTTGATCATTTATGTAATTGACACAAACACTTACAGTTATAGTTATGAAATAAACTTGAAAACAAACAAAGTACAGCAGCTGATTCCAACTTTTACCTGTTGATCAGTCATGTGATGTAATCAATAATGTGAGCAGTGATTGGCTCTAGGTTTTATTTACACAGAATACAAGTTGTCACTTGAGGTAAAACATTTTCACTGGTTTCATGTGATAAACAGGCGTCAGTGAACGAATAATGTTTGATTAATGATCAATACATTTATGTTTTTGTTTCAGGCTTAAGTTACAGTAGTTTAACATTTGCTGTTTGGAAACATGTCTATATAAATGTACAGATGAAACAGTTTCCTTTTAACAAAACACTCACTTATCTTCTACCGTTTTATCTTCCACATGAGGGTTGCGGGGGGCACAGGTGCCTAATCCTAGCTGACATAGGGCGAAAGGCAGGGTCACACCTTGGACAGGTCACCAGTCCATCGCAGTTCCACATAGAGTCAGACAACCCTCCGCTCTCACATTCACACCTACAGGCAATTTATAGTACCCAATTGGCCTAATCCCCAAATCTGCATGTTTCTGGAGTGTGGGAGGAAGATGGAGAAGTTTATGATGTTAATGAGATTATAAATTAATCTTCAGATTTCTTCTTATCCCTCTTAGTCCTTCCTGGTTCCTCCAGGTTTCTCCTGGTTCTGGTCTGAGCTGTTTGACTGACGTAGACCAGAATCATGGCGTCCAGTAAGAACAAGAACCAGACGTCTCTGGTTCTTCATAAGGTGATCATGGTGGGCAGTGGTGGTGTGGGAAAGTCTGCCCTCACGCTGCAGTTCATGTACGACGAGGTGAGACGTTAGGACCACTCATTTTCACCTTTCCAAACACTGTTGTTCCACCTGTCTTCTGTCAAGTACCTGCTTTTCTTCTGTGGTTGCAGTTTGTGGAGGACTACGAGCCGACCAAGGCCGACAGCTACAGGAAGAAAGTGGTGCTGGACGGCGAGGATGTCCAGATTGACATCCTGGACACGGCAGGACAGGAGGACTATGCTGCCATCAGGGACAACTACTTCCGCAGCGGAGAAGGTTTCCTGCTGGTCTTCTCCATAACAGAGCATGAGTCCTTCACCGCCACATCCGAGTTCAGGTCCGTCAAGGTGCCTGTTTTATATCATGACATGATATGTTTGGACTGCTCCACTGTAAAGTCTCTGGGGGTGATTTATTTATTTTTGTTAGGGAGCAGATCCTGCGGGTGAAGGAGGAGGAGGCAATTCCTCTGCTTGTCGTGGGGAACAAGTCAGACCTGGAGGAGCGGCGGCAGGTGTCCACCGACGAGGCCACGACGAAGGCCAGTGAGTGGGGTGTCCAGTATGTAGAGACGTCCGCTAAGACAAGAGCTAACGTCGACAAGGTAGGACACACTGAGTGTGAAACGTCACATCAAATCCTTCAAATGACACAATCCATGAAAGAAGGTTGCTTCTGACCTCCTCTTTGTGTCACTAGCTGTTACTGCCCTTACTGCCCTTGTTAGCTAACTGTAAACCATGGAATGCGTTGCCTATGGATATTAGAGAGAGCACCACTTATATACAGTATATACTTCATGAAACAGCTAAAAACATCGATAAATAGCAACCAACAAACCAAATGAAAGAGGTACATTTTAAAATGTGCACCTTTTTAAAAATAAAAAAACAAAATACACTTTATGATAGATTCTTTTTAAAAAAGCACTATTTTAATTTAAGTTTCTACTGCATTCTTTTCTACTGCATTGTTTATTGTATTGCACAGTTTTTTGTTACCATTTTTTTATGCCTGTTTGCCATGTCTTTTATGTCTGGGAGTACAGATGGAAATTAGCATTGTGGTTAATCCGGCATATTTACTGTAATTTTATTTCATGTTCATTGCTACGCATTGTCCTGTCTGAATAAACATTAATTTAATCAAATTTAATTGTTTTTTTGCTCATTAGAGGTGAATATTTGTTTTCCTTCAATTTCTTTACATTTTTGTCAATTTTAAATTTTCAATTTTCTCCTCTTGTTGCATTTGGACAAACTTTGTGGACTGTTTGCCACAGGAAGATAGCAAAAAAAAAAAAAAACTCAAGCTAACTGAAAGGCATAGAGAAATGTTTTTTGTGTATTGAACCTGAGGGTGTGGAGTCTATAATTTTATACACGAAACAAGAAATCTATATAGGGTTTTGTTTAAATACAGAAACACACACCTCTCAAAGGTGGACTGTTTGTGTCATCAGTAACTTAAAGCTGCAGTAAGTTAACTTTCTGCGTCACTAGCTTGTTAGGTTTGTCACCAGTTTTCTAACAACACTTTTCCATTATACAGTTGTAGCACAACACGACTTGAGTGTACAGTTTTTTTTTCCTTCTTTTTTTTTTTGCTTTTCTATTAGGGATAGTACCTGTTACATCTGACACAAGAATAAAACCGAACAATGCCGAACTGTAGATCAGTTTAAAAAATCCTTAAAACATGCATTAATCTCCAAAATTTAGCGAGGAAACTTCTAAAAGCTCAACATTTAACAGAGTATTTCTGTGTATTTAACGACAGCACTGTCAAAAGCTGGAGACTGTGAACCAAATCACAAGCTGTTCCATTGTATTTTAGTTCAGTGACTGTGTCAAACAGAATTTGTGCTCCGGTCATGCAGGAAGTATTGAACGATTTGGTGAACAAATTTATTTAATTAACTGATTCTAATGATTCAGTACATTGAAAATAACTGCTTTGCCCATAGACAGATACTAAATTGAGTAGAGTCGAGCTGTGCTGATCCAAGCTACAACTGTATAGCTGGAAAGCGTCAAAAAAAATCCTGGGATAGTTTTACCTGAGGAAGTCCCTCTCCCCACATGTTATCTCAGGAATGCACCAGGGATTTTTCTCTAAACTCTGTAGAAACTGTCACTTTAAGATGACTTCATGAGATTTGAATCAAAGGTCAAACATTTGAATGCTAGTTTTGATCAAAGAGACTCAGTAGATTTGTAAATAAACACAAATAATGTGTGTGTGTGTGTATGTATATGTATAATATATATAATTTGTGACTCTTGTGGTGGTGCAGTTGTTGCGGTCGTGGTTAGTGTCTCCCAGCAGGTTCTTACTCAAACATCATCATCATGTTCAAACACGACGTCTCCTCCTCGCCTACCACCTGAGGCTAACTCCGCCCCCTCATTTACCTGTCCCTCTTCTTCTCTCAGGTGTTCTTCGACCTCATGAGGGAGGTTCGCAAGAAGAAAATGGCAGAGAGCAAAGATAAGAATGGACCCAGTGGCAAGAAGAAGAAGAAGCGCTGCTGCATCCTGTGACCTGGAGGTGACACTGTGCCAACATCATGTAATAATAATAATATTGAAAGCAGCAGATGGCAGCTTTATATCATAAAAATCTATTTTAGTCTATAAAATCCAAATAAAAGGAAAATCATGACTGCATGTATTTATGGTCACATGACAGGATTCTCGCTTCTGTTGTGTTGCTGTGCTGCTGCTTCCTCTTTATCAAAAAGATTGCTCTGTGTGGCCAAAAGTTTGTGGATGCATTGATTACAATAATTACATATAGTCACTTATTTTCTCAATCAGTCAGTGAGAAAACATAACATTGTGTCCTCAAACCTAATATATTCAGTTTCTTGTCACTAATGTGCAAACAAAACAACATATTCACGTTTAAGAAGCGGAAAGTAAAATCTGCTTCAGTTTAAGCCTACGATGTCTTAAGAATGTTCACTGCTATATCTCACTGTGAGACAGGCTTTTCCAACAGGAAACTGAAGTTTGTAAACCACTCATTCTCTCACACCAAAGTCCACAGAGAAATTCAGTGATTTTAGCTCATGGGGACACGGGAGCTGCTGGTTTCCTGCTGCCTTGTGTGGTCATTATGTGTCACTGAGGTATATCTGAGCCAAGGATTTCAAACACTGAAGTCAGAAAATAACACATTTTATGTTATAGATGGAGGCAGCAGTTGATCAACAGCTCCTACGTGCTGTGATGTAAAATCACTGATTTTCTTAATGGACTTTTGTGTGGGAGAGTTAGAGGTTTTGAGGTTGATCACAAAAGTATTTTCTGTGTTTGTGATAAAGAGGGAGATTTAAAAAAAATTACAGCTGCTTTTTTTTCAGACACTAAAACACTGATTCTCGACTGATGAGGAAGGTCTCACATTCATTGACATCAGTGTGAGCCAGTGTAGATGAACTTCCTGTTAAACCAAAGAGGAACATAAAAATGTTTCCATTTAACGTCAGTTAACTGTCACAGTCACAAATGACAATCAAAGGCAGCATCCACATTCATATGGCCACTTCCTCCATGCAGCAGCAACAACACAAGCAACAGATATTTTTTCACCAAACAATGCCTTAGAACATCTTCATTTACCAGCCTTTGTGCTCTGCTGTTATTCAGAAGCCAAAATGTTTAATCCAACATTATTTTTTATTATTTGTTTTTTCTTGTTTTTGTTTTGTTGTTTTCTCACATTCCTGATATGTAACAACACTTCAAACACTCCTTTGTATCAAACTTTATTGTTCACCTGCTTCACAAACACAAGTGTAATTTATAATCTGAAGACTTTCAAAGGGAACTGCTGTTGAACTGTGTGTGTGTGTGTGTGTGTGTGTGTGTGTGTGTGTGTGTGTGTGTGTGTGTGTGTGTGAGGACATGGGGAAAGTGGGGACATATTGGCTGGTCCTCACCATGTTTAAAGAGCTTTTAAGGGTTGGGGTTAGAATTGGGTTTAGGTTCAGGTAAGGTTTAGGGATAGGCAGTTAGTGATGGTTAAGGTTAGGATAAGGGGCTAGGAAATGCCTTATGTTTATGAGGGTCTCCACTATGAATGGAGGGCAAATGTTTGTGTGTGTGTGACAGAGAGGGAGGGACGACCTTGTATACATTTGATAATAAAAGATATTGATCGCTCTGTTTTTTTTTTCTTTTGTTCCTGTATGGAGCCAATTGTTATCAATATGATATGATAATACTTTATTGTCAGAACATGCCTGACATTTGTCCTGCTTCACAGCAGCTTGTTTGTAAAAACATACAGAACAGAGAAAATTTAGAGAAATTAAACAATACAAATGCCCAGGAACTACAGACACAAACACGTACACATGTTACATGATGAACAGAAGATGACATCCAAGGCTCCACAAAGTTTCATATTTAGTTTTAAGACTGACTGGTGTACGAAGACAGTCTAACTTTATTGAACTGTAGAACCCTGTACTTCCTGCCAGATGGTTATAGTTTGTATTCATGGTGCATGGCATGGAAGGACTTAACACATTTTAATATGAAAAAAGAAAAACTATCAAACAGAAAACTGCAATACTTTATTCTAGCATTGAATTTTTCATATTGAACTCATATAATCAATTGGGGTTATAATGTTTCACTTATTTTGTGGTTTTGATCAAATTTAGTTGAAAAGTCAGACAGTTATGGAATAAATGTGATAATTTGACACTCAAATTTTGAAGGGGGGAAATGTATACAGTGTAATTTTAAAGCAATAAATACATTATTAGATTTATTTAAATGTTAAATCATGCTCAAACTTGAAAAGTCATACAAAAAATTCAACATATAAAATTTTTAATTAAGCATGTTTATTTCAAACCTTTACGTTTTTGTAACCACAAAAAAATAAAAGTAAATAAAAGTATATTCATATATTGGTGCCATTCACGTGTGGTGGCCACTAGATGGCACTATACATTAAGTTTTCAGGACAATCAGCCACTGGTCACAAAAATGAAGCTGAGGTAAGCCATCACTCACTCACTCACTCACTCATTTTCTACCACTTTATCCACTGAGGCCCTATGTTAGCTGGTGCCTAACTCCAGCTGACATAGGGCGAGGGGCAGGGTACACCCTGGACAAGTCGCCGGTCCATCACAGGGCCACATAGAGACAGACAACCATTCACTCTGGTAAGCCATCAATGATAATTAATTATTGATCCTGACATAAAATAGTAATAAAATTCCTTTTAAAATTATTGTCTTCCACTTTCTTTCATCACATCAGCCTATGAGAGAAGAAGAAGGTGGTTTCCATGACATGAGATGGAGGCAAGTGTGACCTTTAAGCTTCAACTGCAATAAGACAGTGGCCTTTGACCCCTGAGCATGTTTAAATCAAAATCGAGAGTGATGATGTCATAGTTTCATGGTTTCAGTGCAGGTTGATCTGATCTCAACTGAGCTTGTATCAGACAACGAGAAACAGGTGCAGCTGGTCCGACCTGCCTCGTCACTGAGGTTACACACGCACACACTCATCATCTGATATGGTTTTTTTCATTTGAAATTTTATAAACTGTGTTTTTTTTTTATTGGATTATTGGATTACTATTTTAATTCTAATCAGATTAGAAATATCACACAACTCAAACTCAACAGTTACTCTCAAATTAAAAAAATAGATGTTCTAATAAAAATTAAAAAAAATGTTTCTACAGATGCCACATTATAACAAATATGTCATCATAAAATAGTAACTAACAGCAGCTTACTCTCAATTAAATCTGTAACCTGTAAATTTGCAGGTTAAATAAAGTTCAGTGAGTTAAAAGTTCAGTCAGCTCATTTGAAAAATAAAAATGGGCTATATGTTTGAAGATGCAGCTTTAGTTCAATTTTTTAAAAACCTTTACATTTCCTCCTATTACTTTTCTAGTTGGTTTAAAACTAACATTTTGATTGAGGTTCCTCCCACCACATGAACATGGACACACACTTTATACATGTTACATGACCTAAGGTGATGGTATCCCCATCTTGTACACATATTTAATTATTGTTATTACATATATTGTCCAACTCTCTTTTAGTTTCTTTACAGCATCTTCAGACATTTTCAAAGCTCTACAATGGGAGGCACTCTCATTTGATGAAATAGTGAGTAAAAAATTAGTAAGAATCTGCAGAATAGATCAGTACTGAGATAAAAATATTAGTTCAGGTTTGTGGTTGATATTACATATTTTGAATTATGTGATTTTATTTTTGGCAAACTCAAAGCTCAGTAGGTGAAATCAAATCTTACCAACAGAGAATATATTCAAGTCAATATTGTATGATGATGTTCACTGAGGCTCAATTTTAGGGCCCATGCTTGTTTTTAACTGACTCCTTTTCTTTGTTTAGGTTTCTTTGCAGTGTCAGCAGCATCTGTATGTGGATGAACAAACTGGTGTTTGTGTGTGTGTCAGCTGTACAGGCTAAACCTCTTACAGTAATGCACCTGCTGCTGAGTGGACACCTCAGTGCTGCAGAGCCCGTTGCCAGAACAATGGAGTAGATGTTTCTACTGCTCCTCTGAACCACATCTCATCCTGAAGAAAAGCAGCAGCAGAAACAGCAACAGAGATGCTGAGCGAAGAAGTGGTCGCCATGTGGGAGGTGGAGCTGAGCGACGGCGTTTACAGGATTGCGTTTGCTCATGGTACCACCTCAGGAAAACGTGTTGTTTATGTAAACGGACAGGTGAGAGTCTTTACATTTGTCATGGAGTGTGAAATATGTAAAGAACAAATGAGTTCATTTGAGTTCAGGAACGTTCCTGAGGTTGTGACACCATAGTTCCCTGTGCTGAACGTGTCAAATACAGAACATTTACTGCTGTAAAAATGACTGCATTACCCTTTAAAAATTCTCCATTACAACTTTATTTTTATATGTCTGTTAAAATTACTGTGCCACTTTAGTTAGATATTTATTATGGTAGTGATGTGTTAAAGGACTTTTTTTGACTTTTTTTTTTTTTTACAGTGTAGAACAAGTTACACAGCCACAGAGTATTTAAAGGGATAGTTAATTTTTTTTTTCTGTCTCAGTTTGTGCCTCTTTCTATACCGCTCATTCTCCCACACCAAAGTCCTTTGAGAAAATCTGTGATTTTACTTCACAGCACACAGGAGTTGTTGATCCACTGCTGCCTCCATCAGTATGTTAAAATGTGTTATTTTATGACTCCAATGTTTGAAATCCTATGTTCAAATTTACATCAGTAATACAAACTAACCACAAGAGACAGCAGTAGACAAGCAGCTCCTGTGTCCATGCTAAAATTGATGATTTTCTCCATGAACTTTGGTGTGGGATGTACCAAATGTGAAATTTTCACAGTTGGTCAATATTCATCACACAGAATCTTTTAAATCAGAATCAGTTAAAATTATTATTTGTTTATTGAATGTATACTTTTAGTTTAGGATCAAACTTTCAAAATAAAAGCTATCTTTGTGACAGGAAGTGATCAGAAAAGACTGGATGTTCAAGCTCGTTGGGAAGGAAACATTCACAGTGGGAGAAGCCAACATTAAAGCCACCATCAACATTGAAGCGGTCGGTGGTTTTGCCTACGAGTACACGCTGCAGGTTGGTGGGCGGAGCCTGCAGAAGTTCATGGACCAGCGAGCCAAGACGACAAAGACGTGGTTGCTGAGCGTGGACGGAGAGGAGTGCAGGGTGGTGCTGGGTGAGGATGATGGGGGGTCTGTTCAGTAAACACACGAAGCAACCAGGGCTGTAATTCATGAATTATTAATCCATCCAATTTGATATGAAAAACATTGATTAACATTTTATATATTTAGTGAACAAAACCCCTGATTGATTATTGGAGGAAATGAGAAATTATAGTTAGTTGCAGCCCAAACATTCACATATGAAGCTAATAGGCTTAAAAGTAGCTGTTCATTCATAACATATTACACTATGTGTGTAAAGAAAGAGCCTGTTGTTGTGTTTCTTTAACAGAAAAGGATACGATGGATGTTTGGTGTAATGGACAGAAAATGGAGACAACGGTGAAAATATTAAAATATAAATATTATTGACATACATTTATTTGTAAATGTCAATGTTGTTGACATTTATGTTGTTAATGATCAATAAGTAGTAGTATAAATAAGTATAAATAAATCAGTTGTCCTTAGCAAATGAAATATTAATAATAACGTAAATGTGCTTAAAAAAGAGACAACATGTAAAAATAAAGTATTGACTTAACGTGTTGGACATGAGTCTTCTGTGACTTCTGTCCACAGGGAGAGTTTGTGGACGACGGCACGGAGACACGCTTCATGCTGCGGGAGCACGAGTGCTGCATCAAAGCTACGAGCAGCGACAAGAAGAAGAGCGGCGTCGTACACCACCTCCTGCTGGACGGAGACAAGATTGCAAACTGATGCTGTGACCAGGGGTGAACTCTGACTCTGAAACAAAACATTTCTATTCTTCATAATTTAGTTGTTTCTATGACACAATTACAGAATAAAAGCATGAACACCCTCTTCTAATTTCTGCCTGTTAGTGCTTTACTTTACTTTATTTTGAAGGAACTCTGCATTTCATCAATAATAAAGAAAATAATAAAACTAAATCCGATTAATAATCTTTTTGCTTCAGTCGCGCACCTTTCACGCAGCAAACATTTTGAATGCGGTTGCGTCAAGTCCACAGTAATTGACAAGGAAAAAACGGATGTGGACCAGGTTAGTTGTCAAAATAAAAGCTCAAATAATAACAATGCCCCACGTTTGACTTCAAACTTCAAAACTTCAGTTTTCTTATTTATCAGTCAAAGAATATTAAGTGATAGTGATTTGTGTCATAATGCTGTTGTAGTTACTGCACCAAAATTCCTTTAATGGTCATTTCAGTACTAATGACATCAAACAGCTCCTCTGCTGACTCACGCATTGTTTTCACCGCTGCACCCTAACCAAGCGCAGTCCATGGTTCTGATCGCTTCCCCTTTGACCTCTCCTCTCTACTTTTTCAGTGCAATGACGGAAGTAAAATCTACATTGTTGTTAAATACGCAGTGTGTGTGCATATGTTTATTTGTCAATGTAACCGTTGATACAGATCCTAAATGACTTTAATTTGTCATAGGAGTCATTAAAATGAAGTCCAAGTTTAAACTACAACTGAACAAGTTCCTGTAATGACATGTCCACACAGAAACGTAGCTGGCTGTAGTGCAAGGTCTCCTGTGCGCTCCAGAGCTAAATTGAACATGAGGTGAACGTGAATTACTACTTGCGTTTGTTTATGCTGCTTTTATTGTGAAACCGCACATCAGAAGTCGCAATGTTCGTCGTGTGTGGGGAGGAACACGCCTTGACGTCATGACGTTCCCGTGTGGGACATACTACATTCACTGAGCTCAGCAGCAGCTCCACTCAGGGAGCCGGGACGTCGCGCGGGAGGTACCTGTGAGAAAGGCGAGTCATTTCAAAGTACCCAGGTTTATTCTGGAGCCATACGTGCTCCCATGCGTTCCCGCCTCTGGGCTTTAAATCCGCACCGAGGACGTCATTTTTGTACCGGATACGAAAGAACGGAGGGACGGACGGGAACTGGCATCCCAGTTCCCCACCACGACCCACGGAGTGTTTATGAAGTCACCGCTGCTGGCTCCAGCTTTTACCTCGTTTCATGATAATTTTACAGCCGAATAAAAACAAAACGCCTCCTATCCGGCGCTTCAGCTGCGCTCTCTTTCGCTATGGAAAGCCGACTTTAACATTACAAAAACGGTCAGTTTTCCTTCTGCCCCCCTCCTCCTCCTTTGGCTTGGAAGCTACAGCTAGCTCTCATTAGCCGGCTAGCTTCAGCCACCTAGCAACAAGGCAGTTTATTTTTACTCTGCGAGTTACGGCTAGTTAGCATTAGCCGTTTAGCTTTAGCCGCCTAGCATTACGGCCGTTTATTTTCATCCTGAAAACTATTAGTTAGCATTGCAACAATTAGTTAGCATTGGGCAGCTAGCTTCAGCCTCCTTGCAATAAGGCCGTTTTTATTCTGCGTGTCCGCTCCGTTATGACACAAAAAGGGCCAGGAAACGACTTTTAAAATACTATTAAAAACCGTAGAAGTGACTTTCTAACCCGTGCTGTCTGTGGGGAGTATGGGGAGGCGGTGCTCGTACTGCCGCACACCGGAGTCTGGAGCTGGGACACTACTGGGAACAGCTGCCTTCTCTGGGCACCAGCAGCAACCCGGGCGTCTGTGCTGATCGAGCTGGGAGATATTTGTTTCATTGCAGGATGATGAGGAGAATTAATGCGCTTTAATTATTTGATTTTGCGGAATTATACCGAGGAACGGTGTTAAAATATGATTCAACGGTTTTTTCCCTCCTACTGATTTAATCCCTCACAGAGGGAAATTCACTTGTTACTGCAGAAAAAGGTCACAGCTGCCACCTTCCTGTTTATTCTCCACCATCACCTCCTCCTCTTCCTCATCAGCCGTGGGATATATTGTTCGTGTTCCTCTGGGATCCAGTCATGAACTATCAACAGCATTTGGCCAACTCGGCCGCCATCCGTGCAGAGATCCAGAGGTTCGAGTCCGTTCATCCGAACATCTACTCCATTTACGAGCTGCTGGAGCGGGTGGAGGAGCCGCTGCTGCAGAACCAGATCCGGGAGCATGTCATCGCCATCGAAGGTAAGAACCAACCAGAGGAGGGTGACGAGTGAGGTGAAGACCTATGTACATGTATTATCAAACCAGAAACCGGTTTACACTGATTCACCATCATCACCAAACTTCACTCTAAATTAAGAAGCTAAGTGTATTAGTGCAAAAATCAGATGCAGAAAAGGCAGGGGAGGTGAAGTGATGATGATAATGATGCTGCACCAACACCTGCTGCAGGGTTGTGGGATTTGTATTTGGATGTTAGTGAAGAGTGTCTTTTATCCACGTCATAGTTAAAGAGAAGTTTGTGAATCAGTAACAACTGGACTTAAAAAAGAAGTCTAATAAGAAATCTTATTTTGTAAACTTGCTGCTAATTTTAGGTTGGGCTATCACTTTTAATTCAGTTCTGTCATCATCAGATTTGTCCAAATATGCCAGTCATTGTTTACTTTGATGTGTTTACACATGGCTGTAACTCTTAGCCATTTACATGACCAAAGAAATCAGATCATTATCTGATTTCTTGTAGCTTTCAGATTATTCAAGTGACCATGTAAACAGCACAATCTAATGAGTTTTATCTGATAACGGCTGTTATCTGATTATGAGAAAATGATTTATATGGCTAGATTTCTCCCCAGTCCTCCAAAGTCTTCTGGTATGTATCCCAAAATATCTGATTTATTTTGTTGTTTTACATCTGCGCATTCGTACAAATGTAGGAAACGGAAGTGATGTAGACACGTAAGTGATGTAGACACGTAGACTAAAACAAAGATGGAGTGTGGCAGCAGCAAGCTTAAGAGCCACGTCTGGACGATTGAAGAAACTTATTGATGGAAATTCCTGAGGGTGACGTAGTGCAAGACCAAATGACAGAACACCACCAGTGGATTTGGTCCCACATGTCCATTGTTTGAGACTACGGAAGAACTTTTAGGACTTAGTCCTTTTTTCTACCATCGATGGCAGTGGCGTTGATGTGGGCTTTGGTGAGGAGCTTTGTCCTGGACAAACACACGAGGATGGAGCATCGTCATCATGCCCAGGTATGCATGAACAGCATAGGTTAGCTTTGTTTCCCCTTGGTGGAGAGAATTAACTTGAACATTTTTGGTAATGATGTAAAATCGTCAAAAGACTTGTCAGTTGCTAGCTGGAAACATTTTATCCATACTGAGATAGTGCAACTTACTATCTTATGTTGATTTTTTGCTGTTAAATTTGTTTTTTTAATATTGTGAGCGCAGTTTGAGCTACATCTAATGTATGAAAGTGTTACAGTTTGTTGTAGCTAGCAGTTGTTGGTAAATTACTAGCTGAGCTTGACATAATGTGCATACAATGGCTCCTATAGCTTACAAAGCATTGGACATTGAATATCTGTGCCAAATGTTTAATTTTTCTGGTCGGCAACTGTAGGAATGCTTGTTTCCCTTTCCCTTTCAGCCACATCTACCATGGACAACCCAGACGAAGAACTGGAAGAGTTCTGGAGGAGGAGGGGATGACGTGCAGGAAGCCTGCCAGCCTAATTTAGTTTTCTTGTGCCAGGTCCGGCAGCCAGAATGGCCAAAAGGCACAGGATAATTTTTATACTTGTAACCTTTTATACCTTTATCATACTTTTATTTATACTTATAACATTCATACTTTGCACACATTTTTGGTTATTTTTTGGAGTGAGTGTAATTTTTATACTTGTAACTTGTATACCTTTTATTTTTATACTATTATTTATACTTTGCATACATTTTGTTTTTTCACGACCTACATACCTTTATACTGTGCACACTTTTTTGTTTTGTAGTGAGTGAAATTATTTTACTACTGACTTCTATAACTTTTCTTTTTATAGTTTTAGAGTATTTGTACTTTTATACTTTGTGCAAAGCATTTATACTTTGCACATTTTTTCAAAACTAAAAGCTTTCTTGCAAAAAAAAAGTTTTAATGTAAACTAAGATTTTCTTGCACTTTAGAAATCACAGTGCATTATTGTTTGCAGTTTGGTGTGAGTTAAGACAACATGTATATTTTTATATTTTAAAACATTCTTAACATGTATATTTTTTTGTTGTGGTGCTGTTGGACAATAAAAAAGTTGCGCAAAAAACATTTTTGACAAAACATTTGTTCATTCTAGTTCGACATGTGCTCTATGAACATTGCTTATAGCTTATTACATGTTTATAATGATGATACTTTTTGATGAAGAGCCAGACAATCAGTGGTAGGGAAAAAGTCAGGAACAACAAATGATTTATATCAGCGTACTTGACAAGATACTGAAATGCTAAATAACGGTTAATATCATCTGTAACCAAATAACTAGTGACACTTGTGACATTACTACCTATGGCTGCATTCCGGTGGAGCTCATTTACAGTGCCAAAATAACAAAACCACTGTGGATTGTTCACTCTTCATAGTTGTCTATGAAGTGGAAAATTGTGAGCTAAATATTCTGTTAGTGCTCTCCTAGCTGCTTTGCAGAACGGGCTGTAGGGCAAAGCCATGATGCAGGCTGGGGCATGACTCTCCTGGGAAGCTACCTCTTCATCCAGGATAGGTTGAGAATCACATCTTCCCCTCTCACAGAACAACAAATGATCACAACAAACAGTGTAAAGGTGAAGTGGAAATCACTCCACTTAAGAAGGACACGCCATCTTGAGTTCAACCTGTCAAATGTGATTTTAACTGATTATATATACATACAACTATACATATATACATACACGTAAATAGCCAAAGAAAATAGTAGAAATTATAACAGAATATTATATATTATATTTAGCTCATATGTTGTTATTGTATCTTCTTGCATGCAGGATAGTTTTCCATTACCTTTTTTTCCACAGGGCTTGTAATTCTACAGAACATTTGGAAAGTTTTAGGGTTTTTGTTGCTTGGTGCTGTAGCACAATAACTATGATGAATGTATGCACTGTTGGGATATACATAGAAACTTCATTCCATTCCATTATCTGTTCAGTTATTTATGAGGCTGAAGCCTTGCCTGTCATTCTCATGACAAATTATCTGTACTGCCTGCCCATGTGTATGTAATATGTCATTACTGCTGTTCTTGTTGTCTGAAGAAGGGCTTGGGTTGTCATAGTTGAGGTGTTTCAGTAATGATGTGTGGATGCATTTTACTTTTTAAGATAATTTTGTCAGCCCAAAAAAATGAAAGAATTTTTTTTGACAAATTTGGTCAAAAATATCAATGAACCTAAAGATTGGGCTTATGATTCTCAATTTTGTCATTTGTCTTTATTAAGTAGTTGTAGTATTTTCATGTAGATATTGCACTTATTTTGTAGAATACTTGTATGAGAATACGAGTTACTGTGAAGTCTGTGAAGTCTGTGTGTTTGTGTGTTAGCTGACTGCATGTTTTGTTGCTTTTTCTGCTCTTTTTGACCAAAACGAGAAAAATATGTCTCAGTCTCTGCCAAACTCATTGAGTTTTTAGACTTTAAAATGTTTTCTCTGGGTTGTCGTCTAATAATTTTTTTGATGTTAAAATGCTTATAGTCTATCACTGAACTGGGTCATCTATTGCATTGATATACAGTATAGTCACTGCAGTTTAGTTTTTTCCTGGATGTTGATGTGTGTCTGCTAAATTCGGACTAAATTGAATGGGGTTTGGTGTGTTTTTTCAGTTAACATAAAGTAAATAAGGATCAGACAGAAGTACATCAGTGACAGCTGTTGGTACATAACAACAGTCAGAGCAGTGACTGGGTACATTTCCTGAATTCTCTGGCTCACGGAGTTGGTGACTCACTCTGCTCACATTCATGCTGGAAATTACCCAAATAGAGACGTTGCTGCGGCTGCTGCTGTCATTGTTTTCTTTTCATCTTTGGCTACACATCTGCAAGTGTCATTCTCATTCATGTCATGTGACATGACAGCTCAACATTCTTCCTTTATAAAATCATGTGTTTGTTGTGGTACATAAGTTGTAGTTTATTCTCAGACAGTTTTTAAGACTGTACCTTGTTCCAGACCTGTGATTCAAGTCTCCCCTCATTCTCTTCTGCTTCTGTGGGGCTCATTTACATGTGCGTGTATGTGTGTGAGGATGGATGAAAGTCCAGGCAGCCAGGTGACACTGACCCATTTTTTGCAGCGAGTAGAAATCAGTCAACGGCAGCAGGCTGTTTCATGTTTCTGTTTTTGTGCATTTGACTTTGGGTTGACTGATATTGCTTTTTCAGAGCCATTTTTGATACTGATTATTATTAGTTCATGTGGCTGATCATCGATTTACAGTAAAAAAATGAAAATCTCTTTCAAAATTTTAGATTTAAAAACCTTTAAATGTTTTTAATGTTTTTCAAAAAACTCATTTTACATGACATTTAAATTAATAAATGAATAAATATATTTTTTCCTTTTATTCATATGGACATTTATGAATTCAAATTAAGTATTAAGTGATACCACATTGTTGTTAGTTAAAGCAGCAGCATAAAAGGAAAAGACGGCAGCAATGCCACAGTAGTATGCTTGTAATTAGTAAATAATATCTTAATATTGGCCCTCAATAATCAGGCCGTCCGATAATCATTTGACCCCTAGTTTGGACTCCAATTTGAAATGAGCTGCTTCCGCAATGGAGAGGGATGTCTCCCTCACCTCCTTTGACCCTGTTTATGGGTTACATTAGCAACCATGGTAGTAAATTACACTTAAATATTCTTTGTTAAAAGACACAAGTCAGTGTGTGCAGCATCGACTTTGACATTGTTTGGTTAAGAAATTAAAAAACGACAGAAACGCTGGTGATCTGTAAGTGGATGTGTTCAAAAGTAGAATCTGAGTAGAAAAGAGTAGAACTCAATAGTTGTGATTTAATCTTTATTTCTCCTCTTTATCACTAACACAAGTGTCTCTTTCTCACTGCTGCTTTTGTTTCTGCAGCTTTTGTCTCATTTTGCTGCCTACAGTCAGTGAAAGCACCATCTGACCCAGTTAGCTACTGTCTGTGTGTGTGTGTTGTTCCTTGAGGCTGTGTGTATCCTCTCTCTCAGTAATGTTCACTCTCAGGTTTCAGTGGTTCATGCCGACTCTGATGTGACTCCAGTCATATTCAGGGTTTGACATGGGAGAGAGCAAGGCACGCAGACCAACATGGTTTGAGGTTCAATCCCCACTGGAACCACCTGTGGTCTATAGAAGAAACCCCGGCTGTAATGCCAGGAGATAAGTCAGGAGGTTACATGACACACATGTTAATGGTTCAGATGGTAGATATGACTCTGTGAACTTTATACAGCCACTGTAAACAAATTGATAAAAACACGATGAAGTGACAAATGTGCAAAAGCCAGGGAAAAAAGTTAATAAATGCAAATCACATGATTTAGAGTTTTATGTCATATAGCATAGTTGTGTGCTTTAAAGAGAAAATAAAAATCACTGTCATTTTTATAATTGGTCATATGTTCCATTTATGTTAGACTAGAATAAGACTCCCATGTGATAAATGACTTGTGTTAGAGCAGCAGAAGTAAAATAATGTTGCTTGTTTTCTTAACCGATTATTCGATTCGTTGTTTTGTCAGTAACAGGTAACAGAATGTTGATCAGTGTTTCCAAAACCTGGAAATTAGGATCTTTTAAAATGTCTTGTTTTGTCCACAAACCAAAATGAGTCAGTTTTAATTATTTCTTTGGTATATGGAACAAAGAAACCAGAAAATATTCACATTTAAGAAGCTGAAAGATCTGAAAACTTAATTTAATTATAAAAAACACTCAAACTGATTAATCAATTATCGAAATAGTTCACATTACAGTTTACCAATTAATTAGTTAGTTGTTGCAGCTCTATACAATAGTTATTAAACTAATGTTAGTTTAATAACAATGTTAGCATCAAAACTCAAAAGATGTTTAAGTAGTCTAAAGTTGTTGCTCCTGATATTGATATAAAAGGCTCATTCTGAGGTAATGTAAAACAATTAATACTGTATAATCGGCTGATTGTACACTTCAGTATAATTGTCAAAAATCTTCAATTTTGCAAAAGTTTACACACTGGACCTTTAATAATATATATAATGAAAATGCTCTTATGCGGTGAATATTAATAACTAAATTTTGAACTAAAAAAAACTGTCAGAGCAAAAACTGTAATATGTCAGAAAAATTGCAATTCGCTATTTTCTTAAAATTGTTAATTAGTTGTTGCAGCTCTACTTCTCTTTTTCGAGTTGTCACTGACGTTGACTGACTAAATATTGTGGATGATCATTAGACCAGGGGTAGCCAATTATGATTTGAGGTGGCCCAAATTAAGAACATTTTGACATGTGCAGGTCCACAGCATCATCATGTTTAAGTCGCATTGTAATTTAGTTACTTATTACAATAGAGATAGTATTATAGCATAGTCATTGTATTATCTGCTCTAAGCAACTCATATAAAGAAAGATATAATTGAATGCCATTTCAATAATATTTATTCAAAGTGCAAGTTTAGACTCTGGAGAGCTACTTACAATAATAAATAATAAATAAGTAAAAAAAATAAATAAAAACAAATAGCAAAAGTAAAAGCAAAGTAAATTTGACCTTCAGCCAAGAGATACTTTATTATTATTAATAATAATAATAGTTGCTGGCCAGTAAATTAAAATCATCTTTGAAAGATCATAGTTTGCTTTGAGAACTTATTAATTATTAACTTATTTCTGTGATCTACTAGCTGAAATAAGTGGGTATGTTTTTAAAAATGTCGCGGGTTTTGAAAAGTTGATTTTAGTTACATAACTAGCACATTTGCCGTGCAGCGAACCCTCCCCAACAGCTACTCCCAGTCATGGGCGTGAACATTCAACCTGAAGAAGAAGAGCTCGTAGCAGAGCTGGTAGCAATCACAAGCGAGTGGGAATGCGCTTGGTAGCTGGCCAATCACAAGAGACTCGGTATTCTGGGGGGCGGGCATTAGCTCAGAAACAGAGCACCTGTTCAGAGGCTGGCAGAGAGCAGCAATAAACTGGCTTAATCTGAAGAGACTATGAGGTTTTTGACCATAAATATTATTGAATGTATGTAAGTAGACATCAGTAATCTCGATTTTTGGTTCCTTTTTTTTTTGGTGACCTTTAATACATGGGTGCATAAACTTTATCTGTCATTCCAATCCAATCCAACTTTATTTATAAAGCACTTTAAAACAACACAGTTGAACAAAGTGCTGTACACAGGCAAGGAGTTTTAATGCAGGCAGCATCTCTTTAATAACTGTGTGCAGAGCACCCTAGCACCTTAAACTGCTACAGCACACAAATCTCACTATAAAAATATTCATCGGTAATTTCACAATTCACGTTCTTTTACAGTCGCAGCAGGAAAACTTGTGTTACAGTTTTCTCTCGTGTGATTGATCACTGGACTGAACATAGATCCACCTCAACATCTTCTGGGAAATACAAATAAGAGGAAACTACATTTGCAAAAGCTAATACCTAAAGAAATCCCAATGTTGTCAAATAAACCAACCTCAGTTTACAGTATAGAACAGTAAAAAAAGAGTTATTTTGCTGAAATATCTCTGTAAATATTTATGTTGGGCTACATATATATTCAGTTGGTCCTAATTTCTTTTCCTCTGAATAAAAGCAACTGCATTTCTGTTTTATGTATCAAGTGTTTCATCTCTTCATAAGTTTACATTATAACCTGTTTCTCGCTGCTCACAGTTCCTCATCAGTAACTCTGTGATCACCCTCATGGTCTACTTCAGAGAGCCAGAAATGTGCTTTTACCAGGATAAGTTACACCTGGCTTGACCAAGCTGCACCATCTCATCCTGGTTTGATGTCTGTGCAACAGACTAAGCCACAATGAACTTAGTAGGGCAGGTTAAGGCTTTCTCAGATATCCTGGATATCTTAATTCTACTTTATTGCAACAGGCCCCAGGACAGAGTTGTACTAAATTTCAGCTGGAGGCAGATTGTCCGTTAGAGCAATTACATAATAAATTGTCACTGTGATGCTTTTAAAATGAGTGTTTTTAGTTGTTACGTAACTGCTGCCACTCACTCGCTCTGTCTATGTGTAGAAATTACTCTGACATCTCTGCACCTTTTGTTCAGAACATTACCCTCCTCCTCCATCTCTGTGACTACTCCACATGAAGCAGCAGCAGATGTGATAATGTTCTTCTAGTGCTAGGCAGTATGACCAACAATTTATATCACAGTATTTTAAAAATTTTTTAACAGTTTCACGTATGGGTGGGCGATATATTGAATATACTTAATATATTGCAACATGGGCCACATGAGATGTATTATTTGTTAATATCGCGACCATCGGGTACAAACTGTCACCTGAACACATTCATTAAGCTGTCTGCATGCAGTTCTCTTTTGAGTCTTTTGAATCTCTCTCTCTCTCTCACATGCACCTCTCACAGCGTATTGCTTGCTCCGCTGCCCAACTAGAAAACTCTTGGACACGCAGTTGTCAATTTAGCGACTTTGTTGCTATATAAATTGAGTATTCAGACCTCTCTAGTAACTCTTTTTCAAAAAAGTGATAAGTGACAAATCTAGTGACTTTTTCTATTGGAGACTCTTGGAGACTGATGTGAAAGCACATATTGTTCTGTCTGTAACCAGAGCAGGCTTTGCGCATGTAAGTATGCTGCTGTGATGTGACAGATATTTTTCAGAGTGGATCATGATATATCCTAAAAATTTTGCGGTAATTATTATAGGCCATATTGCCTAACCCTAGCTTCATGGGGGGAAACAAGATTTTTTTTATGCATGAGCGTTAGTGAGTGCTCCAGTCAGAAAGGCACAGTTGAGTGTGTGTAGTCGTCTTGCGCTACTGGTGGTGTGAAGATAGCAGTGCATCTGTAGATGCATGCAGACACAGTGTACGAGTGCCCTCTCGAGAGTGATTGTGCGAGAGCGAAGTAGCAGCATATTTGAGTATGTGTGTGTTACTTATTCAGCTGAGCCTATGCTGCAGTGGAAAGGGTCCCTCGTTGAATAGTGATTCCCTGGGATTCCACTGAATGCATATTGTGGTGTGTTGCCTCTGTGTTGCACAGTTGCTGTGTGGGCTCGATCTGTCAATACCCAACGGATGCGTTTACAGCTCTGTGTGACTTGTGGCATAGCAGGAAAGCTGGAGCCTTGAGACAGGGATTTCTTGTGGTAATTCAAAAGCAACATATTGAACTTATTGTTTCCCCCGCTTTTAGCATGTGTAAGTACAGTCAGGTTATGAACCTGACTGTTCATAACCTGACTTCCCCAACAGCTACTCCATGACCGGGAGTAGCTTTTGGGGAAGGGTTCCTTGCACGGCAAATGTGCTAGTTACATAACTAAACTCGACTTTTCAAAACCACTTGCTCGAGCTCGGGTAAATAGTGAAGCCCTTGTTCCTCAGAAGTGGCTGAAGTGTTTATTGTGACACTTTAGTGATGTTTAGATACAGGAAGGACACGGGGACACACCAAAAAACATCAGAAATCTGATTTTTCAGTAAAATACAATATTGGGGTGATATGAATTGAAGCTTTGTGGTCCATTTTCCGGCAAAAGTAAAACTCTTGTCTATTCTCTCTGTAAGTGACGGACTGCTAGAGCAAGGACACAGCCGGTACATGATTCAAACATAGTCAGTGGAAGCTGACACATTGACTAAAGTGGATACAAATCACTTCCAATGCCGCGACTCATACAAGTTCAGTGGAATCCTGGGTTTTTGCTGCACCATGGTCCTTTTTTGTATACTGTTCTTGCAGTATACAAAAATTCATCTTAGAAATAAATCGGTTTTTGATATGAACTGGTATACTGCAGAGCGCTTTGTTTTTCTCTTTTCATGTATTTTTACTCCGCTCCAGGCTTTCTGTCATTAGTGTTAATGTACAAGGTGAAGCATGAGTCATCGTCTGACTGAAGGAACAGTGAGTGTGTTTAGTGGAGGAGAGTCAGCAGTGTCACGCTGGTGATGATGGTGAAGAAGAGTGTGTATTATGTGAAATCTTCTTTTCTTTTCCTCACTGAGAGGTTTTAAACATCATGGTTGTTATTTTGTTTGTACATTTTCATTAAGTGGAGCTGTGACTCAGCAGCTCTGCAGGTCAAAAACACTAGATAAATCAGTAGAATGCTGCGTCATCACTTGATGCTCACATCGAAGAGACGCTGAGTCAGGCTGCAACTTTCTTCAATCAGATCAAACCAAAACATGTGATCACTGACAGGCTTCTTCTAATGCTAACTAATCTACTGTGCCAGTGATGTATTTGTTGATTTTTGATTTAGTAAATGATGAAAAATTAGAATCAGTCAAGCAAATGTCAAGGTTTACTGTCACAAACAAGCAGAGAAAACTGAAAATACGCTCTTCAAAAATCTTCAAAAACCATAATTTTATAACTGAAATAGTTGATTATTAAATTAGTCTTAAATGTTTTATCAATTAATCATGTGAGTTGTGAAACTAAATCTTCTGTTTTTGTACAACACACACATAAATAAATCAGTTTTTTACTTAACAAACTTATGATCACATTTCTCTCAAATAGTTATTGATTTGTGGGCCATAATTCATCCAGGGCTGAAAATAAATATTATTTTCCTTTGAGTCTGTCAATTATTTTCTTGATTAATCAATTGAAATGTTAAATTGTTCCCCAAACCTGGAAATGATGATTTTTTGTTGACAAACCAGTATGATTCCGTTAATTATACTTTATTATATGAAGCAAAATCCCCCAAAAATATTCACATTAAAGAAGCTGCAAAGTCAGAGAACTTATTTAAAAACTAATGAATCGATTATCAAAAGAGTTGGCAATTAAGGAAGTAATTGACAAATAATTGATTTATTGTTGCAGCCCTAAATTCAACAATATAATGTAGTTTTCTACAGTATAAGAAATATTCAATAAATTTACACAGTTTTATACATAATTTCTATTAAATGTTTAACCTTATGTTTGTAAAATATTTTTTCTGTTTATCACATGTTTGTTGTTATATTTCCATCAACATATTTCATTATTTATTTTTTATGACCACAATCACATGGTAAATATTTATTTCTGTGACGTGATCACTCAATATTTAACAATATTGACCGTGTTAAAGTTTTTTAAAACCGTAGGAACGTCAGACCTTTCACTCAGAACGAATTTTGATGTTTCTATCACTGTGGTGTCCAGGTCAAGGGGCAAAGGGAGTGTGTGCAGCTGCAGCCACAGGTCAGAAAGAGGTCAGATGTCACTTCATCCAGCAGGTTAACTGGGATCACTGAGATTAGTCATGGATTACAGCTTTCCCTGATCCATTTAATCCTCCTCTGGTGGCTGTTGCTGACTGTTAGTACTGGAATTAAAAGGTGGAAAAGTGCAGAAATTATACACTCAGAGGGAATAACTGCAAATCAGTAATGATTAACAAGGACAGGAAAAATGTGTTTAAGATGTTTCACAACAACATTCTCTGCTCATACTGTGTGCTGAGTGTCCTGAAGCAGGAAATTGTTGATGATTAAGGTTATTATTGGTCATTGATCAGTCTGTAATGGCAGCTGTCAGTGTGGAGGTGATGGAGATTTTGATGTTACAGATGTGATGTGTTGTAGTTGGAGGGAGTCACTGCTGTCACTCAGGGATTTAAAGGCTTAAAAACCTTCATACTAATTCAAACCTGCTGCTCAGTTTGATTATGTAAAAACATCTGGTTCTGAACATGTCACTCATTTATTATTCATTCATTTCATCTGTTACTTTGCAGCTGATATACAGTGGCAATTTTACTGGCAAAATGTACAAACTAGCAGCTGTTTCCAGTTAACAAATCAAATAAGAACAATGTAAATGGCCCAACACAAGTAATATTACAAGTAGTTTCTCCAAATTCAACACAAAATGCCACATTTAATGACGACTGCAGACTCAAAATTATTCAACCCATTCATGACAAGCATCTTTAGTAATTAGTAGAGCACCTTTGCTGTTATGACTTGCTGCAAACTTGATGCATAGCCAGACACCAGCTTCTGGCAGTGTCGAGCGACTGCGATGGCCACTCTAGTATCTTCCAGGAGTTATTCTGAAACCAACTCTTGGTGGACTTGGAGGTATGAGTAAAGCAGCCCCAGATTATCACTGAGCCACCACCATGCTTCACTGTAGGCAGGGTGTTAGGCTTTTCTGCATATGCTTCATTCTTCCTCCTCCAGACATCAGCTGATCCCATAAAAGTTCTACATTTCTACTGTTCTACATATGATTCTTTGCTCCACAGAACAGAATCCCAAAACCTTTTCGGCTCATTTATATAGTTTTGAGCAAATTGGAGCCATCTTTTTTTGTGCTTTTGGCTTAGTAGTGGTGTATGTCTTGGGAGTGTGGATATGGAGCCCTTCAGAGTTTAGTATGTGGAAACTGAAACCTCAGTGTCTGCTGCCACCAAGTCCTGCTGCAGGTGCAACTTCCTCTTTCTGCCACATCCAGGTACTTTAGGCACTGTTCCTTTAACTTTAAATATGCAAAGTATGCTTCTAGCTGTATTTTATAGGAACATTCAGTGCCTTTGCTATCTTTTCTGTACCCTTTTCCTTTGATCTGTGATTGATTGTGATCTGTCTCAGGCACAGCTGATACAATTAACAAAGCCCTTGAGGCACCATGTGATTTGCAAGTGTGTGCTCTTATGAGGAATTCTATTCAGTGGGTTCAATAATGCAGTAGTCATTAAAGAAAGATTTAGTGTTGAATTTGGATAAAATATTTGGAATACTGTATTAGTTTCATTTAACTATGTAAACTGTTCTTGTGTAATTTGTTAATTGTAAACACCTAAAATGCAGTGGGGCTGAATAATTTTGATTGCAACTTTACATGTTTTACTCTCAGATGACGTAAAATAAATGTTCTCACACATTTTCTGTATCAAAGGTTTTAGCAACCGAAGACTCTGCAAATAAAATTTACATCAGTTTAAGTCTACGATATCTTAAGAAGGTTTTCACTGCTTTATCTCACTGTTGATGTTTCCAATAGAAAACTAAAATTTGTTAAACCATTACTCTCCCACACCAGTCTATAGAGAAAATCTGTGATTTTAGCACACAGGGCACAGGAGCTGCTGGTCTGTTGGTCTGCTGGATTTCAAACACCAAAGTGACAAAATAAAGCATTTGAATGTAGTGATGGAGGCAACAGTGGATCAACATCTACTGTGTGCTGTGATGTGAAATCACTCATTTTATCTATGGACTTTGGTGTGGGAAAGTGAGATATGCTGTAGTTACATGAATTAGACTTTTTATCTCATAATGTCACTTTTATCTTTAAATGTGTTTTTATTTGATCATACTTTTCATACAGGTATAATTAACCTAAAACTAAAATGTTCATATTATTTTCTTTCTTTGACTGGTATGACTTGTAAACAGCTCCAAATGTCATATGGGAAAAATTATTTCATGTTTAGCTAATCAGCTAATTTTGGCTCTGACAGAGGTGAGAAGTTGCTCAAGGGACTGGAAACTGAATTTCTTTTTAATAATCCTCTGCTCAACAGTCAACTGTGTTGGTCTCACTCTGTTTACTATTTGTTCATGAATCAGTCTCTCCTTTTCTGTGTGGGGCATATTCCAAGATTGTCATCTTGGAATATGTCCATGCCATCAGGGAAGAAAAATTCCATTGATGGAATAACCTGGTCATTTAGTATTTTCAGGTAGTCAGCTGACCTTATTCTTTGGGCACATAATATTGCTGAACCTAGACCTGACCAAATGCAGCAACCACAGACCTCAGTAGACACTAGGCACGATGGGTACATCACTTCATCTGCTTCTCTTCTTACCGTGATGCACCCATCACTCTGGAACAGGGTAAATCTGGACTCATCAGACCACATGACCTTCTTCCATTGCTCCAGAGTCCAGTCTTTATGCTTCCTAGCAAATTTCCTATTGGCCTCACTGATTAGTGGTTTTCTTAAGGCTACACAGCTGTTCAGTCCCAATCCCTTGAGTTCCCTTCACATTGTGCGTGTGGAAATGCTCTTACTTTCACTATTAAACATAGCCCTGAGTTCTACTGTTGTTTTTCTACGATTTTATTTCACCAAACATTTAAGTGATTGCCAATCACGATCATTAAGAATTTTTTTTTCCGACCACATTTCTTCCTTAAACATGATGGTTCCCCACTATACTTCCAGTTTTTAAATAATGTGTTGGACAGTTCTTAACCCAGAGATAATCACCCATGGAGTAATTATCCAATAGGAGGCTCATACATGTTTGCTTAGTTAAATCCAGGTGGTGACTTTTTTTTGGCCAGGCACTGTATTTTTGACTTTTTATTTAACATATAGGACTTGACTTAATGTAAACTTGAGTATCTACTGATACCTACTTTAGTCCAATACAGTCGTTTTAGACAATCAAATTTTTTTTCTTTCTTGTTCTGGCATTAATCATCTTAAATACTGCAAACTGCTGTTGAATGAGTAGTAATGTAAATTTCCACAGTAAAAACTCAGGTATGGATGGCTTTTGGTGTGTTTTATGTGGTTTTAGTTTTGTTTTGGTATATGTGATCAAGAAGCTCAGTCTGTGCTGACCTTTCAGCAGCTGTGTTGTCCAGCTGCAGAACAAACCCCTCATCTCTCCTTACTATGAAGGAAGCTCCAGACACTGACCGCACCAAAAACAATAGACTGGTCGGATGCTGATCTCATTCAGGTATAAAAATAGTTCAGCTTCCTGTTCACTCATTAATGTCTCCTTTGTTCCTTCTTGTTGATTTGCAGCAGAAAGAGACTATGTGAGACTATAATGTCATGAACACAAGAGACAACGATGTGAGACAAAAAAAAATCTTTAAGAGCAGGGAGGAAATCATATTACTGAAGATGAGAGGGGAAAATCAGAGGAGGAAGATGTGGGTGAGGAGAATACGACTCCCCTGAGAAGCTGATGTCACTTCCTGCCTCATCGATCGTGGAGCTGGTTGAGGTGTCAGAGGATGGAGAGAGTCTGAGTGAAACAGATGCTACTCGTCCCTCCAGGCCTTGCCCCGTTCATCGATTAAAGATTGATGACTAATTCCACAATCACCACCAGCAACTTAGCTGAATTAGATCGGGGTCAGTGATACAACCAGGCCTGCAAGTAATGATCATTTTCACAAACCAAACATCTTTTGGTTATGTTCTTGATTAAAGGATTAGTTGCTACTTCCAGAAAATGTTTAAAAATGTTTGATCATTGATTCTCAAACATTGAAACGATGATCTTCTCCACTGTTTTAAGTCTACAAACCAAATTATTCACTTTCAATAATTGTTTTATTTGGAGCGAAGAAACCAGAAAATATTCACATTTAAGAAGCTGGAAAAAATCCAAACATGTATTTTAATTATTAAAAAAAAAACACTCAAACTAACAAATTAATCACTTATCAAAGCAGTTGACAATTTATTTAGTAATCTATTAATAATCAGTTAATTGTTGTAGCCCTAAACAAAGCATACATGAAAACCATATCATTCAGATTTACCTCAGTGACACAAAATGACCACACGAGGCAGCAGCAGACCAGCAGCTCCCGTGTCCCCACGAGCTAAATTCAGTGACTTTCTCTGTGGACTTTGGTGTGGGAGAGCTCCTCACACAATCACACTGTCCCTTTTAACTATCCAGTCAAAAATGATCAACGTGTTGATCTATAAACATCCTTTCCAGTTCAGGCTCTTTTTTGTTGACCTTTAGACTGCTTCCTCATTAAAATAGTCTCCTCCTGTCGTCTTGCACAGACATGTATTTCTTCTTGAGTATTAGTTCGTCTCCTAGTTTATGTCTGATCCTTCAGGAAACTGTGTCTGCCAGCCAAGTTTCATAAATCAGTTAAGTTCATGAGGCGTAATCTAACTCGGCTCAGTTGGGAAAGGAACACTGACCCCTGCAGGATTGGAGGGTGCTGGTTTTTAGCAGCTGGACAGATTCACTTGTACAGGAACATGTCTAACACTGTTAGTTGTTCATGCAAACACACACACACACAAAGCCTCCCGTTGACAGCAAAGTATCACAGGAATGTTTTTCTTGTTTTGTTTTGTTTTTTTCATTTTTTTCCCATTGAATCAGTTCATGATTTCATCTAGTTTTCTTCAAGGGTTAAGGTAATCCTAAGCCTTACCCGAACCTTTAGTTGTGATGTTTAAGGTTGCATAACTAAGTGTGTGTGTGTGTGGTCATGGTGCTGGTCAGGCTGCAGGATAATTAAGTTCACAGGAAGGGACGCAGCTCTGGTCATACCAGCAGCAGCTCAGTACTGTCTGCCTCCTGCTGGTCCAACACAAAGGTCTAGTGTTTGAAAGATGAGTGACTCAGTGCTGCATGGCTGGCTCACCTCCAGTATGTTTGCTACCTGTGATGTCAGCAGTGTGAGTCTGATAAAAATACCTGCAATAAGCTCCATTGAAATGAACTTTATCTGACTGAAAATGAAGAATAAAAGAGAGAAATGAAGAGAGGGAAGATGATTAAAGCTGAATTCAGGACAAAGTGACAATAAAGAGCATAGAGATGACATGAGGAAATGAAATGAGAGAAAGGATTTGAAAGGACAAGGCCATGAGGAGAGGAAGGTTGATCCCTCCAGCAACGTCTTCATCAACAACGTATTGTGGGAGAAAAATGAGGCTTCTGTGAGATGTAGTGTGAGTGGGAAGCCCCAAATTCCTCCAGAAGGAAAAAATGACCAACAACAACCAGAGAAGTGGACCAGAGAACTGAAAAACATCATCCATAGAATCAAGATGACAAACAACTGAGACATTTAATAACGACATCAAATAGCCAAATTCATGTGTTTAGTGTTTTTTAAACATCTTGTTTTTATAGCGTCCATTCTTCATGTCTGTAGAGAAGTTCACATTTTATTTTTCATAGTTTTTATGACATTTAAAGATAAAGAAGTATGAATAAACAGACTGATCAGGACAGCAAGTTATAATCAATAATAACTTATTTATACAACATATAAATATTTCATTGATAATTAATATAATTGGAGCAGAGGAGTCTGGGCAGCAAACAATTGGCTTGATCTTCTTACCCACTGCATGTTTTTATCTTGCAACAATATCAAAAGACTTAATACTGTCATCAGCATAGGGGGGGGGGGCGATTACAGAACTTCATGGTTTTAAACAATCCTTTTTGATTTTTTTTTTTTTTAAACAAAAAAGCATCCTAACTTTTCTCAATAAAATGTGATTGTAGTGTGTTCTTATTGACATTTAAAGAGATTATATAATATCATCATAATATTGTGAATCATAATCATTTAGTCTAATGGAACCTTGGCGCATGCCACAGGAAAACCATCAGTTCAGTCTTTTTTATAATAATGAATTAAAATTTCAATTAATCAATGCAAAGAGATAAATCCAGTTCGCCTCTGTCAGTGTATATGTGACCAGTAGAGGTGGACGTTAACAAAGAGACTTATTTCGTCTTCAGGAGACACTGGTTGGTTTATTTGATGCTAGCTGTTGTGAGACTTCACTGATCGCTGTGTGAACTCGGTAAAAGTATCAGCCAATTGAATGTGAGCCACACAGATGCTCAATTCTACTCCACATTACCTCCCAGTTATTTCAGGAAGAGTTGAGTGGTGTTGGAAATAAGACCAACTCCATGTTGAAGACCTGAGCAGGGACAGAAAGCTCAGATTTAGTTGTTTTTCAGTTATATCTCAATTTATTTGTCATTCTGCTAATTTTTAGATGTGTTTTGTCTTTATTGTACAGTGATAAAGAGAGACTGGAAATAAAGTCATAGAGGGTAAATGTACACTAACATTCAGCTGAGAGGTTGCAGTGCCTGCTGCACTGTAACTAATACACAATAATCTGATAGTGTGTGGGGTGTTTTTCATGCAGGGATGTTTCACTGAATGGATCATGTTAACTTATTCAGTGATTTTGCCTAGTTCATCGTATGTGTGTGTGTTGCAGTGATATACATCTTCAAGGTCACACTCTTTCTCAGAGATGAACAGATAGTTTACATTCATTTGTCCCTGGTAGATGCAACACACACACACTTTATAAAAAATTAAACTGCACAGAGGAATGTGATCCTGTAAATCTCAGTGTGGTAATTATTGTATGAGCACTGGTGCCCTCTGCAGGCTGTATTTGACATGGATGTGTAGGGAAGTGATGTACAGAGAAATAACTTGTGTTTCTCAGGAGCTTCTTGTATTAGCTGTAGAAGTCAGTGTTGTTATTTTGAGCCATGCTTCTAAAACTGTGGTACAGAGCTTCCTCTGGTGGCACTAGGAGGGAAATCAGAAATACTTTGGAGCTAAGGAATTTTGACCGTATTGCGTAGAAAATGAAATAACAAAAAATAATTATAATAAATAATAATAATTATAGTCATTTTATCTCTCATGCCATCTTAATCTAATTTCGTTTTACCAGTGTCTAAACTCAGGGCTCCAGACTGCAATCATAATTTGACATATAGTAGCGCAGGTGCGACCAGTACATTTGCCGTTTTTTTTCTTCCACGGAGCCGGTGGGTGTTGTTCACAACCGAACAGCTGCTCAGGGTAATTCAAAATGTACTGTAAATATAATGAACAGATGTTTCACCGACTGACCGGTGAACGAGAAGAAAACGCTGGATTTGCGAGTCAAGTGAAATACGATGTAGTGATGTAGTCAACATGGGGGCTTCTATTCTGAAAAAAACAAAACAAAAAAAAAAAAAAACCGCTTAATGTTGTACAGTTGTTTCACTTTTGTTCCGTTATCTGGCAAAAATGGAACAGTCAAGTATTTTCTGAGGGAGCAACGGACTGACGGAGCAATGACGGAGCTGCAGTCATCAGCTACAACTTCTGCTGTTGATACCCGCAATATGCAGGGAACACGAAATTTGCATATAAAGTTGGCACTTTAATATCAGTGATTTAATATCAGTGCCTGAAGTGGGAAAAATTAAGTTCCAGTCATCTCATTATCCATATGAAGCATGTATATCTGTTGGTACTACAAAAACACTAAATTGTGAAAATATTCAATAAAGAAAAGATAGAATAAAATGTTAGAAAACATTTATTTGTTTAAGTATTAAGTCTGTATTAAAATAACAAAAAAATGACTTGTTTTTCATATTTTGCCAGTTTGTATTTAGATTATCTTTAACATTTTTAACAATGATTTAAACTTCAAGCACACAGTCCATTTTATTTGGGGTCCCGTTGTTATACTGTCCTCCAGGATACAAATATGGCAAGAAAGTGAATATAAGCCTACTTCAAGCACTGGTTTATATTGTACTGTAATGATGGTACTGTCTGTATACTTTATGGCTCTTATGTTTATGTTACTACTTGTACAGTGTAATTTCTACCTTTATTAAACTATATGTTAGTAATACATTAAAAAGGGAGGGAATGTGAATATTTGCTTTGAAAGTCAGTTTATGGTGTCTGCCCCTTAAGTTTCTGCTTGTGCTCCTAAAATGTTCAGTTAGGGGCCACTGTGCTCCTAGTAAAAAAGTTAGTGTAGAGCCCTGGAAGGAAGGGGAAATGATGAGAGAGCAATTTATCTTATATCTTATAAATCTACCTCTTGTAAAAAAAAATCTGTAGCTTACTTTGCTTGGCTTATTTACACCACAATATTTTCTCAGGTGGTATTCGGTTTACAAAACCACTAGTTTTGATCATTTAAATCATCATTAAAACTAGCTGCAGCTGAACAAAAACTTTTAAAATAGTATAATAGCAAATTCATTAATATAACGGCAACAACAATAAATCTCTAGTGTTTAGTTTCAATTGCTCTGTGTCTGAAATTTATTTTAACAAGATTTGATTCATATTGCTGTGTCATTTTTCTGTTAAAGAAAAGCAAATCATTAATTAATATGGAATCAGTTTTTAAGAGGGGGCACACTGTTTGTGTACTGGTTAGCACTGCCCCCTCTTGGCAAATTGAAGCCAGGACAACCTCTGTCACATCATATTTTCAGGCTCTGGCTTCAGAGCTGAACACTCGTCCTATTTTCCCAACACGGTTGTCATCTTTAATGTTCCTCATCTTGTTGATTTGTGAGATGATATTGAAGCTGAATGACAAAGGCAGGTGTTTGTTCTTCGTTGCCATGGAGATTTGATGGAACATCCTCTTAGTAAAACAGCACAGATCTCCCTGATGTCACTCCTCTATTTTATTGAGTTTACTAACCTGACCAATTTTTTATACAAATAATCGGAAATGAACATTGAGACCTCAGAAAATACTTGGCCTTTCCTCCTCTATGTGAAAGTTTTTTGTGACATAACTAAATTTAGCTATTAAATTTTAAGTTGTATTTTAGATTTAATTTTTTTTTGTTATTTTGACTTGATGTCAGTTTTTGCTTGTTTTCCCTTTGTCTTTAGTAATGTACTTTATTTTTTGTAGTTTATTGATTTATTGGCTGAAATAGAATAATTACAATGAAATTGTTACACCCACTGAAAACATTTTAAGAATATGACTGTGTTGTGCACTGTTTGATGTTCTACAGAAGGTGGTGGCGGCGAGCTGCGGTGTGTTTTAGTAGGGGAGGAATGTTAGAAAATTGACTGTTTTTCAGAATAAAAGCTTTGTTGCAAATTATTGATCAGTCAGTATACATACTCACAATGACTCAGGATGGCAATGAAATAGTTCAAGCTTGGAGTGATTGATCAGTAGAGAGAGTTTCAGAGAATATTATCACTTTACAGTCAAATTTAAATAATTTTCTTTGGCTTAAACACAACTTGTGTTTCAGTGAAAACAACCATTTTGTCTTGAGAACATTAGTGTGTCTGCCTCACAGTGTTAATGTGGATCAATCATGGTTATTAACACACGCACATGGGCTGTGAATAATTAACACCTCCCTCTCTTTTCTCTCTAATGAAGTCTCCAGGGAATATATGTGTGTGTATGAGTGGGTTTGTGCATACATATGTTGTCATAATACCACACACACACACATCCTGTGTAACAGTAGCTTCATCTCCTCTGATACAAGGTGCAAAAACATATATTTATTTGAATTTCTTTTCTCCCACTGAACTTGAACACAACATGACAGATGATTTACATATTTACTGAGCTCAGTGTTATCAGTGTTATTATTGTTTTATAATATTATTATTATAATCAGTGTTATTGATCACATCGGTGCAGTTATTTTCATCAGTGGTTATCATTCATTAATATCTACTGTGTTAAATTTCATTGCTGCTCAAAGACAGGTAAAAAAAAAATCAGAAGATGCTGCTCTCAAACAAGTTTGAATCAGTGGTTGTGTTTTCTGTTGTTTTTTTTTTTTTAGTGTTGAATCTGTTATTAGTCTGTTCCCAGCCTTCCTCCTCCTCCCCCCAGTCATTTTCCCCAATGCCTCCTCCTGCTCTTCACTTCCTGGCATTGGACCAATCAGCTGCCTCACTTTAACGCTGCTCTCCTGCAGCTGAGCATCTGGTTCCTATTGTAGCCAGGGATTAAAATACAACAGCAGTGTGTGTGTGTGTGTTACTGTGATGTATGCATGGTTTTCAGAAATTCATGAATTCATAATCAGCTGATCTCCATCTGTGCTGCAGTAAAGATGAGACTAGGAAAACCACAGTTAATATTACATTTTAAATAAAGGATAAAGTGTCTTTGTTATATTATACTGATTAATACTTTTGTGATCAATTCATTATTATTGTCCTATGAAATACTAATTTTAAATTCCAAATAAGTTATTTTTATTTTCAAAGTTTCTCATTACAATGAAACTAGAGATGGTTGTCTGTCTGTCTCTCTCCCCCTATCTCTCTCTCAATTTCTTCCCCAACCAGTCACCATGGCAACAGCCCTGAGTCTGGAATACAGGGTGGGGCAGGGCAGTTTTCTTTACCCTTTCTCCTCTCACCCCCTTTCCTTTCCTGTCCTGTCCTGTCCTGTCACCTTTCTTTTTCCTTTCCCTTTCCCTCTTTCTTTACTCTTGTTTCATCCATCCTTTCCTCTCTTTTGCTGTTTGCCTCATGCTTTCCTTCTGTTTCCATTATTTACTCCTCGCTGTCTTTTTCCTTCTTGACCTTCATTTATTTTCCTCTTTCCTTTTCTGTTTTCCCTTTCCTCTTTCCTCTCTCTCTTTACTCTCATCTGTTGTTTCCTTTTTTTTCACCCTCCTTTCCTCTCTTGCTCCTGTTTTCTTTCTCCTATTTGAACACCTGTCTTATCAACATAAACGTGAGGGGCACCTGTGTTAGTATGTGATGTTGCTCAGTGTTTGAGTTGTTACTTGTACACAAACACTCTCACTCTTCATTCAGACAAAAATCTTCATCAGAACATTTGATTCATTTAAAGAGACAATGTTTTGTTGTTGTTGCTGTGAACCTGCTCTCATTGTCTTCTCTCTCCTTGTCTCATGTTCTGCTGTTCTCCTCATGTTGTCCTGTCCTTCATTTGCATATCATCACAGGTAAAAACAGCATCTCTCCACACATTTTCCCATACCGCCTTCATTTCACTTTGACATGACATTTATGGTGTCCTTCTCCTTGAACGTGTTATCGATAATGTGATTGGTTGATGATTTGTCTGTGATACTGAATGCTTCTCTCTGTGCTCTGCAGTTTGTTAGCCTGAAAGAAACTGTTTAAAATTCTCCTCGTTTTGTGGTTCATTGAGTCCTGTATATGTGTGTGCGCACACACGTGTGCATGCTGATTATGTGTGTGTGTTGCATGTGATACTTCTCCTGCATTTTTATGAGATTTTTAGTTATTGTCCCCCCAAAAAATTACACACACTTTCTTGCTCACCCCTCTCCTAACTGACCCATTTTTAGTGAGAGTGAAGAGAAGTGGTTCCTCCTGGTTCCTCTTTGATGCAGAGAATGAAAGAAGTGTGTGTGGGAGAAGGGGTGTGTGTGAGAAGGAGAGGGAGGGGGTGCCTCTCCATATTTGATTATAGTGCTGGGTGTTTGTTAAACATGACTGTAACAGTAACATTATGTTTCTGCTTAACCTGTTTTGCAGGTTTACTTTGTGTGATTTCTGCATCTCCTGCATAATTGTTCTGTCAGATGTAAAGAAAAAGAGCTCTACTTATATTTCTAAACCAATCTAAACCAGTCGTTTTAGGCAGTGCTGAACCCAGGATGCAGTGTTTAAAAATTAAATATTTAATTAGCAAAATTGGTTTGATGAATAATTCATTAATCTCAGGAGTATAAATTTACCTTGAGGTAAATTTTAGATTAAATTAATATTACAAAATTGCACAAATAGATAAAATTTAAAAGAAAACTGTCTCTTAAATTAGAAATAAATAAGAATAAAGATAAAAAGCTCAAACCCACAATGCATAAATTCTGCTTCCTAACACCATTAACACATCAGTTGTACTAACATGGATGGAGTCGTCTTTCTCGTCCTCAGCAGTCATGCAGCATCACACATGACATCTGTGTGCAGAGCTGCATTGCTTTAATCTCAACATAAAGACTGAAAAGAGATTTTACTATTGCGCTCACCTCAGCATAAAGACTCTAAATGGGGAAATTGGTGTCATAGTTTATCTAATCTGATCTTAAAGAGTGTGAACAAAAGGAAACAGCTGGTTTGACTCTGTCCATCCCTCAGCTGTGAAAACGTTCACTTTCCTGCTCTGACGGTCAAATATTGAGTCTGTTGTTTATCTCCATCTTTTCATTTTCATCTGAGTGCTCACCTGCCGGCCCTTTTTACCCTGTGAATCCCTCATCTCCATCTCTAACCTGCAGCTGCTTTCATTCAGTCTTCTCTGCAGGCTGAAAGTCTGCTCAGAAGCTACAGCTCCTGATAACGACCTCCATGTCTCCACATTATTAACACCTCCTACTGTTCAGAGGGCAGGTCACTGTCAGTAACAGGCAGTCAGTTCAGTTTGCTCACATTTTATTTTCACCACAATTACAGAGCAAGTGTCCAGAAAAAAAACAGAGTTAGTGCTGCAGAAAAACTGACTGTTTCTGTTTCTGTTCCTACCTTCATTGTCATGGAGGAGTTTTTTACTTCAGCCTGGCTTCATAGAATCTGATTCTACTTGTTTTACCTCAGTAATGGATCTAAAATGTCAAAATAATCAGTTTCCAGACAGAATGTGGGTTTTGCTGTGTTTGATATCGTGGTGATGCACCAAACGTAGGCGTTTACCATCATCTTCATGTGGAGAATACTTCAACTTCCACCTATGATTTCCACACCATCACTGTCATTAGGTGGATTCATCCTGAAGGTGTTTTATGTTTAGCATGCAGAGAACCAGACAGGAGACATCTAAGGAAGAAAAGTGTGTGGGTTAAGGTGAAAGGAGAAAGTTAGCAGTAGCTGCTTCTCTAATCTGAATTTAATCCACCAGGTGTCAGAGGTTAGGATTAGTGGAGGAGGTGGGGTTAATGTCCAGACTCCTCCTCCTCTGAGATGAAGGGAGGTGCTGAGGAAATGGCTGATTTTAAATTCAGTCACTAATCGACTAGGTCACATGACTCTTACATCTTGCATAGTCAGAAAGTGTCATATGTCACAGTTGCTGTGGTTACTCAGTGTTGCCTTCCATGTTGAGCTGATAATTACTGTAAACACGAATCAATATCTATAACACATCTAACCATATCTAACTGATTTCACATCGTCATTATGTCATCAACCTGCAATTATGGTTACCCCCAGCAAATCAATACAGCATCTTGATTTTATCTGAAGGATTATTTTCTCTAAACCCAGATTAAGTTCACTCATGGTATTTATTTTTGTAAAAACGTTTTATAATTTTACTTATTTCTTTAATCTGATTAATATTTTAGTTACCACAACTTTTGTTGTGAATAATCATTGCACTATAAATTGAATTTATATTATGTAAAATGACATATATTGAAATTTTTTATGACTTTAATGAAAGTCATGCAACCCAACAGTAAACTAACATTTAATCTAAACACACTGATCAATAATTCAGCTGCAACCCTCACAGGTAATCAAATCCTTCAAGTTTAATCATGACTGACAGTTTAGCTCTCTCTGTGTGTGTGTGTGTGTGTGTGTGTGTGTGTGTGTGTGTGCGTGCGTGCGTGTGTGGCTCCACCTCCTAATATAAGGACACTATAAAACTTGGAGTGGATTTTCTCTGCTTCTCTGGATTTTGTTGTCCCTCCACCACTGACCAAAGTATTTCTGTCGAAGCTAAATATTTTGTTTGTTCCAAACTGAAAGTCGGCCAGCAATATGTTAATTAGTTAGTGTTTTTATTTTACTTTTATTCAAGAAGAATGTATATATACCTTATTCTTTACATCACATTAATGCATGTTAAGTGTAGTCTGATTTAAAATGTGAATCTTTGGATTGCCCCTCTTTTAAAACAAAAATGTAAAGATCAAGCCTTAAATATGACATAATGATGTAAAAACATGTAAAAGCTGCCTCTCACTAAAATGTAACTAAATCCTTAATTTTGTATATGACATGTTAGAAACAACAAGAATAATAAGAAATGTATTTTTATAATTTATTGGTATTATGAAAAAACATCAGGGAATAAGTAAGACAATAGGCAATAAAAGAAAAATGACATTTTTTTGATTTAGTTATTTTTGGTTTGGGTTGAAAGAAAAAAACATTTTTTCATGCTTTGTTCTCATTAGCTCCTGTTTCAGGTTTGTGCTCTGCAGAAACTCCACCCCATGTTTTCCCATCATCTCTTGCTGCTGTGGTTGGCTGATGAGTGTGTGTTGAGTGTGTGTGGAGCTCAGGCGGAGAAGGGACTAGGACTGTGGCTGCTTGCTGCTGCTGCTCCTCTCTCCATGTAAGTGAATTTGTTTCTGTGTGTGTGTTCAGTGGTGGAGCTGTTGGTGGAGGTAGACAGACTCTGGTTTTCTGTTTCACAACAGAAAAAAGGTTTAAAGCTGGAGGTGAGGGCAGCTGCTCTGCTGCTATTGCTGCTCTGCGGGGGATGTTCAAACACACAATGGGAGACTGGGCTCTGGCTCAGTCCTGAACGCTGCTCTAGAATAATATTTACCCTTGGTCTGTGTGTAATGGAATGGAGGACCCTGGAGCAGGATCAGGATCTGACAGCAGGACTCAGGAGTAAGGACTCCCCACCATAAAGACTTCCTCTGCTTGGGTTCAAGTGTGTACAAGTGGCCGGACAAAACACTGCTCTGAATGAGACAAGTGGACAACAAGCTGCCGATTTAAATTCCTCTGGGAGAGACCAAGGAATGTGTTTCCTGTGTCACAGTACGGGTTGTTTTGCACATCTGGATCAGAGGAAAAGCTTTAAACTTCTGTTTCTGTTTGAGGAGGTGATTTTATAGAAAACAGCAGTGACATTTACAGGATCATTCAGGGTAAACGTTGAGTTGAAGTGGAGGAAGAGGAGTGTGGTTCTTCATCAGGGATGTACCTCCTGGACAGTAGCTGCTCTGACAGCATGGAGAGAGGTACTCCTCAGAGGAAAACCATTTACCGCATCTCCCTCACCTTAGTGAAGAGGGAGAGTTTGGACAACAGCGGTGGAGGTCAGGTTCCACGGCAAGTTGAGAACCCAAAGGTGAGCAACTTTAGGAGAGAAAACTCTGTGGAAGTGCAGCGCAGTGGCCTGCTGGAGGAGCTGAGGGAGGTGGAGGACGAGTCTGAGGAGTTGTCGTCCTCATCACACGGCTACATGAGGAACTTCAGGACATTCAGCACAGGGCAGCTGGAGCTGGGGAAGCTGAAAATGGCTAGAAAGCAGCTGAAGGATAAAGCTACCAGCCTGTTAGCAGAACAGGCTAAAGAAGATCCGCCACTCTTCCCTCAGGATGCTCTGAGGGAGAGCAGGAGTCAGAAAACAGAGGATTCAAAGGGTTTTAAAGAAGATATCCATTCTGAAACTCCACAAATGGACGCTGCTGTGGAGAATGGAGGCGTGAACAAGAAGAAAAGGTTCCTGAAAGCAAAGAGCGTTGAAGAGGGAAGCTGTGATGCTCCTCTGAATGGTGACATGATGATGACTCAGTCTAAAAATAACAGGAACGCTCTATCACCTGAGACACCTCCTCTGACGAGGCCACCTGGTTTGCTGCGCCGCAGCTTCAGCTTCAGACATTGGACTGGTGTCGAGCTGCTGCGTCTGCGAGCGCTTTCCAAAGACAAACACCACAACAGCTCTGGCTGCATCAGCCGAGGCTTCACACCGGCCAGTGGTGGCACTAGTGAGATCGTTTCTGAGCCACCACCCTCCCGCCACCATGACCCCACCAGGGAGAAGAGCAAGACACTAGAGGTTGGAGCTGTCCTCATCAAAACAGACTCCATGTCTGAGCTGAGTCGCTGGGAAAGAGCACGGGGCAACAAAAACCGTACCCTGGACAACAGCGACCTGCTGCGTTTAGCGGCCGAGAAAGACACACCAGGAGGAGGTGGGTTCTTGCTAAGAGGAGGGGGAGGTCGCTCTAGCGAGCGACGCCTGGTTCGTTTCTTCAGTGGAATTTTCTTCAAAAAAGACGGAGCATCCACGTCCACGCCATTGGGAAGTCCCAGCACTAACCGCTCACTGAGATGCAGCAGGGGGGCGATGCTGTCACAGTCCAGCACAGAGAGCATGAATGGAGGTAGCACTGAGGGTAAAACATGTTTTTTGTTCACCTGTCGGGTGTCATGTGACTTGTGTATCTGTGGCTCTTTGTTTAGGACATTGACAGGTTACCAGTTATTGATCTTTAGGGCTCAAGAAGTGTCGATTTTGGTCTCTGAAACACAGACCACTCCCCCACACCAAATCCAAAGAGAAAGTCAGTGATTTTAACTCACAGGGATACAGGAGCTGCTGGTCTATTTGAACAACTTCAAATAAGTTGCAAAATAACACATTTGTACTTAGTGACTTTCTTGTTGTAAAAGTCTGTCTAACACAGAGATAAAGACGTGAACATAATCCTAAGATAATAAGCTTAAGTTGATGATTAGATAAGACTTAATTAAGTGGCTAAAAGTAATCAGTACCTGAAGAATCTCTGTAAACATGAGGCAGAAACATAATGTAATTTCAAAAAGAAATGATGTGTTTAGGGCTGCAGCTATCGAATATTTTGGTAATCGAGTATTCTATCAAATATTCCATCGATTCACCGAGTAATCGGATAAAACATACTTTTGTCCTATTCCTCCTATTACTTTCGCTTTTCTGCGCTTGCTCATTTTCGCTGTATTCACTGTTTTTGGTCCCGGCGTCTGCCATTCCGTACGGCTAAACTGTCCACACACGTTACCCAAAGCTCACTCCTTCTTCTTCCGCTTTGTAGGGGATGCACAGTCTGGGACGTAAGCACGTTGTATCACACTAAAAAGAATCCGTGCGAAACATGAGCTTTAAATTTATTTAAACAAGGCTTTGAGGCAGAGGAAATTCCTCGACCATTTTTTGAAATCGAGTTACTCGAGTTACTCTAGGAATCGTTGCAGCCCTAGATGTGTTTGCTTGTTTGTTTGTTTGCTCTGGACATGAGGGTAAAGTTGGCCTTGTTAGATGCAAACAGACACTTCTTTTTGTCCTTCATTATCCTAAAGATTAAAAGATTTCAGTCTCAACAAAGTGTGGATGCACAAATTAGGGGATGAAAATATCTCACTCTTGACTCTGAAACTGTCTCACCTTGACAGAAAAGACACAAACAGGAAGGAAACATCCAGAAACAGAAGCTGACTGGAAAAAAATGTTAAAAATAAGAGAGAAGGAAAAGAAGTTTGACTGTGTGAGTGTGAGGGTGAGGAACATGTTCACTGATAGCACCAACAAAACAACACATTTTTATCTATATTCACACACATATTTACACCAATGCAAACAACACACACCCTGTCAGCAGCATCCTCTTTCCATGGACTGGATGGAAAACATGATGAGAGAGGAAGTGGATCTGTTCTGCTCTGAAGTGGACACACACATACACACCAACAGATGTATATCTTTTTCCAGATGTTGTTAGCATGCCCGCCAATGGGGGGACAAACTGGTCAATTGTCCTGGGCCCATGGTAAAGGGGAGGCCCAGAACTGGACCCTCCAACCATTAAATTTTTGGCAGTAATAATTGGCCTATATGTGGAAAAATAAATGGAATATTTTAGTTACATAAAACCTTTTTTTCTTCCTAATTGTCTTTGAAATAGTGGTCAACAACACAAACACAAAAATGATTTGGTCACTGACACAACTGTTGACTTTGTTTTAGTCCACTTAGCCCACTCACAAGATGAGGATGGGACCTGGAACAAGTGCATTGGGGAAGAAGTGCTGGGCAGTAACGTCAATCTAGACCAAGATAAGAAACAGAGCAGCCATTAACATTTACCATCCTTGTAACGTTACCCAACTGGAAAGCTTTAATTTTAACTTCTTTTACTCACTCACTCATTTTGTACCGCTTTATCCACTAGGGGTCGCGGGGGGCGCTGGTGCCTCTCTCCAGCTAACATAGGGCGAGAGGCAGGGTACAACCTGGACAGGTCGCCAGTCTATCACAGGGCCACATAGAGACAGACAACCATTCACTCTCACATTCATACCTACGGGCAATTTAGAGTGTCCAATTAACCTAATCCCCAAATCTGCATGTTTTTGGACTGTGGGAGGAAGCCGGAGTACCCGGTGAGAACCCATGCACCACGGGGAGAACATGCAAACTCCTTGCAGAAGGCCCCTTGTTCCAACCAGGTTAACTTCTTTTATATTTATATATTTTATAAACAGTTGAGTTTTGTAGCTCTGTCAGAGCAGAGGACACAGGAGAGAGAGGGGTTGTCAGTAGACTGAAATAAACTAGTACACTTTAGTATCTAAGTTTTTAGTTTGGTTTTGGTGTGGTTGAGGGTTTTTTTTTAGATTTAATGTGTCACTGTATTCTCCGTCTTTGACAAAAGTAGGTGTGGTCTTTGTTCACCTGTACACACACATACTCGATGCTTGAGGCAAATTGATTAGTCACCACATGATCTGTTTTGTTGTTTTTTTTTAAAAAATTGTGTTGTCTAATGAAGAGAGCTGGTGTCTCCTCAGCTGAAAGGTAAACAGAACACATTTGTTTCTCTAAACATACATATACGTGTACAGCAGCTGCGCGCACTAACGTGTCACCTGCGACTATCTCCACCTCCATGTCCTCCACTTCTCTTGTTTCAGGGTGGAGCTCAGTAAACAAGGACACACGTTGATGTTGGTGAAGTCTTTGTCTTGGTAAAGGTGTTGGTTTTTGTTCATCTGTCCTCAGGCCGGGGATTCTCTCACATGTCTTCCCCCGACTTTCAGGTTGACTGACAGGTTCAGTGATGTTGGGAATAGGAATGAGGGGGGTTAGACTTCCACATTTTTAGGATTCCTGAGTGCGGCAGGACATAGTTGTGGCTTTTAATGACCTGCCAGAGAAAAGCAGGTGATGGCAGGTGTGTTTATGGAGATAAACCTGAATTTGTGTGTTTTCTCTCTGCTCAGTACTTGCTGGAACAAGAATATAAACATTTAGAAAATGTAGTTTATTGACATATTTTCCAGAGATAGACATTTCTGCATTTGGTGAAAGTAAGACTTAAAGAAAAGAACGGATAAAGGTTAAATTAGCGTAAATGAAGTGGAGTATCCGAGGAAACAAACCCTGGTCTGTTAGAAGTGGACCAAATGGCTCTGGTATGAAAGTGCCCCCTTAATGTCTTCATGGAATCGATTCTGTGTGTGTGTGAGACCTATATTCACAGCTATGCAGAAATAATGTGCACAACATGAGAATCAAAAGGCACACACACAACATCACTGCATCACTTTATCTCCTTGCTCTCTCAAATAAAAAATATTTTATCTCAAAGTACACACTGTAATTCTTCCATATGAAACATTTGTTAAATCTTTTGATCGTCCTCTGATTTCTCATCATAGATAAACTACACACACAGGTGCATGTCTGTCACTACCTCATCTTGAAGTCATTGTGAGAATGAAGCTAAAATCCTCCCTTCATTAAAAATATAATCATATGGTTGAAAATTCTTGTGTGTCCCCACAAAGGTAGACATACATCTACACACACTCACAGATACAATAGGTATAATAGGGAGAAAATCCTGTTAGGGGAAATGCTGCAAGGAGAAAGAGATGGATGGATGATGGAGAGGTGACACTCCACCCCCCTCCTTGTCTACCCTCCTTTTTTCTTTCCCTCATCTCCTCCATCCTTCACTCTTATTTTCCTTCTCTCTTGCATCCCCCTGTCCTTTTCCCCATTATTTCTCCTCCTTCCTTCACTCTTTACTCTTTCTATGTCTGATGTCACCTTCCTTTCATTCTCTCACACAAATCTCCTCCCTCCTTATCGCCTTGTGCGTTTTTGCTTAAGTGTTGGCTAGAAGCTAAATATTAGTCGTGGTTTAGCTAGTGCTGAAAAAATAGAATAAATCATTTTAGAGCTGTAAATAATGATTATGTTTTATGATAATGTTTTGTCAGTCAATTAAATTATTTTTTTCACACAAGAAGCTGAGATATCAGAGAATTAGTTTAAATTAGAAAAAATCCTTCAACTGTTAAATCACTGATCAAAATAGTTGTAGCAATCAATTATTTTTGCATTCTTTATTCATTTATTGAAAACCTTTAGTGTTTAATAGGGATATAGTGTCTTAAGTTACATGTCTGGTATTTTTACACATCACTATATTGATTATTTGTAAATTGCCAGGAAATGGTATAAAATCCTTTCAAGGTATCAGAATCTGTCCAGAAATGTTAATATTTACATTTGAAGTTGCATTGGGTCACAACGCAGTGGCAGATATCCTTTGCAACTCTTTTCTGACCTAACATATCCCAGAATGCATTGCATGTCAGGTATTAATGTTATAAAATGAGATGATTGCGACCAGTAACAACAAAGCCACACTTTTGTAAATCAATTCTGGGCTTCAACTCAAGTTAAAAGCAAACTGTAGTAAAAAAACAAAAACAAAGAAATGGCTCTAAAATCTTTAGGTTACTGATTTGTACTGTTTCCAGCTGCAGCTCTTTTGCTAGGCAAAACAGACAGTAACATGACAGGGAAATCCCCTGTAGACGAGACTTTCTCGGCCTCCATGTAGACCTGGTGGTGTAAACAGACATACACATGCAGTAGATACAAAATTTACTCGCACTGTCTCAAATTTTGGTTGTAAAATGTGACAATTTGGTTGCAGACTGAAGGCTTGTGTTAGCACAAGCATACATGCTAATTTTGATGATGTTATGGGGCTTGTTTATAGTTGATAATGTGTTAATGTAACAGATTCATGAAGGACTCGGAGGTCATAAAGTTCAGGGGCAGAGGATTGCGGGAAATCAAAACTGGGCTAAGAACTGTGTAGGTTCTGTGAGTTTCCGGCTGGGACTTGTCTCTATTTCAGTCAGTCCACCCTCACTGTTCCCTTCAGAATGGGTCATTACTGCAGTGTGTGTGTCAAAGTGAGCACACCATATTGTGGATGTGGAACCGCAGCAGTCTAAAAACAGCTGACTGAATAAAACCAGAAACCTTGAGCTGATAAACCAAACTGTGGATTTAACACGTGTTTGCCTTTAAAAGAATTCCCCACTGTGTGTTTCTACTTTTAAATCACATGTGGTCCTTTTCAGTCATATTTTACAAGACAGCACTCTCTTTACTGCTCTAACTTTTAAAAAAAATTAACCAAGAGGAAAGCTTTTAGGATGTGGAAGAGCCCGAAAACTTGATGACGTGACAAAGCAGATTTTTAAATCTAGTAATATCAGGCACTGACACACTCTCAGGCTTACTCTCACTAAAAACGCTAAATTTAGCCACTTAAAGATTTCAGCTCATAAAATGTACAACAGCTTAAATCTACGATATTTTAAGAACAAAGTCCGTAGAGAAAACCAGTGAGTTTATATGACAAGCACACAGTTGTTGATCGACTGTAGCCGCATCACAAAGTTCAAATGTGTTATTTTATGACTTTGGTGTTTGAAATCCTTTGTTCAGATTTACCTCAGTGACACAAACTGGCCACACGAGACAGCAGTAAATCAGCAACTCCTGTGTCCCCGCAATGTAAAGTTAAAGATTTTCTATTGAGTTTGGTGTGGCAAAGTGAGCAGTTTACAAACCAGCTTGCTGTGAAAAAGAGGATAAATTTGATAATTTTTTGCCCAAAATCATTCAGACTGAGTGCAGCAATGTTGTGGCTTCCTCCACATTCATCTAATTTCCACATCTCTGTGACTCGCTGGTCTTCCTCCTCCCCCCCCTCCTCTGGTTATAGCAGCATTTCTCTCTGTGCTCATTAGCTGGCTGCTGTGTAGCTCCACTGCCAAAGGTTGATCTGGGGTCAAAGAGCATGTGTGAGAGGTCTTCCCTCTCCTCTGCCTCATCCACTGCTCCATCTCTTGCTTCTCCTCCTCCTCCTCCCCACTTCCTGTTCAGACCAAAATTGGAACTTGTGGCTTGTCTGTGTGTGTGTGTGTGTATGTTTTAGAAGGAATTGCTCCTTATTTGAACAAGCCATTGAAGGCAGTAGAAAAACTAACACACACTTAAACAGCCGCGGTGTGTGTCAGAGTCTTTCTGCTTAGTAGCCTCCAATAGTGTTACGTGACAGCTACTACATGTTTGTAATGTGTTTGTATGAGTTGTATCGTGGAGTTGTATCGTGGAGAACCAGATCTGTTTAGGTGACTATGTTGTGAAGATTTTAAATAACGTGGATAAAAAAACGGATGTAAGGCTAGTTTCAGACTGATAGACACTGTTGCTATGGTTACATCCAGTGTTTTCCAGAATCAGAAACAGACATTGGAAAACGGTGCTTCTTCTGTTTTATTTATTTTTTTCCAAGTGTGTTTACCGAGTTTTCTATTTTCTCAACATTACAAACAAAATTAAAAAAACATTGGTCTGAATAAGCAGCCAGATACAGCAACATTCACAAATGAGATACAATTAAGAGATATCTTACCAGTACAACACATTAATAAATTAATATATCTCAGGACTGCAAACACAGTTTTAGAAATAAGATGCAGAGCAGGAACTGGAGGCTATCCTAGGACTACACCTGAGAGCACCAGAGCCACTGTGGAGTTGGTAAAGTTATGGGGTCCAAATTTTCATGAAACGACCCTCTAAATAGTGAAGAAGACAGGTCAGGTATTCAAGGGAGAAACATTCAATGATTATCTTATGCCAGTTTAACAGAATCCAGGCTGAGTTAGCCCCATAGCAAAGAATAGAGGATACATATGCATATTATAGGACAAAACCAGATACGGTGAGTATAGGTACCTACTAAGATTTTACATTTAAGACATACAGGTGAATGCTGAGAGTTCATTTTTTTGTCTTTAATTTGGAGATGCAGAACTTTAAGTTGCAATAACAAGATTACATACAAATATTTTTTGCTTGATTCCATATCCTGATTAGTTTATCTTCTTCACTATTTATACCAAGTTTGCTTTGCTGAATGGGTTGTGATGCGGCTCACAATCGCTGGCTTTCAGCATTGCTGAAATACAACAGACTGCTTTATTAAATATTTAGATTTTAGAAATGTCCTTGTTAAATGTTGGTGATTAATGCATGTTTTCATGAATTTTATAAATCTTGATAACCAATCTACAGCTCTACATTGTTTGGTTTAATTCCTTTGTCAGACATCGCGCTTATGACTCTTTGTGATGACACTCTGCCAATCAGTGGCAGAAACATCACTCAGCTCTGTTGGAGCCTTGCCATAGCACCTACTAAAAAATGTACCAAGTACCAGTTACTATTGCTGGTTGAAAAGCAAAAAAAAAGAAAAAGAAGAGGAAAGTAGAGTTGTGCCGCACCAATACATGTATTTAGAGGAAAAGCACTGTTATACCTACTATTCACCATGCCTGGTGAGAAGTTAGGATTACCTTGAACTGAAGTTAATTGAGATGTTAATTCAGACCTCTCTTCAGGTTTACATACAATGAACCATGCTTTTATTATATTGGACATTATAGGATTATTGCTGCACTTGCTCCTGGCTGATTTTAGATCCTTGGATGCCAAAAGCCAGAGGTCAGAGAGTTGCTGTACTTTTTTCTGCACAGCTGAAGTAGGGTCCTCCTTGACCGATTCTGCTGTGAATCTTAAATGTGATATTAGCTGATACCATCTGAGGTTGGAGAGATCCAGACTGCCCTTCAGGCAAGGAATTTGGCTACCGTTTTATTTTGGAAATTGCTTGAAGCTTTAATTTGAAGACTCATGAATTGTTTTGGTCTGGATGAATAGAAATGGAGGCTTTTATTTTCAGACTTTGAATTGAAAAATTGTGTTGTAGTGTGAATGAACTTAAAGTTTTTCTTTTGCCTTTTAATTCTAAAAAACATAATCAGAGACTCTTATTTTGAAAACTGCCTTATGAAGCAACCAACATGCAAGCACAACAAGTACTGTTTCTATGAAGTTGTCATAAGCTAACACTGCTTTGATCATATGAATTTGACTGAGTCACCTGTTTACAGATCTTGACTCTTTTGTTATAAGTCAGTGTAAACACAAACCACAATTTTGACTATTTATGTGTGTTGTTGTCGTGGTTACGTGTTAGATGCATATCCTGTAATCCACCACTGAGCAGCGTTAGTGTCATGTCTTTCTGTGTCCACTCTGCTTTAAGCTCTTACATAAGACTGAAATCCATGGGAGGATAGATGACAAGGACATTGACTCTCTCTCTCTCTCTCTCTCTCTCTCTCTCTCTCACACACACACACACACACATCTTTAATAACCAGAGTCCACTAAAATAGCAGAGTGAGTTACTGGATTTAGATCTAAAAAAATGCACTAAATTCCAAACATTGGCTTTAACACATGATGTAAGCAAGCTGAAACATTCACACCACACTTGTGGTGTGTCGCTGTCCCCCTCCTGACATCCGTGAGCAGAAGTGGTTTTTGAAGAACAAAGGGAGCTGTAATCAGAGAGGAAGCAGAGTGAAGATGATGCTAATAAACCTCAAATTAACCTGCTGCTCTTTACAGACATCACAATTATGCTCTACTGTCCCACAATGTACCCACTGCAGCTGCCTTCATACCTAGTTCACCACACACTTTACACATCCAAATACATTAATTCGGTGTTAAATTAAATCACTGTTAGTAATTACTTGACCCCACTTATCAATAGTTTCCCTCTGTTTCCACTCTTTACGAGTAGCTAAACTAGCTGTTCCTGTCAATTACAAGTTTCTATCCTAGCCTTAACTAAAATGAGATTAGCTAATCTATCAGTTTCTACTGTTTTATCATAAGCTAGACATCTGTTTTACTGTTTCCAGTCTTGATGCTAAGCTAAACTAAGCTAGCCTCTTCTCTGTCATTTTTTTGGTTTTCATCATTGTCCAACATAAAATTTATAAAACATTGAATATAAAAATCATCAATTTTGAAAACTAAAAGCACTCGGAGAGTGCAGACCTTCGCCAAACAATGAAAAAGAGTCCTTCAAAAAATTGATCCAGACAGCGATCCAGATCACCATCAAAATTTGTCCATAACAATTTGAGTTATTTTGCTAACAGACAGACAAAAACAATCACTGGTAAAAACATAACCTCCTTGGTGAAGGTAATCAACTGCAGTACCATTAAATTGCCACAAATCAAAATCGTTCCATAGCATATTTTAAGTTATTCTGCTAACAAACAGACAGATGGAAAGACAAACCAACACAGGCAAAACATATAAACACATAACATATAATAATAATCATTACTTGTTATCTGTATCGTGGTTTAAACCCAGACGAATTAGCTATGAGCTGTTGGTTTTCAATGGGATTCAGGGAATAAACAGCAACAGACTTCAGTTCTGCAGTCTTAAAATTTAAAAATATGAATGAGTTAGTGTGTGACTAAACTAAGCTGTGTGTGTGTGTGAGAGTCTTTGGCGTGTATCCAACATGATGTTGATGTGACAAGACAAAACAGGAGCATGGGTCATTTTGGGTTGTGTCAGAACAGTGATGATTATTTAATGGCTGCTGCTACTGAGGACGTTACATTTGTTAGCTTTTCCACATATGATTTGTGTATGTGTCTGTAGCTGGTGGTTTGACAGTTGCTTTATTTGATTAAGGTGAGGATAAAAAGGATGTCATGCTGCCAACACACACATCATCAGTGTGTGTGTTGTGGGGGATGGTTGTGTGTCTGATTACAGATATGTAGGTCAGTCACTGTATGTGTATTAAGTGTGTGTGATAGCATGTGTATGAGTGTGTATGTCATGTGAATGTGTAAGTTATTGATTATTGATCAACTGGCTGATAAATCATAATATTGACAGTCATGTGACATTTATTTGCTTGAAGGTCGGTTAATCAGAAAATTATATTTGATTGCTTGTTTCATCCTGTTTGACTCGTCATTCTGTTTCTCTCTCTCTCTCTCACTCAAATGCCATCTTTCTCTCACACCTGCTGCACTCTCATCTCTGTCTGCCGCCTCTTGCTGCCAGCACCTCCGGTTTATTCAACACTTCCTCTTTTCCTGCCATACTAATCTCAGAACAGCTGGTTGGCCTGTGGATGCCTCACACAAGGCTGGCTGTTGTGGGAGACATGGGAAAGTGAAGCTGGATTAGCAGTGTGTCCTGAAAGTGCTGATCTGAGGCCATTGCTCCAGTTAGCCCCACCCACTCTATATTTAAAGTAAATCACAGTGACAGATCAGAGAACAATTGCTATAAGTGTAGATGATGATGTCATAGATACTGTGCACTGATGTCATTATATCAATATTCATCCATGTTTGAACATTAAAGAGTTAGTTCAGGTTTTCTGAAATGTAGTTTGTCTCCATGCACAGTTAATTGGTCTGCTGTCCTTGTCCCAGTATGCAGGCATTAGAGAAGAATCAGATAATTGACTGAAGTATTTATGCTGTTTATTCTTTTGCTTGTGGCTAGTTGTTAAAATGTTGAGTGCCATTCTGTTCCTGCCAAAATCCATGAATTTAAAAGTATCCAATTCTTTAATGCTATCCAATTGCTAAATGATGACTTCTGAGGCATGTGCAGCACACCCAAGTCAGCATGAGTCAGATTCTGGTCCAAGTAAATGCAAACGCTCAGTAGCTATCTGGGTGTATTATTTAACTAACATTTTAACATGAATGAACTATAAAAAAATTATCCTTTTTTTCTAAAATCACGCAAACCCACTAATGGGCCGTCCACACAGAAACAGCATTTTAGGACCTGAAATTGTATTTTTTGAAAACGCCTCCCAGAGTGGGAAAATCAGAGCCTGGTGTTTCTGTGTAGACAGCGAATACACTACTTAGAAAAATGATGATGTCAAAGTCCACCTCTCTCTTGCACTGGCATTTACCGTCCCTGTCTTCATTGCCGTTGTCTCCATCATACTGTTTTTGAAGATTGTTTGACAGTGTTGGCAACTTCTAAAAACTAAACTAAAGTCAGACGATTAATGGTGACACTTTGTAAAAGTAAAATCAAGGGAGGAGAAAACATTGTTTCGCAGACACTATTTTTACTTGAACGAGTGATGAGAAATGATTGTTGCACACACTCAGCTGTTCTGCTTATCCACAGATCATACTTGCTGCGCTCACACAGCAGCGCCTGTGTGTCCAACTCTCAACCCGCAGTAAACACAGTTAAATGTTCACTCGTGCGGCAGAACTCAACATTTCCTTCTTTTGCCGCTAGTCGCTTTTTTGAAAGAAAAAAAAGTTGCTGAGGGTTTGTGAAGTTGCTTAATATCCTAACAAAAATGGCACAAAATGTATACAAACAGAACAAACCACATGGTTCTGTCACTGCAGGTCACGTGTTAAGGCCTCCTGTTATAGTGACTGTGAGTTTGTATGTCTTCATTCAACTTTATGATGTGTGTGATGTGAATACTAAGCAGCCAGATGCATGTCAGCCACTGTTGTCTGAGGTCAGGTCCATCTCGCCTCCGGATGTTAAAGAGAGTGAGTTTGTTTCATGTGACTGTTACATGAACACCTCATGAGTAATTATGGCAGTGGACAGAGGGCAGGAGTTTTATTTATTTTGTCCAAAGAGAACAGAAACAAAAATGAATACAATTTGACCCTTTAAGCAAACGGTGCCTATGCCTGGGACTTTAACAAACGATTATAGGAGTAATATGAACAATCAGAACAGTGTTGGAAAGAGCTTACAGTTATTTGCCCTGTATGTCTTTGGCCTCAGTCTAAAGGTCCGAATGGAAATAGAGCCACTTCCGATCTTGAGACCAACAACGTCTGCTGTGATCCTGGGAATGTCTGTGCCTCGATCCAATGCAGTTGCGCTCCTTCGGGGAAATTCTTTCCTTTGGCTGTGTTAGTGCCCTCACAGCGCACATAATAGAGGAAAGCACTGTTGGTGAGCGTAAACCCTATCAGCCCTGAGATCCTATGAGTTCCTTCGATATTATCTGCGCGGGTTGAGTGGGGGGCAATTGAAGGCTCAGTGGAACTTAATTGTGAATCGTGTGAAGTGTCCCCCTACCTTGAGTTTAGCAATTTGTTGGTTCCTTAACTTTGGACGCTTTCTTCCTTTTATGATCAAACTGAGCTAGGTGTCTCTCATCCAACAGACATCATGGACAGAATGATGCAGAGTATGCAGTCACATGAAAGTAAAAGTTCAAATCATACAAAGATGAACAAAGTAAAATACAAAATAAAGAAAGAAAAATGTCCATCCATTAAAGGGCATTCAAGTGTCAGTTAAAATAATCAGTCAGTAATTGACTCATATTATCAGATATTGATCTGATCAGATAAAACAGTGTCAGTTTTTCTCCATCAACTTCGTCCAATCACAGCTCAGCTCTTTGTGCTTGTCTACACTTGGTCACTCGCCCCTTGCTTCTTGCTACACACCTGAAGGGAATACCCACAATTCCAGAGGAACTGAGTTTTTAATAAAACCTCATTGTCGCTATGAGGAAACTGTCTCCTCTCTCCTTTCCTTTTCTCTTTTCTTCCCTCCTAACTTCTTAATTTAATCTACTTCTGTCCTTCCTTTATTTGCTTCCTTCCCAGCCTTCTTCCTTCCTAATAACCTCTCCTACCACTTAGTATTTCTCCCTTTCATTTTTCTATCCTTCATTCCGCCTAATATTCTCTATTCCTTCTTAATTTCTCCTGCTTATTTCTTTTCCTCTTACTTTTATTTATTCCCTCAACCAAAAAATTAGCATTACATTCTGGTTTTATTTGCCTTCCTCTTTTGCTGTCATCATCACCCTTTTCTGTCCTTGTCTTTTTTCTCATTATTTTCCTTTCCTGTTCTTTTTTCCTTTCCTTTCCTTTCCTTTCCTTTCTTTTCCTTGCTCTTCCTTTCCTTTCCTTTCCTTTCCTTTCCTTTCCTTTCCTTTCCTTTCCTTTCCTTTCCTTTCCTTAATTTCATTACCTGACATGAATCTGGTTTTATATCATAAAATATATGGATACATGTGTGGTTTGTTATCCTGACATGTTTATAGCTCTGTGTGTGTCTGTTGTTAACCTGTCAGACAGGTTCGATTAACCTTCACACACACACACACACACTACACAGCTGTCTTATTGGACATTAAAATTGCAGGTTGGAAAAACTATTGACACGAAAAGCACAGAGTCAGAGACAAAAGTGCAGAGAGAGTGTCATCTGAGAAAGAGGCAAGGAGAAGGGAGGTCGAGACTGAAGTTCAGAGGCTCAGCTAATATGATGACATGTGACTGATGAGGATGCATCACTCTGATTTGTCACACGCTCACTCTCACACACACACGTCACCCTAACCCCGAGGCAACTAACACCCTCCATGTTCCCTTTTAGTGTGTGTTTGCATTTAAATGTCAGTGTGTGTGTGTGTTCCAGGCGTGTCACTGTTGGTTTAACAATTTCCTCACAAACTGACACATTTTAATCCATAAAAACGATTTTCACCTGTTGAAATGTTATATAAATATATTTAATGTCCTTTTTTGTTTTGTTTTGTTTATGTGGTACAGACAAGAAACAAGTTTATTAACCACTCACTCACCCACACCGAAGTCCATAGAGAAAATCTGTGTTTTTACATCACAGTGCATAGGAGTTCCACTGCTGCCTCCATCAGTAAGTTCAAATGTATTATTTTGTGACTCAGCATGTGAAATTCTTTGTTTAGATTTACTTAAGGGACACCACTGACCGCAAAAAGCAGCAGTAGACCAGCAGCTCCTGTGGTCTGTTTCCTATGGACTTTGGTGAGTGAAGAGTGAGTGGTTTACAAACCTCAGTTTCCTGTTTGAAAACTCAGTCTATCCATGTAAAGTTTTACTTCATAAAATTACAATTTAAAGTAACTAAATCGTCCAGCTGATACATTTTCGTTCCTGAGCTGTTAAAAACACCCACACATAGAAGCACATGTCTCCACGTTTGTTATTTTTACAGTATGTCATAGTATCAAGAAAAAACTTCATACAGTATGTATCTTAGTATTTACAGAATAATACAATTTCTTTCAGAGCAGATCATATGGATTATTTATTTGAGAGTTTGTAACATGGTTTTAAACAGAATGTTGATTTGTTGTTAACCTATAGACATCTCACCTGCTCCTCAGCATGTTTATCTTCTCAGCTATGTCAGAACCAGTTTCATGATGATGAAGACACTGGGAATCCTCTCTCGCATTCCCAGCATGCCCCAGTCAGAATACATGTTAGGGTTTTGGCTGAACAGGCCAGGCGATGATGTAATCATGAAGTCAGAGCGACTGGTCCAACAGGATGAGGGGATGATTGTGTAGATACTGTACACGTGTGTTTATTGTTTGATTCAAGTTTCCTTACTTTATTTTCTACCCTGGCATTGTGTCTCCATGGTTACGAATAGTTTTTAACCTTGTTGTTAAATAGGTTGGCATGTGCTACCTGACATCGTGGCTGCTTTTTTGTTCTTCACTGAGATGAAGACAGTCACAGCTGACACACTGACTGCCAGATCTAGATCATTCTGGGCCAAATCCCTTCAGGGTGTTGGCATGCGTTTGTCATACTTTGGTTAAGTTTGGCTGCGACTGATCACTGATGCCTTAATTTACACATTTACACAGGTGACTGACACTTAACAACATACAAATATTTGAATAGCTTAAAATTCTTGATATTCTTGGATGATTGTAAGTTGCAAAAGATATTTTAAAAAGCTGCTTTATACCCTTGAAGTATGTTTAATGAAACAGATTTCAAGAGTTAATATCACTGAAAAACCTCAGTCACTCACATGTTGTTACAAACATTCAGTATCCTTCAACATCTGACCTCAGTGAGAACTAAACCTGTTTCAGAGTCAAACACCACTTCTGAAAACATCTTTCACAAAACTGTTTTCTGGCATTTTATAAACAAACATGAGGGCAATCTGCTGATATGTCCAAACATTTAAACAATTTCAGAGGTTAATTTAATTCACATTTTTGTGATGAAACTAAAGCATCTTATTAACAAAACCAGAGAAAAGACTGACATGAGTGATGCTGTATGCAACTCATCCACAGTGTTCTCTCTGTGCCATGTTTTTCAAAATATGTTTGACAAAGAGGAAGCAAATGTTGATGCTTTAGATTTCAGTGAGGAAAAGTCAGAGCAGCTCTGCTTTTCATTTGCATCCTTTGATCGTCATCTTGTTTCATCCCTCACTTGCTTTTCTACTCTCTCTCTGTGTTCTTGCATAATTTATTCACAATGCTGTGCACATGGTGGCATGTTTGCATGACATGTTTTGTTTGATCAAACTGTTGCTTACATTGTTGCCCTATTTGTTCTTGTTATGATGCACCAGCTGTTTTTACATGAGTTTGAGTGTATGTTGCCTTTCTTAAACGTTAAAATGTCACTGTAGTGTTTGTTTCTGTTTTTTGGACAGAATTAAAACATCTCAGACAGGTGTGTGTTACTTCATCTCAGTCTTCAATGTTTATCACAGTAAACAAAGCATTTTCATGTATTTAAAAGTTTTTGAAGACAAAGGATTTGTTGAAGGATTTGTTAAATCCTGTGAACTACTTATGTGTATGTGTTTTCTGTGTTTATATGTCTTCATAAATTCAGAAATGTAACATTTCCAGAAGATTTAACACTCACATGAACTTTAGGGGCAGTGCAGAAGCACTATGGCTATTATCATGATGTTGCTTCATATAACAAAGAAAGCATTAAAACTGAATAATTTTGGTTTGTGGACTAAGCAACACATTTGAGAACATTATCATTTCCAGGTTTCAGAAACACTGATCAACATTTTCTGACATTTTATGGGCCAAACAACTAACAATTGAATCGATTATGAAAATAATGGTGAGTTGCAGCCTTAAACTTAACTATGATTTTGTAATTATAAGAATTTTTTTTTTTACAGTACTCCTGCATCATATTTTTATTTACAAAATCTAAATATGGAGGTTTTACATGGTCTGAGGTCTGTTGTGTGCCCCCTAGTGCAAATCTCCATTCATAAGTATGGTTGTATATCCTGTGTTAAAATGTTTGTTGGTCAAAATTGTGAGATTATTTAAATTTCTGTTTGTCATCTTAGAGCCTTGAGGTTCTGGTTTATTGGGAGATTCATTATCTTGATTTTAATTCAGATTTCACAGTTTTCAGATAAAAGTTTCCACACACTTACAATCATGTTTGTTTTCTGGACAAGAGTTCAGTTCTGTTTGAGTTCTTTAGTTTGTGGCAAGATTTTTTGTCTTGTGTGTCTCTGCATTTTTGTTGTTTTTTTATGGCTTGTTTTTAATTTAATTAAATAAATCATGGATTCTGAAGAGCTTTGGTTAAAAGTTTCAGATTAATTAGTTTTCATTTGGAACCACCTGGTTTGTTTGGGATTTTTTGGTTATTGAAGTTTTAGACAGTCTGATTGGACTAAAATGGTCTTTGTAAAAACATCACAGAGATGGAGCATAACCTATCCTCTTTCTCCCACTATATCCTTTTTCACTTTTGGCACTGAGGGCTGGATTGATGGTTAGACCACAGCTGATGATGATGATGTTGATGATGTTGCTGTGGTACTGGGAACTGGAGGGTCTCTCAAAACAGGAAGCAGCTGGATCAACATCCTGCCTGGCAAAGAGAGAGTGGGTGTGGCTAATGTCTACACAGAACACCGTTTATTAGACACTCAACAATATCGGCCTCTGTGTGTATCTCACACACAGAGAAGCTACAGGAAGTATTAACGGTAGAAAAAAACAAGTTGCACGTATTCTTTGTATCATGGCAACAGAGCAGCTAGAGAAAAACGTGGTCACGTGACGAAATGATAAATTCACTGATTGATTATTTGATCAGCAGATCTTACAGAGGAGTATTAATCATGAGCAGGACTAATATAGATCTGTTACATTTCATTTATTAATGGAAGGAATGCTTTCCCATAATTGCTCAGTTCTTTTTAAAATAAACAAATGGCCACATATTTAATTTTTATAATCAGTATATAAAGAGAAATCATTAGACATAAGAAGATCTAACTGGCTAATATATCTTTGTTATCTTTGTTAAGTCTAAGTATCTTGATCTGTAATCAGATTTAAAGACCACATAATAAAAGATGAAATAACAGTTTTTAATCTGTAAAATTAGTTCATCAAAAACATTCTAAGTATATAATCAGAATACACTGACATAATTACTGGGTTATTTACCTGTTTAATCAGATTACATGGCTATATATCTGGGTTATTGGTCTATATTCTGTAATCAGAATATAAAGACTAAATGATAACTACTTAAAGAGTAAAAGTTCAGCCTCTGTAATCAGATTATACAGTTTATTGAAATTTGTAAGTGGACTACAAATATGTTATCAGTATAATGAAATTATACAGATGTAACAACTAATTTGTTGTTATAATCATATGAAGACAAAAGACAAACAGTCAAATTATATGGATATAATAAAATGTACTAATCTACTACTTTAATGACATTGTAAATATTTTGTTGGCATGTTGGTAAGATTATACAGATGAAATAAGATTACTATAATATTATCAGATCACAAGCCATTTTAAAGTATATCGGATTAAAGAGACCATTAAAATAATATTAAACAGTAAATGGTTTCTTTATATTTTTAATTGTATAGTATATATTTGTAGGTAAAACCAGATTACACAGATATAATAATTACTTTACTGTTAATTTTGGTTGTCAGCTAATAGACTTGGAGACTTGGACTGTGTGTGTGTGAGTTGTGTGTGCATGCATAGTGGGTTTTTGGGTCACAGTGGGTCAGTACAGTAGAAAGTGGATTATGTTGTTGTTTGTGCCTGAGGCTTCACCAGCAGGAAGTCGACTTTGATTTCATGAACCACCAGAGAACAAGTGAATCTGGAGCAGCCAGGCAGTTAAAGAAAGTCCCTCAAACTAATAATAAATAAAAAACATTTGTGGTTTTCTTTTCTCTTGTTTATTCAGCAGAAAACGTACACTTCTAAAAGATGATTTTATATTTATTATGATGTATACATGATGAATCTTCTGCATGACTGTCATCTTCTCTCTCTCAGGTAGAGAGACATTGTGAGGCTGACACAGATTTCTGCTGATGAATTAGTAAACGCATTAAGAAGAAGCTGTGAGTAGAAGTGGAGGTGGCCCACTGGCCTACTTTAGCACATAGTGGGGAGGGTCAGTGAACATCATCATCATCACCACTGTCTGTGTGGACATTTTAGTGGATCACATGGTCCTGTAGATTGTTTCTTCACTGATGATGACAAAAGTGTGAAAATATTCCATGTTTCTTTGAGATTTCTGTAAAATACTGTGTGTGTGTGTGTGTGTGTGTGTGTTCATGCCTTTCTATCCTTGTAGGGACCAAAACACGTCCAAATCTATCTTTGTGGGGACATTTTGACTTGTGGGGACATTCTGCCTGGTCTCCATGAGGTTAAATGGCTTTTTCAGGGTTAAAACTGGTTATAGGGTTAGGCTTAGAATTGTGTTTAAGTTAGGGTTAGGCATTTAGATGCAATGGTTAAAGTTAGGGTAAGGGGCGAGAGAGAGAGAGAGAGAGAGAGAGACCCCCTTCCTCCTTCTCATTTTCCAGAACCTCTTGATCTTGAAACACCACAGTCAGTGAATGTCTCATCTTAAAACATGTTTTCAATCATTTAAACCTTTGACATGCCATAATAGTCAATAACTCTTCAGTTTTTATTTAGCTCTTTGTTCTACACTTTTCTGTTCTTCCTTCTCCTTTTCCATTTCCTCTTATTACTCCTCCTTCTCTTTGCCTCCACAATCTGCATATAATCCCCATCCTCTTCTTCCTCTTCTCTTTTCCTCCTCCACGTACTTCTCTTCCTCTTTGACACGTGTGTGACAGTTAAAGTTGTGATGATGATATAAATATTTGAAGTAAGTAAAGTGAATTCTGCACCATATCTTCTTCTCAGCTGATTGGTTGTTGTTGTTGTTATTGTTACAGATGCATTTGTGAACAGTCAGGAGTGGACGCTCAGTCGAACGGTACCAGAACTTAAAGTGGTGAGTTCAACATCTTAAAACCTCTTATTTTTTTTTTTACTTATTACAGTGACTGAATACTCCTCCTGTATCTCTCTCTGTTGCAGGGCATTGTGGGTAACCTGGCCAGTGGTAAGTCAGCGCTGGTGCACAGGTACCTGACAGGAACGTACGTCCAGGAGGAGTCACCTGAAGGTGAGAGGAAAACCTTTTCACTGATGTGAATTAGATCTGTTCACTCTCACATTTACCCTGAGAATCCACGAGATAAAAAAACACAAATAAAAACATAAAAATAGTTTTAATCACTTATTATTACAAACACTAAGAATTTTTGTCCCTTGCTTGTTTGATTTGAACATTTATGAGAAAAAGGTTGTAAATATTCGATTCAATGGAAAATTTAATTTGTGATTCCCATCCTGAGGCTCATGATGACATTAATCAATTCCTGAACTGATTAAAAACAAACAAGGATCAATAAAACAAGTAAATGCTTCCATCACAGAATGAAGTTTGGAAAACCTTTAGTGTTGTTTTCTGCCTGTGTTGAATAAATGCCATAAAATTCTGAAGAATTCTGAAGTGCAGCTCAGTAAAATTCCATCACTGATATGAAGTCTTGCTATGACTGGACACAAATAAAAAAATAAAAAACAATATGTGAATAAATCCAATATGTGGGGAGTATGTTCAATATAAACTGGTCACAGTTTCATATGCTGTATTTGCATTATATATATATATATGTATATGTATATGTTATTATTGAAGTCTGGAGCCAGAGTTCTGAATATAAATTGTCAATCATTTTTTTCATTAATCAATAGTTTTTTTTTTAACCAGGAAATACTGAAAAAAATCTTTGATTAATTAAAACAAAATCAATCAAATCTGATAAAGGTTCATTAACAGTTAATATTTGATTAATTATCAAATTTCTAGATGGTGAGCAGCCTTCTAAAGGCATCGTTCCAAATTTTGAGGACATCATCGAATCATATTTTTTTATCAGAAAAATAAAACAATAAGACGATTATTGATTATTGTTTACAACAGTAATGTGAAGAGTCAGGTATGATGAAGAGGAGTGGGCTTAAATAAATCATATGTCAAGTAAGAAACATTAAAGTGGTTGTTTTATACAGCAGTAATGATCATACTCTTCATCTAATATTAATACAGACCCACTTCTGCCAAACTCCAATGACCTTTAATATTTCACCACCTTCCTCTCACTTAGAATCCACAGTAACAACTGTTTCTTCTCCACCGTTCATCCCCCAGCTTCATGAGAAATTAGAATTTTTCCAAATAAAATTAGAATTTTATTTGGAAAATTTATCTACTGTATTTACGATCAATGAATCTGCATTTTAATGGAGTTTGCTCATGTTCTTTGTGCTGTGTCAGTGTTTTAGTGCACTGCAGTGAAGCAGAGACACAAACCACCATGTTTGTTTGTTTGGATGTGAGCAGTGACCGGGCCTCTGGGCTCATTAACCCTTCCTGACCTCTGTATGTGTGTGTTTCAAGTCCTGAAAACCACCAAACACACAGTTTGTTCATGATGAAGTTAAGCTGATACACCCTACACAAATATAGCTGCTGCTGCTGCTGCTGCTGCATCAGTCTGGAAATAAGGCCTTTGATTTTAAGGAGAAATGTTCAAGTCACAAATTAGCATAGTTTGACTTATATTTTATTTATCATCTAATTATAAGTTGGGATGCTGAGTAAAATGTAAATAAAAACTGAATGCAATTATTTGCAAATCTCATAAACCCATATTTGATTCCACAAAGAACATCAACAACACATCAGATGTTGAAAGTGAGACATTTTACCATTTCATGAAAAATAATAGCTCATTTTGAATTTGATGGCAGCAACACATCTAAAAAAAATTTGGAGCAAATGCAACAAAAGGCTGCAATAGTAAATGGCACATATCAAAAACAACCGGAGGAGCATTTGACTAATTAGGTTAATTGGCAACGGGTCAGTACTATGAGTGGGTATAAAAGGAGCATTTGTTGTAAAGATGGGCAGAGGTTTTTATGAATCTGTGACAATCTGTGTCTAAACATTGTGGAACAATTTCAGAAAAATGTCCCTCAATGTAAAATTATAATGACTTCTGAAGATCCCACGATCTTCAGTGAATATCATCAAAAGATTCAGAGAATCAGGAGCAATCGCACAAGGGACAAGGCCGAAGGTCAAAATTGGATGCTGGTGATCTTCAGGCCCTGAGGTGGCGCTGCATTAAGAACAGGCATAATTCTCTACTGGAAATCACTGCATGAACTCAGAAACACTTCCAGAAATCACTGTCTGTGAACACAGTTCACCGTGCAATCCACAAATGCAAGTTAAAGCTGTATCATGCAAAGAAGAAGTCATATGTTAACATGATAGACTGCCATCTTCTTTGGGCCATAGCCCATTTAAAATGTTCTGTGGTCAGATGAATCAACATTTGAAATTATTTTCAGAAATGCCTTGTCCTGTGGACTAAAGAATAGAGGGACCATCCAGCTTGTTATCAACAGACAGTTCAAAATCCTGGATCTCTGATGATATGGGGTTGCATTAGTGTCTATGATGTGGGCAGCTTACACATCTGGAAAGGCAACACGAATGCTGAAAAGTACTTAGAAGTTTTAGAGCAACATATGCTCCCATCTAGACAACAACAATTTCAGGGAAGACCTTGCATATTTCAGCAACACAATGCTAAACCACATACTGCATCCATCACAACAGCATGGCTTTGTTGGAGAAGAGTCTGAGTGCTGAACTGACCTGCCTGCAGTCCACCTTTCACCAAGAGTAAATATTTTTATGCATCTTGATGCGAAAAATCCGGGAACAAAGGCCCAGGACTGTTGAGCACCTAGAATCCTGCATTAGACAAGAATGGGACAACATTCCTTTCCTAAAACCTAAAGGTCTGTGGTGGACACATCAGATCTACACTGATGTGTCCATGCTAAATAAAAATAAAAATATAAATTCTTCTTTCCTGGTGATGTAATAACACACCCCCCTCTGTGGCCAGTGTCAGACTTCTGTGTGTGTTTCCATCACTTGGACATAATTACACCACAGTATTGCCTAGAACAACTCAATGCAGCTTTTCAAACAGCTCCACATACCGAGTATGACGGCTGCATTTACCACTTTGATCTCACAACTTAAGTCCGCCGCTCCTACAGGAAGTGGTCGTCCCACTCCATGTCAATAAAAAAATAAGAAATAAAAATAATTGCATAACCAGTGGGAAATAAAAGGGACTGGAAGAAATGAAAAGAGCAGGAAGTTGATGCGACGTTTAGAAATTCCTCAGAGCTAAAAATATACAGCAGCTCGGTTTCACATGGCGACTGATGGGGAGCGGAGTCGGTGGCTGAGTGACCACAAACCAGAACTATTATGATCCTGCAGAGTCCAAGACTCTGCTGCTCCTGCTGCTGCCACTGCCTCTGCTGTCTTAAGGGACCCTTGGTCACTGTCAGAGAATATACATCGTAGATACATGAGAACGCATCAGCTTCAAACCAAACCTATCTAGACAGAATTGATGGGATTGATAAGAAAAGTGAGAACTATGAGATGTCAAACTGTTGATGAACTCAACAAAATAAACAAGTCAGTGAGTGTTTCAGATTACCTACAGTCTCTTGAAAGAGTGAACAGGTCTGACCACTTCACTTTTCTTCCTCTCTCTCTTTCCCCCTATTCTTACTCTTCTCTTTCCTGTCTGTTGAACTTGTTGCTGGTTTGACTGCACGCATTAACTGTGGCTGCATCTTTGTTTTGTTGTTTTTGTTTCTTTGTTTTCTTTCTTTCTTTCTGGGCTGCTCTTCATAAATCTAGCTGACGTGGATGCAGGTAACTATTCTCTCTCTCTTTTTCTCTCTCTGTCTTCTCCTGTTTCTGTTCCTCTGTCCATTCATTTGTCCATTAGCAGATGACCGAGATAAGCTCAGGTTCAGCCCCACAGCCTGATGTCACATGATGCCTTTAAAAGACACTTATTTTTAGGTTTATGATTATTGACAAATTATTGATTAATGTCTGACCTTAGCCAAATGCAGCAACACAGTCAGACAACAGTTAAATGTTCTGGTTATATGGACAATAAAGTTTTAGATTTGTACTCCAGGAAATTCCCAGGATTTTACAAAACATCAGATTTTTCTTTATTTAAAAATGGTATAATTGATGACAATGACATTTTCATCAACTTTGTCATCATTTATCATGTTTATTATCTGTCAGAAAAAACCCCCATTAAATTCACAATCGTGATATTATCATACTATATATTGATTAACAATATTATTTATTTAGGTAAATTTTGTAAAGTAATAAAATTAAGTTCAAGCATATTGTAAAAAATGTTTTGAACTAGATAATAACTGAGTTGCAACTAATATAAAATATTCTGTTCTAATCAATACAAGTGTTTGTGACAGTAGATAAAGATAAATCTGTAAGAAAACTGATCAGTAATCATCAAGTCATTTTCATTAATTAGATTGAATTTGATACTGATTTTGTTTTATCTTCCCCTTCCCTTTTGTCTTCATCCTTCACTTGTTTGCATAATAAATGAAAGATGAAGCATTTTTTTTCGTGTCACTCTGAGGCTGTACCTGATGCTGTGCTCTCATTGGCTGGTGACATGTAGCTCCGCCCCCTAGCTTAGCACTGTTATTTTCATTTGGAAAAAAACAGAATTTCCCAACTGTGTGCATGTACATTAAACATCCCATCACTCATCAGTTGCAAATAGATCAATATTAATATAGATCCTTGTCATCTTCACTGTTGATCATGATGATTATTGTATTAATCAGTCTATTGACTATGTAATGAGACACATGGAAGAGTAACAGGTTTATTGATCATGAACGTTAACTCTGTTATCCTATGAAACTTCTGTCATCTAACATTCATTATCATCCAATTAGGATTATCTATCAGATCAGTCATTGATCACCTGTAGAACAGTAAGCATCGACAGTGCCTCTTCCTAATGCTATTTTGTTGCTCATGATTTGCAGGCGGTCGCTTTAAGAAGGAAATTGTAGTCGATGGTCAGAGCCACTTGCTGCTCATCAGAGATGAAGGAGGCCCCCCTGAGGCTCAGGTCAGTACTGCAGCTCTGCACACCTGATTTTAAATGTCCTGAGAAACTGAGGTGTTTCTGTCACTATGCTTTTTTAAAAAAAACAACCTTATTGATAACAGAAGATGGAAACAATATCAAAATTATCAATTAAAGTCATTTTTTATTGTTTAAAACAGAATCATGGAACATTTAACCATCATTTACAGAAGGAAACTTAAACTTCTACACTGATCACATTAAAATTTACTAAACAAACTATAAAATACAGAAATATATACAAGTACAGAAATTTATCATCAAAACAACAGTTAAATAAAAATACAGAATTGAACAGGAGCTAAGAGAACTGATTTCTTTACATAAGTGTGTTATGTTTTTCTTAAAGTTTTGTTAAATCTAATCTTAATTAGACAAATATGACTAGAATAAACCTCTGTTTTGAGGCTGTTTTGAGCTCAGAAAGTCTAGATGAGGATTAAATTTAACTCTACATTTACATTTCCTGTCATGTTGCTACAACAATTGGTTTTAAAAGTTGCTGCTGTAGTCAGTATTAATACAAAAAAACATTCTTGATTCATTCATTTGTTCATAAAACTCAATAAAAGTAAAGTAAAATGAAGAACTTTCCTAAAGTTAAGTCATAATTTTATATTGACTGTTATTTCCCAGCATGCATCGGTGCAGTCTTTTTAGATAAAAGATAAAAATAAAAAACAAAAACTTGTATGAGTATGATGTTAAACTATGATTAAATTGTGATTAAACAGAAACACAAAATCACATTTACTGTCCATCTCAGTGAGTTTTTCTTAATTTAGAATGTGATTTAACCTTTTGAACCTTGTTTTTTCTTATGTGTAAAGAAAATCAGTAAACTGTTCTTCAGGTGTGGTTAGTTTCTGCACTCTTTGCTCTATTTAAACCACAGGTTTGTGAAAGTGGGTCATTTTCTCTTCTACAAACTGAACTGATGGATTTTTCAAGTCTGTTTAAATAATTCACTTGTTTTATCTCAACCTTTTATCGTCTTCATCCTCCCTCACTCTAGTGTTTATATTATTTTCTCTCTCTCTCTTTCTCTCTCTCTCCCTCCCTCCCTCTGTGTATAGTTTGCATTGTGGGTGGACGCCGTCATCTTTGTCTTCAGTCTGGAGGATGAGATCAGCTTCCAGACAGTTTATCACTACTTCAGTCGACTGGCCAACTTCAGAAACACAACAGATCTGCCACTGGTGCTGGTCGGCACACAAGGTGTCACTGACGGGCACACATTTGTACCTTTGCACACGCACACATTTATATACTTACACACATACATATATTTTTTACAAACATTAACATACACACACTTTTGTATATCCAGATTTATACACACACTCTTCTTCTTTTAAAACACACTCTTCTATACACACTTTAATACACACACACACACACACACACATTTATACACTCACACTATAACACACTGATACACTGCACTGAGAGCTGCACTGTATTTTCCCTGACGTTACTGCCATCTAGTGGCTTACACACATACATATATTTATACAAACATTAACATACACACACTTTTGTATATCCAGATTTATACACACACTCTTCTTCTTTTAAAACACACTCTTCTATACACACTTTAACACACACACACACACACACATTTATACACTCACACTATAACACACTGATACACTGCACTGAGAGCTGCACTGTATTTTCCCTGACATTACTGCCATCTAGTGGCTCATCATAATGACAGTTAGAAAACTCAGTGTTTTGTCTTAGTTAATTAGTTTAAGCAGAGAAAGCTGAGTGAGAATTTTTAACAGTCTGCTTTGCTGTTATTATGTCATCATCTATGCTCATTTTCATCTACGCTCACAATTTTTCAGTCTCAGTGTGAAAAATTGTGTTTAACCATGTAATATCAGGTGAGTCAGATGTGAAGCTAAAAGTGACCAGCAGGGAGAGCCATAGTATCATTGTGTGCTGTTGCAGCAGGACACATTCTTACTTTTCATTTCCATGGTTTTCTGCTGATCACATCAAAGTTGTAGATCATTGATCTTTATGACCGACTCTTTTCTTCATCCTTCTCTTCCTTCTCAGACGCCATCAGCTCAGCAAACCCTCGAGTCATTGACGACTGTCGCGCCAGGAAACTCTCCAACGACCTCAAACGTTGTACCTACTATGAAACCTGCGCCACCTACGGCCTCAACGTGGAGCGAGTCTTCCAGGACGGTAATAGTTTATTTTTTTTACGTAAACCTCATAACATCAAGGTCAAGAAGAATCCAGTCCTCTGGGAGGGTTACAGCCCTGCCCCCTCCCTCACTCTGTCCCTGATTACACATTTACCCCCACTCTTAATCTCACATCAGTTACCAGTGAAATGAACCTGCTCAGCTTTTTAAACTGAAACTGATGTTGTTTGAGAGAGAGAGCGAGAGAGAGAGTGCGTGCAAGAGATAGTGTGTCCAGCGGGGGGCAGCAGAGCAGCAGAATATACTCTGATATACTCTTTCTGTTTCTGATGTGACTTGTAAACTGTAAATATTAGTTAAACATTGTGTTTTTATTAGTAAGTGTTGAAGAAGAGCAGCAGTGTCAGGTTAAAAAGTAAAAGTAAACGCCTTTTTTTTGGCAGATTATAAACACTCGAAACTGCCTTACTATCCTCTTAATAATTCAACCACCCGTGTGTGTGTGTTTGAGTCCGTGTGTTCCTTCCGTCATTACATTAAACTAATCAGTTTTTAATCGTCCAAAGCTTAATGATTTCTGTTGATGCATGAAACACAACAGCCTGCAGCTCTGTGTGTGTGTTAAGCGTTGTTGTAATGTTATTACGTACGTGTGTGTACATGACTTGCATATAAATTTTATTTTGTCTCACCTGTAGATTTTCAAAATAAAAGCCTACTCACTCACAGGAAATTTAACAACAAATAAACTCTTATTTATAAGATATGTTCACACAGAAAATTTTCAGAATAACATCACCTTAACATACACTTTAAATTGAAGAATACATATATGTGTATTGGTGTGCATTTTAAGTCTAAAATAATCTTAGTTTATTTAATACATTTTTATAGTCATTTTTTAGAACATTTATTAACAGAATAAATTGTCATGTATGAATTTTTATTTCTGTTTATTTTACCATTAAAGTGAGTTTTTTTCTTTTTTTTTCTTTCCAAATTTCACGCTAGAAATTGATTTCTCATTCATTAAACTCAGGTTCACTCTAACACACATTGTTCCTGAATGCATGTGTGTTAATGTTTATTTGATCATTATGAAGGCTTTAATTACATCGTTCTAATTCATGAAAGAGATGAAACAATGAAAAATGTTCAACATTAGAGCTGAAATGATCATGATCAGTTGGGAAATATTGATTATCAAGAAATAATCAGATTTAAAAAATATATAGTTCTATATTTAAAAATAAATAGAGACTTGAATTAAATGTTTGAATTCTTCCATCGATGTGTGATTTAGTGTGTGTGTGTGTGTGTGTGTGTGTGTGTGTGTGTGTGTGTGTGTGTCATGTAATTAGCTCTAATGGGATGTGAATCCTGGTCCAGTTGGGGGAGTGACCTCTGTATGAGGGATGTTGGGGGAGGACGGAGGGTGACAGAATCGTGCTCCCTCGTCCATCAGTACACTAATTTAATTAGCCTGATTGTACTGACTTCTCTCTCTCTCTCTCTCTCTCTTTCTCTCTCTCTCTTTCTCTCTCTCTCTCTCTCTCTCTCTCTCTCTCTCTGTTCTTCATTCTTTCTAATACGCATTTTGTTATCCGCTGCCTAACGAGCTGAGATGTCCTTGTACACTTACAGAAACAAAATAAATGCTCAAATACTCATCTTCTAAATACACTAAATACACAAACACATTTCTACATTTTACATACCACACTCATCACCTGAAAGTGTAACACTTACCTAGGACACTAGATGGCAATAACACCATTTTTGTAATAAAGCACAAGAAAAATGTCTTAAATGTCATTAAGCATGTGTCTTGCTGTCATGTTTGAGTGTATTGAAACACAATGAACACATCAGTTTATTGTAGCACCCTCATGTGGTGCACACAGAATTTGAGCATCAAGGTAATCTGATTATATTTCTTTTTAAAGTCTCCCAAAATGAATATATTTATCTCACTGTTGAACAGACTTTTTCTACAAGAAACTGTAAATTGTAAACCCACGCCAAAGTCCTTTGTGAAAATGACAAATTTTGCATCACAGAACAGAGGAATTGGTGATCAACTGCTTCCTCCATCAGTAAGCTTAAATGTAATATTTTGTTACTTCACTTTCTGAAATTCTTCAGATTTACCTCAGTCACACAAACTGACCACACGAGGCAGCATTAGACCAGTAGTTCCTGTGTCCCTGTTAACTAAAATCACTGATTTTCTCTATAGACTTTGGTGTGGGAGAGTGGGCGTTGTACAAACTTCAGTTTCCTGATGGAAAAGTCTCTTACAGTGAGATAAAGCAGTGAACATATTCGTGAGATATTGTAGACTTAAGCTGACGTAGATTTTATTAAATTAGCTAACTTAAATCCATTTTACTTTGTTTAATCCCTTAAACCATCTGTTCTTTTTTCTTTATTTTAAAAGAAAAACTATGACTGCAGTGTTTGACTTTAAATAGTAAAAGGCAGAATGGGCCTCACCTTCCTTCCCCTCATCTCCCCCTTTGTCATACCCGCTGGTTGTTGCAGCCCCGTCATAAATCTGACGTTTTCATTAGAAGAAAATGGCAGCTTCTCACAGCAGAACTGAGATTGATGGATAAAGTTAAATTGCATTAACCGTGCAGTTTAAATATTTAGCATGGCCTTATCATAACTGTTCTTAACACTTAAAGTAAAATACAGCCTGCCAGGTGCAGGATGGACCTTCACTCTGCACATGTCGCGCTCACTCAGGCAACAGTGATGATGATGATGATGATGATGATGATGATGATGGCCGGGTATAGGCTCATGATGGAGTTAAGACTTTAGCGACTCCATTATCTCTGTTCCAATAAACACAGGCCTGTTTCATTTGCTCGCACATGAAACTATTGTTTTAATTGGGCTCGTTAAAGCCTCCAGCTTCGTTAATGAGGAGCTCGTCGTCGTAAACATTTACCTCTAGGTGACACAGAGCCAAGCCAAGGGCAGTGACATAGAGACACAAATGCAGAAATCACTTGATCATTTCACATTCTGGTGCTGCTCTAAACTGACTCTCTACCTGCACAAAAAAAACTGTTAATGGTGAAAACATCCTGACCTGGTTGTGAGACTTTAAAGAACTACTAACAACAAAAAACTGTCTCTGCGTCACAAAGACTTGGTGATGATTTGATTTAATTTAAAAAATAAGAACCTGGTTAGAACAAGGTCCTTACTCCATATTGCGTCTGCATTGCACTGTTGCTGCTTGCGCTGTGAGACAGTGATTTCTCGCAGTAACTCTAAAACGATCTGCTGTAAATACAAGATACAGATGGTTCAGTGACTCACTGGAGAACGAGAAGAGAATGCTGGATTTGTCGTTGATGTATTTAAGTGAAAATACAGTGTGGTGTCAACAAGGGGGTTTTATTCTGAAAATATATTGGACGCTTTAATGTTGTGTTGTGTTTAACTACCGGTCCCGCTTGTGCTAAATTCTGCTGAGTCAAAGTGTTGTTGTCCATTGTCTGGCAAAAATAGAATTCTCTGTGTAAGTGACGGACTGCGGGTCAATGGCGCAGCCAGTACATGACGCAAACGTAGTCGGTGGAAACTGATCCATTGGCTGAAGTGGTTGCAACTCACTTCCGTTGCTGCAATGGAGACGCAACATGACAGATACATTCAGTAGAATCCCAGGGTTGAAAATTCAGAGACTAAATACTGACCTTGAATCTGAATCAAAGTTCAATCTTGAGTCTGATCTTTATCCTCAAACTAATTCTATTCCTGATCCTGAATCTAGAGTCTGATCCTGATTTCTTTTTTCCCCGATCCTAAATCGTGGTCTGATCCTGAATTTGAATCTGCTTCTGATTTTTTTTAATCATGATCCCGAAATCCTAATTCTCATCCTGAGTTTGATTCTATTGATTTACAAGAAACACCACACAATAATAACAATAAGAACAATAGGTCCCTGCACCACTGTGTGAGTACTCTGGCTCTAATAATGTGTGTAGTTTGGCTGTGTTCTTGACCAGGCATGTCAAAGATGTCCTGCCATGAAAAGGATCAGCGTGCAGAGCACGTATCCACTGCTGGAATGCATGGAATGGATTGCTCAATAATTTAGTCAGTAATCTATTGTTTTGAGCTCCAAAGCATAGGACAATCTTGTAAAAATGAATTAACAACATGTTTGGCTGTTATGCAATCAGCAGTTTGCTGAAGTACTTTAAAACAAAGCGTTACATTAAAAGATGTGGGTGTTGAATATGTGGCCACTTTTGGTCACTTAAATTGTTTTTTAAATTAATTATTTCAAACATGATCAGAATTAATTTGTTTAACCATCAAGTAACATAACGAAAAAAATCCACATAATGTAAAGTCATAGAAAAGGGGTTGAAATATTAAATTCAAAGATTTTCCCCAAACAAGCCTACACATAATACACAAAATATATAGATTAGATTCATTAGATTCATTTATATAAGATAAATTATCTAAATTCAAATACATATCCATGGCTACAACAGTAGAATTTTCCCATGTGAATAAATACAGCTTAAACACAAATGCTTTGTTCAGTTTTATTCACTATAACAACAGCATCATAAGACAAATGAATTTAAAAGCAACATCCACAGAACCTATTTCACGTTAGAAGCTTCGTGTGTCTGTTTGTGTCTGCATGACTTCAGAGATTTAAAATTTCAAAAGTCAAAGTTTGAAAATAGATCAAAATAGACATAATTATTGTCAAAATTCCCAACATGACTGCATCTAATAAAATCTTCAGCTTAAATCCATATCATTTGCTTTCATATACACATTTCATTTTGAATACTGCAAGGAAGGAGGAGTCATGGGTGCATAACAACAATAACAGCAGTGGATGATTACTGCTGTGTATTAGTGGGATAATTCCATAATAATTAAAATGACAGATTAGTATCATTACTGAATGTTACCATTATCAGGGAATCTTTCGGGAGTTTGAGGGTTTCCAGGGTTTCAATCATGTCCTTGAAAAAAGGTTTTTCCACCGTGTGAAACAGCATCATGTCTATGATGGTAGCGGATCATGGCAGTGAAGCATTAGTTCCAACTCCCGCCGTCTCATTTATATTTAGCTGATTTGGAAAATGCTCCTGTAATGTAATTGTTGACTGGTGATAATGTTAGTTTCCTCCTGTTCCTCCTGTGGCTCTCCTGTTTCTCAATTTTTAAAGCCAAAATATTTTCTCTTAAAAACCACCATGTCTCTACGTGATGTTGAACCATTCCTGTTCTGCATGGATTTTCTATCAACATTATAGTTGATATCATTAACAATATATGATATTGTTAATGATATCAACTATAATGGAAAATATCACGATATACGATAATTTTAAATATCGACCCAAGCCAACCTGCTCGTGATTTTCTTTTGATCTGATCCTGATTCTTATCTTGATCCTACTGTAGATCTTCTTATGATCCTGAAATTTAATTTGAGTCTGATAACTTACAAAACTGAATCCAGGCCTGTTCCTCATCCTGATTCAGACTATCATCCTCATTCTGAGTCTGTGTCTAATGTAATCACATGACTTTTAATGCTGGGATATGCTACGCTAACTACAGAGCGTGAATAGCAGTTCCTGCTTTAAAAAATGTTCAGAACGCTCATCTTGAGTTGATGACTAATTGATTCTACATCTATAATCATAAGAATATCAAAGAAGAATAAAAGCTTTTTAAGAAGCTGCCATCATTATTCAATTTTTTATTTTGCATTGAATGACTCAGTCGACAACCAGTTATTTTTTTTTATTCCAAGATGGCCTCTACCACTAATTTAACTTGCTAAGACTGCCCCAGAAAACTGTTTGCCAATGCCAACCACCTGTCAGCTTTGTCTGTCCTAACCTATAAAGAAACAAGATTGACTGAACAGATTTCAAAATAATAGGCCTTAAAAGACCAGAAACAGTGCTAAAAGAAGAAACAACACTGGTCTGACATTTATTAGGCAACACAGATACTGTCGCACATGAGTCATGAGTTTAGAAGGAAGCAAATATGTGTTTGTTTGTTTGTTTGTGTTATGACCCTAGTTCACATGTTACAAAAAACACGACATGTTCTGTCCGAGACTGGAAACGATGGAGTGGCTGAAAAACGACATCAGTCCTAATAATGCTGAGCTCAGCCTCCTCATTCTGTTCTTCATCTGTCCTGCTGCACGCACACACACCCTCATCCATCAGCCGCAGTGATTATTCTCCCATCATTAGACTGAAGGGGAGGACACATCAGGAGCAAAAAACCTCTATGTTGTCAATCAATGACTCCTCCCCCAACCCTTTACCAACAGCCAATCACATCGCATCTCTGCTAATTGTATTGATCGTCAGCAGTGAAATGATGACCAGGAGACAAGAAAAGTCTGGATCCAGAGGAAGAATTGTGAGAAGAAGTTTACTAAAGTTTTCTTGCAAGATAAAAAACAGGAGGAAAAATAAAAATGGTTCATGCTGTAAAACATTTCCTCCACATGAATTTTACTGCCTTGATTTTATTTTACTACACAATCGCAGCTCAATAAAACACACAGACGCAGCTTTTACGAGTCAGTGTGTGTGAAGTTTTCTATCTTATTTTGAAAGTCTTTGGGACTCTTTTTGTGTTTTTGTTAATATATTAGTTTTCAGAGACAGTATAGGTTACCTGGAAGTTTGAAAAGGTCTTAAATTCTTGGAATATCATTTCACTTATACTTTGAACTGTCAATTACCTTTGTATAATCAAAAAAAGCAGGAAATGTATGCTTTTTAACACAGTCAGTTTTTCTCTTCAAAACTGACATTATTCTTCAACATATTAATTGATTTAATTTAATAATTCTATTTGTTTGTGTTTCAGTTGCTCAGAAGATTGTAGCCACCAGGAAGAAGCAGCAGTTGTCCATCGGCCCGTGCAAGTCGCTCCCAAACTCTCCAAGTCACTCATCCGTCTGCTCCACACAGGTGTCAGCCGTCCACATCACTCAGGTCAGAGGTCACACACCCTCACATCCTCCTCAAGAAACATGTGGAAATAATTGTTACTTTAAAATAAGATGATAAAAACTTGTAATTTTCTAGGAATATTCACATTATAGATTGATATATAGTTAATAACTAATTCATCAATAAAATTTGTAAAATCAGCTGTAGAGCAAAGACAGCAAAATGCAGATGAAAGTGCTGACTTATTTTTGTAAGTCTAATGTTTCTGTTCCTGTTAGAGAACACACACGTGTGCACACACACTCCCTCCCTCCCTCTGCGGCTTCAGGCCGTTAAGCCCTTCGATCCTCGTCCGTCAATCCTCCATTGATTTCTCATTAAATAGCCATCACTCAGTGTGTCGGAGCAGCGATGCCTCGTCCCCTGACAGTCGTGTTTATCTCCCCGCCGCCTCTGCACATCAGCCTGCGCTGCATCTTTAACCATCACTGATTACTGTCAAGTGCTCACAGCTGCGCCTTTAACACGTTGCTAACAATAAAACACATTTATAAAACATCAGTGACGCCGCAATCACTGTCTGCTCTGTTTAGTTCAGCTTTTATTTTGAAATGTTTTCTGAATCTGTGTGTAGGCTGTTTTCTATTTTTTATTTTTTTTTTTCAATTTAAATTTGCTTCACCATCAGACGAGTAATGGTGGCGGCAGCTTGAGTGACTATTCATCGTCAGTGCCGTCAACGCCTAGCACGAGTCAGAAGGAGCTTCGCATTGACGTCCCTCAGACCACAAATACGCCGACGCCTGTCAGGAAGCAGTCCAAACGCCGCTCCAACCTCTTCACCGTAAGTCTGTCTATACCACATAAGAACAGTCAAACTGGTTCACAGGGAGAGAGAGCAGGAGTGAGACGATGAAGAATTAATTGACTCTGAAATCTGGATCCTGTTCTGATACGTGTCTAGGGTGTGATTCTGGTTCTAATTCTGATTCTGTTTAATTGTGTATCTGATTCGGATTCAAGTTCTTACCTGGATTCTGGTTCTCTTTCTGATCCAGAGGCGGATTTGATTCTAAATCCAATCCTGATTCTGACCCAGAGGTTTTGTTATTCAAATCTTGGTCTTGATTGTAATTTTGATCTTGATCCTTATTCTGATTTTGAGTCTAATTCAGATTTAAATTTTGGCCCAAATTCTAATTCTGATCTGGATTTAAATTATGATCCTGATTTTTATTTAAATCCCAATTCACTCTAATTCTAATTCTGTCACATAGTTTAGCTCTGATTTAGATTCCAATTCTAATTCTAAAGAGTGTTGTTAGTCATTATCAATAATTCTGCGTTAAACTGGATTATTAGCTGTGTGTAAACTGAATTATTAGCAATGTGTGTAATAACTGGGTTATTAGCTGTGTGTGGGGATTATTAGGTGTTTCTACAAACTATGATGATGTCAGTTATTATCAGATAACCTGGATTAAAGTGGATTATTAGTTGTGTGTGTGTGTGTGTGTGTATAACTGTGATGTGGTCAATTATCATGAGATAATCTGGATTAAACAGGATTATTAGCTGTGTGTGAAGACGGTTATCTCTCGTCCTCAGTCCAGGAAGGCAAGTGAGCCGGACAAAGAGAAGAAAGGTCTGGAAACTCGAGCCGACAGCATCGGCAGTGGTCGAGCCATCCCCATCAAACAGGTGAGACTCTAACATCCTGTCGGTCAAATGACACCACCGCCATGGCCTTGATTAACGCTGACATCACTCACTTGACATCAATTAGATTGAGAAGCCCTCCTGGGCCAAATGAGCAGATCATTAGGAGAGAAAGAGAGGAGAGATATTCCACTCTGGCTTCTTTCTCTTTTACTTCCTCCTCCTCCTCCTCTCCCTCTGTTTGTCCTCTTCATGTTCCCCTCTTCCCCCTTCTCTTCTTTTATTTTTCCCTCCTCTTCCTCTCCTTCTGTCCACTTCACATTCCTCTCTTCTTTTATTTTCCCCTTCTCCTTCTCCCCCTCTGTTCGTCCACTTCATGTTCCTCTCTTCCTCCTCTCTTCTATTTCCCTCTCCTACTTTCCTTTTGTTCCTCCACTTCATGCTCCTCTGTTCTTCCTCTCTTCTTTTATTTTCCTCTCCTCCTCCTCTCCCTCTGTTCGTCCACTTCACGTTCCTCTCTTCTTCCTCTCAAAGTTGCTCTGGTTTTTCTTCCTGATCTCCTTGATGTTTGCGCTGCTGCGGCAGCTTGTTAAAGACATGAAAGAAGTTGCAGGATGAATGGAACAGCGAGCAGAGAGGAAACATGGCCTCCTCCCTACCGTGATGGAGAGAAGAACCTGAATTAGCTCTTAATGTGTGACAAACACAAGCCTCCATGTTAGACCAGCAGAGAGAAAGGGGGGCAAATCAGGTAATTAGCCAGCGCTAATCGTCACCTCTTGTGTCGACGCTGCTGCCTCGTTAGTAAACTCTTAATGAACAAATGGCATCTGTGATTACGGGCCACCTTGCCAGGGGAGAGAGGGTGGGCGAGAGGCATAGAGAGATACTGACAGGAGCAATGAAGGGGAGGCGTGTGCTGCTGTTTAGGTTGAAACTCTCTGTGTTAGAAATTACCCCGCTGCGTTGTCACAGCAGAGACGGCGGTAATTGCTACTGAACAGCGATGCTGTCGTCGTGTGACAATGTTTCCTCAGCTCTCACCAGCTTCTTCTTCTGTGGTGCTAATGCAGCGGTGGAGCTCAGTGGGTGGAGACCAGCATTCCTGTTTCCTTAATTAGCTCTAAGTGTCGGGAGTGAGGCTTAATTATTATGTTTTTTTTAAACAAAATATTAGAGATTTTTTCTATCCACGTTGACCTTCATATTTTAGTCACTTAACAAAAGACTTACCAAATAAAACAATACTTTTGTGAACCACTCACCCACACAAAAAGTCCACAGACAAAATCTGTTATTTTATCTCACAGGGACACAGGAGCTGCTGGTCTACTTCTGCCTTGCATGGTCTGCTTGTGCCACAGAGGTTAATCTTAACAAAGGTTTTCAAACAAGTGACAAATAACACATTTGAACTTACTGATGGAAGTAGCAGTGGATTATTGACTACTGTTTCCCTGTGATGTAAAAATCTGATTTTCTTTATGGACCTTGGTGTAGCTTACAAACAGTTTCGTGTTGGAAATATCTGTCTAACATTTGAGATAAAGAAGTTTATATATTCCTAAGATATAATAAACTGTGCAAAAGCACAAAAAAATTAAACTACCAATTGAAACAAAGTTTATTGTATTGTATTCATATCAAAAATATTTTCTCTTAACCTGTTCAGCAAAAGTCCTCACTGATCACAGTCTTGCTAATAAAACCAGACATACACACACAGTGATGTGCAGATGAAAGCAGAAGAGGCAGCGCTGTCAGGCATGGCCTCCTCCTGTTGTATTTTTTTGGAAGTGGATGTTAATTGATTTGATGGTTCCCTGTGGTCGCTCTCACCTCGTCTCTCTGCCGAGTTCTCTGTTTTGATGACAGGCTCAGCACACCGCAGACCTGCAGCCTAATTAGTCAGTGTGTGTGTGTGTTTGTGTGCACGTGCGTGCGTGCATGTGCGTGTGTTTTACAAAGACTGGTAAAAGAGATTTCACTTCACATTCAAGGTTCAACTACTTTTCCCCATTAACGCTCCATTTGCACTTGATTTTATTTTGTGTGTGTGTGTGTCATCCCATTAGCACCGTGTTCACACCCCCTTTTTTTAATGAGACACTGGTCTGTCTCTCGTTTCCTGAAACAAACTCCACCAGACATTTGTAACAAACCACACACTACATCAGCTATTATTATGTTTTTATTATTAATCATAAAATCATAATAATGATACAACAATTATTTTATTATTTGAATACAAACATTTACTATTTAAATTAATTTAATTTAGCATTGCTGTTTGAAGTTTAATTAAAGGTTTATTTCTTTTTTGGTGTAGGAGAGTTGGAAAAGGCTGACACACACAAAGGTGTATGTGAGTTAACACACTGCTCCTGTGTTGGCATGAAGGTAAATGTTGGTTCACCCTGTTTATGTGTGTATGACGTGTGTAAATGTAAGTGGAAACACGCCTCGTCCTCATTACCACTGACAGACACTTGGCCATGGCCTGTGTTTTAATGAGCACTGGACAAAGGCATTTCCCTCTAACAGAGATGAGCGCCGTCACCTCGAGTGACAGAGAGTCACAGTGAGGGTCGCTCTAATGAGATGAGGAGTGCAGTCCATGAACAAGTGCTTTAAACACTCATACACGCAGAAGAGGATGAGGAGGAGGAAGGTGAATTTATCATTTAGGTCTTGAAGCTGTAAACTCAGTTACAGGTTGTATTCCTGTGTTCAGTGAACTGAGGACATGTGTTTGTGTAACCTGATGTACAGTGGTGTTGTCGTGGTGAGGAAGATGGCATTGTTGCTGCTGATCTCTCTAATCTCTCTCTGGCAGATATCGGACTGTGTCCAGTCATTGTTGCTGTTGTCCAACAGTGAGTTAACAGGTTGATGAAAATGTTTGTGGTATATGTAGAAAGAACAGACCGATGATCAGTTTAGTTTATTGCCAACAAAAAGTGTTTTGTAATTGATGTTATTGTCCTTCATAAATATCATATAAACCAGATTTTAACCACTAAAGAAAATACTCAGCTAATAAAATCTATGTCAGTTTAAGTCTACCATATCTTAAGAGAATGCTCACATCTTTATTTCACTGTTTGACAAAAATTTCCAACAGGAAACTGAAGTTTTTTAACCAGTCACTCTCCCACACCAAAGTCCATACAGAAGATCTGTGATTTTAGCTCTCAGGGTCACAGGTGCTGCTGGTGTGTGTGCTGTGATTTAAAATCACTAATCAGATTTTCTCTAAAAACTTCAGTGTCCTATACAAAACAGTGAGATAAAGTGGTGAACATATTCAAGACACATGAACTATCAATTAAATTAGATGGAAAAAAATGAATAAAAGAGTAAAAATATTTCTTTGTTATATAGTAAATGTCCACATTCTTAAAATTAATTAAAAAATGTGTGTAGATTCAGTTCTACATTTGGTGAAATGTTTTAAAGACACATGTTTGTCTTGTTTGTTATATATTGAGTGTGTGTGTGTGTGTGAAGGACACCTGTGTTGATGAGCTGGAGCAGGAAGCACGTGGAGTGAGACCTCCTGCTCACAGGAAACTCTTTACTACTGCTTCTTCTTCTTCGCTTGCTCCTGAAGTGAGCAAAAGCTTTGTTTACAGAGGCTGTTGACAGCGCTGGGCTTCTCCGACATCTGCTCCATGCCACTAATTAGCCAATAATTACTGGAGAGAGACAGAGGCTCACCCGTGTTGCTGTCGAGCGTCTGACCGAGGCACTTTGAAAACCAGCAGTCTGACAAATTAATTTCCTCGGAGCCACTGGGACACAGACGCAAAGCAGCTGAGGAGTTTTATTTCTTCTTCTTCTTTTTCTTCTCTACCTTTTATTGACTCGGCAAGCAGCGACTGAGAAACAGACCAGGACTCTCAGTCGGTCAGCAGCTCAAGGCCAAACACAGAAAACAAGAACAGGAAACTAGTCTGAAGAATCAGAATCTGATCTGTAGATGCTTGAGTCAGAATTCTGCTCTAATTAAAACCTTTAAAAACAATATTTACTTCCAAACAATTAAAATCTTTATTCACCCTAAAAAGAGAAAATAAAAATAAATGCTCTATTTCATGTCAAACCCAAACCAACTTCACAAATGACGGACTCATATAATTAACATCAGATTTAATCCTGATTCAATCTTTCTCCGAACTTTGTGAGGGTAGGATAAGTTTAGGTTTCTGTATTTTTAGTGGTACTGACTGAATCATAATGATACCAACAAGTACCAATATATGTCCATTCAGTTTTGTTAGTTGGACTTTTCACAACCTTAACTAGGTTTTCTGTTATAAGTTATAGGTCAAGTACATAAAAAGGTACTTGTACGAGTATTAATTGAAACATAAAAAGTACCGAACAACTTTTAAGAGCTGAAATAATGCTGTAGACAGAAAAAGTGTTGATATCATGTTATGCTACACACCTGTAGAGTTTTCTTATATTTTGTCACGCACTGTGATCCATTTAGACATTGTTCCTGAAATTGTCCATAGGTTCTGTCTGTGAAAACAGAAATGTTCTGGAACTTAAACTTAAAGTAAGATTTTATTTAAATTTGCACCAGAACTTTATCATTGACAAATCAATTCAAATCATAAAGACCTCGGTATCAGAATTTTTGCTTTTTACAATAAATTTTAAGTAATAAACTTCAAAATTTGGAGGTAAAGTGGAAATGGAACTTGGTTTGTAACCAGAATGTTGCTGGATCGAGTCCCCATCAAATTTTAGACATATACTACTATGTTTAATATTACATTGGATTTTTAAAGCCTTTTATCAAAAGTCTCAGACACTAAAAGATCATTCATAACTTTAAGGTCTAAAATTCTGTTCTCCTGACAGAACTGTGGATTTTTTTACTATGCTGACAATATTGTTCTTAAGTTTTATTACATTTTGTCGGATGACGGAGCTTAAATGAAGCTAATGGTGAGTGTGGTTAAACGGATGAAGTGACTACATGAGGATGTTTCTGCTTTTCATCTGTTTTTCTGCAGAAAAATCTAAATTTTTCTTCAGGAAACGCGTTGGCAGTCTCTACTTGCTGATGTTCATCAGGTCCCCGACCTGGAAAACAAACTTCTTTTTCTCTCGAGCTCCACGTTGACTTGTCATTGTTGTTGTCTTCTTGATTAGCGCAGCTTTTGTAATTGCCTGTTGCAATGTCGCAGACAAGCACGGGGACGACTGGTTTTGACAAGTCTTCTCGTTGCGCGTCCCCCCCCCCCCCACCCCCCGGTGCCGGGCGGCTTTGTATGGAGTTAAATTGGATGGTTAATTCGGGTGTTATTTACCCTGTAATTCATTAAGCGCGGCCACGCCATTGGCAGCAGGCAGGCTGTAATTTCACGCTTCGCAATAAAAGATGTCTCATAATCTGCTTCATTTAGCAGCCAAAGAATTTAATGAAATTAACTGCAGCCCTAATTAAGACGGTGAATATTAAAGACCTGCTATCAAGGCTTTAACGAGGGTGACACGATCCGCCTTCCACACGATTGGAAAAATATCATTTCCCTGCGAAAGAAAGGTTGTCACTGCTTGCGGCCATTTTGGCCATGATGACATTTTTGTCATGCACACTAACCTCTGCAAATGAGATTTCTGGGAGGAGGGGGGAGGAGGGAGGGTCGTCTCCCTTTTTTAGTTTCAGAAATAATTAAAGCAACGAACACATACGTCAATCAAAGAGCATTTTTAGATCGTGCTCATTACTCTGCATGGTTTTTGTTTGTTTCCCTGGGCTCGCTGTTGAAGTGTCCCTGTGGACACTTTGTTGTATCACACCACATCTGTGTGTGTGGGACAAAGCCTACACACTGACCCACAGAGGAAGGTGAGTGACTCTCTCTCTTTCTTTCTCTCTCTCTCTCTCTCTCTCTCTCTCTCTCTCTGAGTGAGCGAGGGATGAGGGGTTTTACTTTCTAATGAGTAGAGACTGCTGAAGTCAGGTTTGGATAATTGAGTTTATAAGTAATTACCCAGAACTCTTATCAAATAAATCAGATCCTCTTCTTCTTCTTCTGTAGTGTTTTATTTGATCTGGTCTGCATCCTCCTGCTGCTCTGTCTCTGACCTTCAACGTCCTTGTCTCATCAACAATGACCTTGATGTGAACCTTAATTAATTTCTCCTTCTGTCGCCTGTAACAGACACAGGCATCATTTTAGTGTTTTTAAAAAGTCACTGTAGCTGAAGTTTATCATCAGGACAAAATTATCAAAAAAAATAAATAAATAAAGTTTCTGTTAAAACTTGGATCAGCTTTTCACATTTGATCATTAGGATCTGGTCCAGGCATCATTTTCATGTTGTTGGTTTTCTGCAAACAAAGATCTTAATGTAAGTGACTAACAGGAAAAAGTGTAACCAATTATCTGAGCAGTGGTCAAATGGTCAAATCAATAATTTGACCATGTTGTGCTTCTTTTACGAGCGCAAACATAGAATTCTTTAATGTAGAGATTCAGAATAATTTAAAAACCTTTAAAGTTGAGCTGATTAGTCAGTTTTCAATTGTTTTGTGTAGTTGACTGTATTTCATGGTAATTCTCCTCAGTTACCATTTCATGGTAATTTTCCTCAGTAAATATTGAACTGAAGCTTCTCAAATGATTAAATTATTAAGCAAATTGCAATCCATTACTATATATGCAAGACAAATCTCATTTAGATATTGTTAATTGTTACATTATAGATTTAAAGGGGAAACAAAAGGGAATGTTTTGCTTGTAGAGGCGAATTTAAAGAAGTAAAAATAACAAATTCTCAAACTTGCTTTGTAAATCCAACCTTTTGACATGAAATATTAATATTAATAGTATACCAAGCTCCACCCACTGCATTTCCTGTTCAAACCCAGTCGTAGCCCGGAAAGATAACGTGAGCTTTATTTGTGAGTTCAAACCCAAGTTGACCCTAACCCAAGTTGTCATGTGTAAATCAGGTTTATGCGTGTAGAGGGGAAAGGTCAATCAGTACATCGCATAAACGCAGCTCTTGGACTGGGATGTTCTAAACATTGTTGGTTTTTGTCTCTTCGTATACCACATTGTCAGACATGAAAGAAAGACGCTTCCAGCGCTTCCTGATTTTGAATATTTTTCGGAACCCGTTTAACCTGTCAGGTTCTGACAGGTCGGTTTTTCAGAAATATTCTATTCTTTAACATATTTTCTTAAATAATTGAATTATTAACATTTTTCCTGTTCTTTAAAGTTGTTTTTTTTATATGAAGCTGAAATGCCAAATGTTCATCCAGTCATATGAAATGTTTACATAAAGATCATGAAGTTTTATTTAAAGTCAGCAAATTGTGATTTGCTGACTTTAAAGAGAATTCTGATTGATCTGGCGATAGTTCACTGTCCCCAACACCTGCTGGGGTTTTGTTTTCTTGTTCGATCGTAAAGTGAGATCTGGTTCTGGACACAAACCAAAAGCCTCTGTCCTGTATGTGTGAGGATGATGGATGACCCTGTGTTTCGTGGCACAGGCCAGATCAGATGTGGTGTCCGGCCTCTCTTACCTCGCTCTGTGCAAGAAGTGACACATGTGATTTAAACTCCTCTCTCTGGAGACGTAGAAGAACAAAAGAGCTGCGGCCTCGTCCGGATCATCATCCCCTTCTCTGGAGGGTTTGTCCACGTCTTCTGCTCTGATATGTCCTCCTCACTGTCAGACCCTTGATCAGGCCCGGGAGAGTCCATTGTCTGAGGAAATAGGGGGGTGATGAGTGATTAGAGAGTAGATTAGCGTGTATTGATGGACTGGCAGGAAACAACCTCAGAGAATGTTCTCTTATCGATTCTTTTTCTTTCTTCTGGTGTTTCATTCTCACAAAGGAATGTGATTATTCTTTATAAAGATAGTTAACTTTAATTTTACAATTTTATTCTTTTATCGTCAGACTTCACAAAAGAGAAAGTCCTACATTTAAGTCATTTTTATTCACTTGAATCATTTCTTCAACGTTTTCTCTTCCTTCATGTCCGACTGACATGGTCTTTAGTCACAAACCCTCAGGTATGAGATTGCGAACATATTTCGGATGCGTTGTCTAACTAACGACTATCTAGCTGCTTCCCTCCAGCTAGTGACCTTTTCTTAAGCACTGCACCGACTCATCACCAAGGCCGACAAGAGAAAAGGTGTCCGGGGGAGTTTTGTATTTTTGGGTCACAGATAACTAGATTTCCTTACTTCCTTAATGTGCTTCCTTTCCTTCATTTCTGTTTGCGTCTACTTGAAAACTCATCCTGCGTCTTTGTTTCTTTGTTAAAAGAAGAAGAGTGAAGCTCACAAATGCTCTCGGATGTTTTCAGATGCCTAACAAATTACTTCATCTCCTCCACTCCTCCGAGCTAGCAACCTTTTCCTCGGCACTACCTCACCATACCTCACCATGGTGGAGAAGTGCGTAGATCTGAGCATGTATTTATCTCCGTACATCTATTTTCCCTTGTGGAGACCTTGTGAGCTGTCATGGCTGACACCCCCTTTCCTGAAGGTAAAATAAGAGGCGACGCTCACACACACTTATGTGTGTGTGTCTGAGGCCTGGGGAGGTGAATAATGAAAGATTGTACCCATCAGCAGAGCTTCGACGCAGTGTTCAATTAGCCTTTCCCTGGTGCAAACTGATCACTTGTCATCCTCAGGATGGATGAGCAGAATTAATTCTCTGATGTCTCCCTCCCAAAATCCCAGCTTTGGACAGAAAAGTGTAAGAAATATTGGTCCTTCAGTCGTTTGAGCTCAGACCTGCAGTAATGGAGATCAAATATTGTCCTCTTTCACTCTTTTTTTCTGCTTTAACTTTCACTCCTGCCACCTTCTGTTGCCTTCTAAAAAATGCTTCACATTCTCTAAAAATTGAAAAGATTTTGTAAAAGTTTTTCTTAGTTTCAGCCTTAAAAGGACAAGGACAAAAGTTTATTCAAGTGTGGTTTCGGTGGAGACATGAAATGAAAACAAATTATAGTTAACTTATCAAAAGACTCACCTCATAAAATCTCCATCAGCTTTCCAACAGGAAGCTGGAGTTTGTAAACCGAAGACCAAATCTTTAGAGATAACCAGTGATTTTACACATTTCCACTTCAATCATTAAAATGAAATGTCTTCTTTTGTGACTTCATTGTTCAAAATCCTTCAGTCAGATTCACCTAAGTGACACAAACTGACCACAGGAGGCAGCAGTTGACCAGCAGCTCCTGTGTCCCCACGAGCTAAAATCACTGTGGACTTTGGTGTGGGAGAGTAAGCACTGACTTTGATTGACCAGATCTGAGGCAACATAAACTGGAAACATGTTGCCCTTCTATCTCACTCGCTCTCTCTCAGTAATGGATGATCAGCTGCTCTGACAGCTGCACGGCTGCCGGCAGCTTTCACTTCACAGCAGCAGGAAGCTTGTCAATTTATGTTTAGCACGCCATGGGGATCCTGTTAACACACACACATACACACACTGCTGTGTGTTGCCGCCTCATGATCATGAGCTGAGATTAAAGGAATTGGCATAGCAGCAGTAGTGTCAGTGACAATGATGCCGGATGCTTCACCCTTTTACTTTCAGGTCAGAAGGACATGACCTCTGAGTCTTTTAGGTGGTGCTGCCGCTCATCCCTAACCTCTATCAGTTATTAATCACAGACATTGATCTGAAATAAAATGGCTTCATTTAGTGTCAGACCCAAAAAACAAACCTCTGACCACCAGGTCCACAGCATAAGTGATTTCATTTTCTAGCTTTATACTTTGTCACAAAATAAAAGTATTACGTTTTGTTTCACTTGGCATCTGTCTTTATTAATTTTCAATAGGGGAGAAACAAAAATGTTTTCCACAGAAACAGAAAAAAATGACAAAAATTGAAAATTTTTGGGTGTAGTTTCACTCATTTTCATTCAATTTCCAGCCACCAAATGGTGATCTTTTTAAAGTGAGAAGAAGAAAAAAATCATCTGAGGGTTAAAAATATTAGTTACCATTAAAGTTATTGATTAATTTATTGATAGGTTATTATAAAAATGCATCCATAAAGTAAAATGATTTGTAAACGTTTGCTTTAATATCAAGTAGAAGTTGTCTCACTGTCAGTCTGAAGCTTCTTCCCGTTGTCATGTCAGCACTAATTACACTTTATGTGCCGTGGCTGTGGTGGTGGTGAGAGTCACTGTGGCTGTCTCCATTGCCATGTCTCTTCACCTCCACTGAGTGCATGAATAAAAGCTGAGCCTCTGTCCATTTTAGCTCCGCCCCCACTGCAATCACGACTGGACTCTATTAACTTCCTGTGTCGTGTGGTGTTAATGTTGTCAAGGGCCAGTGAGGTGACATGCGCGGCAGCATGGCTGTAATTGCTAATCAGTGGATAGTTTTATTCCCCGCACTCCTCCCTCCCTCCATTGCCTCTTATCTTTCTTATCCTCCTCTCCTTTCCATCTCTCTCTCCTCTAATGAATCCAGCTCAAATGAAATGTGGCCGGGCGAGTGGTGCTTGGCTTAAACGGTCAGTCAGCCGTAGCTGATGTGCGTAGGAGAGAGAGAGAGAGTTGAAGAGACTGAAAAGAGTGAGAGAATTAAATAAGTGATTAGTTCTTTCTTCATTGTTTTAGATTCTTCCACCTCGGCAGCTGATATCCGGTGCGTTGCATCTCCATTGCGGCATTGGAAGTTTGTTGGATCCACTTTAGTCAATGTGTCAGCTTCCACTGACTACGTTTGCGTCATGTACTGGCTGCGCCATTGACCCACAGTCCGTCACTTAGCACAGAGAATTCTGTTTTTGCCAGGCAATGGACCACAACACTTTAACTTTTACGTCTGCGTCACTTTCGCAGAGAATGGGCAAAAGTTCTATTTTTGCCTGACAACTGACTACAATGCTTAAATTTAACAGAATTCAGCACAAGTGGGACCGTAAGTCAAACACCAATGCAACATTAAAGTGTTCTCCAGTCGGTCGGTAAGACATCTGTATGTTATTTTTATAGTACGTATGTAGTTTTTGAATTAACACAACAAATCTTGACGGATTTGAGTGCTGACGGATCAAGTGCACGCAGCAACAGTGCAGTGAAGATGTGCCGCAGTTCACATTCAGTGGAATCCCAGGGTTAACTGTTCTCATATTTTCCTCTCAGCTCATCATCTTCACTCCACAGAAAATTTTTAAAAACAGCACAAAACTGGTTTTACCTTCTCTATCAAAAGTAGTTCTTGTGATGATGGAGGAGGAAGATGAAGTCAAACACTGTTTTTGTCCATGTGTATCTAGTCTTATTTGTATTTGTTCTTATTTATTTTTACATATAAATGAATTCAATGTTACATTGCAACACCCATGAACATATGAAGGACGGTTGTCTAAAAAACAACCTTGTGGCCTTCTTTCTCCAAACACATTCTGTAAATGTCTTTTAATTTAAAACAAAGTATAAGAAAACAAAGAAACATAAACCTATTATAGCATTAAATAGAATAAAAAAATAAAAACAGTCATTAATATATATATTGTATATAACCATAGCAATACAGACTGCTGCCACCTGCTTCTCCTGGAGGGTTATTGCATCTTATACATGTACTTTCTGGTCTGTTTTTTTTTTTTTTAATTAATTAATTTATTTATTTATTTATTTATTTTTGAATGAAATTGGCCATAACGGATGTGACACAACAGTGAGGGAACTACTGTGGCCTTCACCAACGTTCATTTTTGTAGGAAGCTTTAAAACCTTCATAAAGCAAGACCCATGTCTGAAGTACTTATCCAAGTCTTATACAAAACCAAACTATTTTCTATTTTAAGTCGATTATACATCTATATGAACATAACTATGTGTAGTTTATTTCATTTCTGCCTATAATTACTTACTGACATCCACCTACTTCTAGGATTTTTTTGTCATACTCTCGTCTCAATGTCATCACAGAAACAGAGTTCAAGTATTGTGCTGATTTTTGTGGTCTTTGTTGTGGTGTCGTCCTCATAGGGAATGTTACTGAAGAGAAGCGGCAAATCCCTCAACAAGGAGTGGAAGAAGAAGTATGTGACGCTGTGTGACAACGGACTGCTCACCTACCACCCGAGTCTACATGTAAGACACACACTGACACACGTGGTCATAACCCTCCTTTATTGCTTATTCGACTCCACCTCTTTGTCAGGCTGTACTGATCTCCATCTCTCTGCAGATCTTCATCCACCTCTTTTGTCAGCTTCACACACACACACACACACACACACACACACTGTTGATGGCTTGTATATTAATTGGGACTTGTCATCTGTTTGCACATGCTGGCGTTGATGATGTGAATATCAGCTGTAATGTCTCTGCTAATTGTCGCGGCTCTGTGTCTGGTTGGCATAATATCCTGGAACAACACTGCTTTATTATCACAGACACACACACATACTGAGCTCAGTTTTTATCACATCAATACTGGACATGTCACATTAAACAGATTTTTCTCCACTATACTGTTTTCTATGTTTAGGTCAATTATATATTTTTTAATGACTTTAGAAAAGTGACTTTAAATCAACAATGTAAAATTACTAGCTCCTGCTCTAATTTTACTAATCTCACAATAAGTCTGAGCCTTCAAAGAAAAGGAGTGCTGGACAAAACACTGTCTTTTTCAAAAATAAGTTTTTAAGTAGTTTCTACATCTTAAAAAGTCCACAAAAAAACAACGACACGGCACAAAAAATTCCCCTTTTATAAAAACGTACATATAATCATGTCCACATTATATGAAAATATCACTTTGTATAAAAAGTCCTCACTTTCTGAGAATATCACCCTTAATGAAAATATTTTTTAAATATCCACACTGTTTGAAAATATTACTCTTTATGAAAGTGTCCACACTTTATGGAAATGTTTACACTTTGCGAAAATATCTCTGTTTGGAAACACCCACACAATATATTATAATTTTTTTTTTAAATGTCCACATTATATGAAAAGCTCTTTACTAACTGAATATATTCACACATTTTAAAAATGTCTACAACAAAAAAACACCTAAACAATCCAGTTTTTGTCCTTCTAAAAGTATCCACACCTATGTTATAAAAATATTTACATTTTTTTGTATTCTAATGTTCATAAATTATCCTGTCTTATACAAAGTCAAACCCAATGAAGACATCCACATTTTTCATAAAGTTTTCATTTTACATGACTACACATTATTTCAAGTTAAATTTCATGAAAGCATCCACACTTAAAATAAATGAAAAAGTCTACACTATAGCAAAAAGTTTTAACTTAAGTCAACCTAAAATAGCCAATGACAAAATTTGAATTGAACTGAATTGATTCTGGTGTCTGACCAGACAGAGGCAGTAGATACACCAATGCTTATCCCAACATGTATCATTTCAATATTTTACAATGAACTGTGACAACCTGAATCAACAAAGAACATGACTATGTACACATACACTACCAGTCAAAAGTTTGGACACACCCTTGGACCACATTAAATGAGCAGGTGTGTGTTGTTGTTTTTTTGTTGTTTTTTTTTTTAATAAAAGTGTCACCATTTCATTTTGTTAAATTCAGCAGCACTTTGGTGGATCAGTGGTTTGAGGTAGCACTGCTGCTGCAGCCAGCAGTTATGGGTTTGATTCCCAGTGGAGTAGCCTTACGCCTGAGATGCCTCAACACGTCCATCAGAGATCAAAACAGCTGATGCAGTAAATTAAAACTCATCACTTAACACATCAACACACAAACACACAAAAAAACCCTCCAGCACCAAAAAGCGTCTGCAGCTCGAGCACCAATTAGCGTGTTTGTGGAGGCTAATCGAATGAAACTCAATCAGCACTGCTAATTGCTCGACTATGTGCAAAGAAATCACATTAATGCCACTAATTAAGTGGATGGCAATAGATGCCAGTGAAGAACAACTGTAAAGAAGAAGAAGACGTTGGGACCAAAAAAATTAAGCGGGACACAAATTAACCTCCTCTCATTCCTGGTGAAGATTTCTTATCTTTTTTCCATCAGACTGATTTATTTTATAAAACTATTTCTTTGTGTGGTCTCCATTTTCTCCTCTTGACTGCAAAAGATAAATATAGTTAAATAAATAGATAAATATTAGAAAATAATTAATTATAAAATGAAATTTTTTGTTAAAAAATATTAAAACTACCGTTTTATTGGACGAAGAACCACAGATTTCTACATTTAAAAGATATTCATGCTTATAAAAACTTAAAAACTACACTTAAAGTGTAAAATTAATTAGAATATCCTCATTGAATTCAACAATCAAACAATAAATATAACATGTCAAAGTCAGTTAATTAGTAGCAATGTAACATAAAATACTGGTAGAAAATCTAAAATCTTTAATATTTAATGTCATTGTGATTCAAACAAAAATCAACTTAAAAAAAAGTTCACAGTCTGAAAATGTCCACAACCTGTGAAAATATCTAATAATAATCTAATAATCTAAATTTATAAAAAAAAATATGTCCACTTTAATTGAGTAATCTACACTTGAAAATGTCAAAAATCTCAACAATTAATACAAATGTTCACACCTTTCTTATCTGACATACCAGACATTTTTTCAGTGGGGTGGCGCACCTCGCGGCCGGCACACAACACAGACTCTTTTTTTCCCCTAAAGGCAGGCCGGCCTCTATTAACAGTCTGAACAGCGGCCCATTGGTTAATTTCTTATACTGACAGTGGGCCGGCCCAATCATCACTCTCACTAGTAGTCCTCCCTCCCTCACTCTTATAGTTTGGAGCAGAGGTAGGGAAATAGCTTGTAAAAAAAAAAAAAAATAATAATAATAATCAATAAAAAATTTGATAAACCAAGCACATGGGAGGTGCAGAGAAAATGTGAGCCAAAATATGCAAGCAATTATAGGTAGATACCCAAGAGTGCTCCAAATAACAGACATGTTTACCTGACATTGTGGAGCGATGAAACCGAAGAGAGACAGTAAGATCATGAAAGTGCCGAGGAGTGAGAATAAAAGTGAGAATAAAATGGAGGAGTGTGGAGTTGACTGCATGGTGGTAAGGAGTAATGTGTGTGGGTCTACCTAGTATTCCTTATGTTGTGGGGACATAAATCTGTTCACACAGTCATATTATTGGGACTTGTCTTTCTTATGTCTTTCAAAATTCAAGTTCCCATAAGTCTTAAGGTGAAGACATGTTTTAAGGCTACGGTTAGGGATAGGTTAAGGCTGTGTTTCTCAAATGAATGGGTCGTTATCAGGCTTTTGAGGAGCTTGGTGACAAGCTGAACATTTGAATCAGGTGTTTTGGAACAGGGCAACATCTAAAACATACAGGGCAGTGTTCCCCGAGGACGTTTTATTTAAATATATATTTTTTTATTTATTTGTAAGGGAAATACCACAACCAATTGATTACAACCCCCTCCCTCTCACTCTCTGTCTCACCAATGACTGTGGGCTGCCTTAGCAAAAAATGCCAGGGCCAATTTTTTGTGCCAGACTAGCCCTGGTTAGCACTCTTGCCTTTGCAGCAAGTACACCCGGGTTAGCGACCTAGTTGGAACAAGGGGCCCTCTGGATGGAGTTTGCATGTTCTCCCCCTGTGTGAGTGGGTTTTCTCCAGTTTCCTGCCACAGTCCAAAAACATGCGGGGATTAGGCCAATTGGACAGTCTGAATTGGCCATAGGTGCAAATGTGAAAGTGCATGGTGGTTTTTCTCTATGTGTGACCATGCAATGGACTGGCAACCTGACCAGGGTGTACCCCACCTCTCGCCCCATATGTCAGCTGGGATTAGGCACCAGCACCCCCCACAACCCACATGCAGAGGATAAAGCAGGGGGAGATGAAGATGATTTTGGGTGCAAATCACAATATAGGGGGAAATGAGCTGCTTGGTGGAGGTCTGCGCTCTCTGAGTGCTTTTCTAGTTACATTTTGAAAGCTATGCTTAAGCTGAGTTTGACTTCCTGTTTCCATGGTGACCATTAACTTAAACACCTGAAACTGTGTCTTTTTATCATCTGTCACACGTTCTTCATCTCCTCCTCCTCAGCATCTCTTTAAGCAGCCGTCATGTCGTGGATGATCTCACTCTGTATGGATTCATGTTCCCTGCTTGTCAGCGAATTCAGCTTCCTCTTCATATCGCATTTTTCACGCACACACACACACTTACACATCACTGAAACACAGTTAATTTCTTTGACAGTCATAATTTGATACACAGATTCATTTTCTTTGACACACACATGCACACACACCACCTGCTGTTTGTGATGTTGGACATACACATCCATCCTGGACGTGGCTGTGCAGCGTGAACGATCGGGCCGATGATGAAAGCTTTCCAATGCAAATGGAGACTCAATTACTGTGGTCAATCTGTTGGAGGGTGTGTGTGTGTGTTTGTGGCTTTTACCCAGCAGGACGTGTGTTCGAGGACTCTCTGGTGGCTTGTTAAGATGCCGTTGAGAGCACTTGGCTTTGAATTGGCCTTTTGTCAGCAGAGCTGCCAGAGGGAGGCGGAGTGTGTCTGTGTGCTCTTGTGATTTAGTGGGGACCAATCAGCTTAGATTCAGAACATTAACATGTTAACGAAGGTCCTCACAAGTTCACCTGTTTAAGTAAGTGTGTGCAACATGTGAACACTGAATCTCATTAACTTCATATTTGTGCACCTTGTGTTTCGAATGTTTGTTTGCACATGTGAGGACATCAATGTTCTCAGACTCCATATTAATGTTACCATACTTCAAAACTAAAACCAAACCAAGTTTAAACTTTCAAATAAATTAGGAATGAGAGGAAAAACCCTTTTGAAAATGTCAATTTTTAAACAAATTAAAAACAATGACCAAACTTTATGGAAATTGTGTCAATTTGGTGCCATACTTAATGAAAACATCCACACGTGTAAATGTGAATGTCTACATGTCAATTTTTTTTAATTTTTTTAAATTTCATCTCCTTACAAAAATGTGCACACTTTTTGAAGACATTCACACTTAATAATAATGTCCACAATTAATTTAAAAAAAATGCACTTTATGGAAATGGTGACAATTTTCTCAATGTCAACATGTCAAAAAATGTCCACACATTCTACAAACATCAAAGTAAAATAGTGAAAATATTTTCTAAATATAAATATTGACAGTTAATCAGAAATACCTACATTTGTCTGAAAGTGTCCACTTTATTAAAACATCAATACTTCATAAAAAATCCCACACATTATTAAAATGTCAACGTGTTCAAAAAAGATTCCTAAATTAATGCACTGTGCATGCTTTATAAAAACATCCACTTTAATAAAAATTCCATACTTTATTTTTATCTTTATTTTTTATGTTTACGTCATAAAAATATTCACGCTTTTTCAAAGAAATTCCTCCCTTTATAAAAATATCATCTTTCTAAAAATGTCCACACTGTCAGAAAATGTCCACTCTGAAAAAAAAATCTGTTCTCAATGAAAGTGGCCATGAAAGCATGTAATAAAACAATCCGCATTTTATTAAAATGGCTAAAAGAAATTCTAAATTTTCTAAAATTTCAAAACAAGAGTATGCAATGTTTATGAAAAAATCCACACTTGTAGTAAAAACTTTACTTTTTTTTAATGTTCACATATCAAGGTCCATGCTTTCTGCATATGTCAATGTTAAATAGTGACCATATTTTCAAAAAATGTCTTCACAAAAACTTTTCACATCTTTCTAAAAAAAAAAAAAAAAAGTCCACAATGTCTGAAAATGTCCACTCTGTGAAAACATCTGCTCTTAAGTGTTCTTGCTTTATGAAAACATCTACATTTTATGAAAATGTGTGCATGTTAAAAAAGATTCTCAAATAAAGAATTCCTTAAAAATGTCCCCAAATAACGCTGGTCCTCTCAAAGATGGAAGAATTTGTTTTACATTTTGCTGTGTTCTTGTTAATCCGTCCCAGCAGGGGCTGTTAGCTTTGTTTCTCTTTCTCTTCATGTTGAAGAGGAAGTCGACCTCCCACAATGCCTTGCTCCTCGCAGGTCACTGCTGACACTGCACCCGCCTCAGAGGGGCGGGGTTGGGACAGATTTAACAAGCACCTCTTGTCTGTCATTAACACTTATTGGAGAGAGTTCATCTTCAGAGGTCAATCGAGGCGTCTGGCGAGGGTCGAATGCGTTTTTCTGAACGTGGCGGCGAACAGGCGGAGCCAGTCAGACCCGAGTATCCATCCACTTCAGCGCCTCTTTGACGGATTATTGCGGACTTGTTTCCTTTGTATGGTTCTAGAGATTGAAGCCTTTTTGTCCATAATAATCCCTTGAAAACACACTGACATATATTCATCTTAAATGTCATATCTTTATTTTGTTTATATGACTCATGAAATGATGACACTTCAGTAAGATATGACAAATAAATCTGATCACACAGCCTGATTGATTATTTATTGATATAAATAATGCGAGGCAGCATTTCAGCTGGTTTCTTTAATTTCTCCATCTCCATGTCTCTGTGTTGATCTTGTTGTTTTTCAGGACTACATGCAGAATGTCCATGGGAAAGAGATCGACCTGCTGAGAACCACAGTGAAGGTTCCAGGGAAAAGGCCGCCTCGTGCCGTCTCCACCTGTGCTGCCGTCCCCGCCCCAAAAACCAACGGGCTAACCAAAGACATGAGTAGCCTGCAACTAGGACAGAATCCAGGTGAGACATAAGCAAAACACCAGAACAGTTCACCTGTATTTACTGTAATATCACTTAAATATCACCATAGATTCAGATCACACAAATAAAACATGGTTTTTAAACCTTCGGATTAAGTCAAAACAAGATTAAAAATGTCTGACTTCCTGTTTCACACTATGGCTCCAAGAGAATTTTGTTGTATATTTTTTGAATTTTTGAAAGTTTCTCTATTTATGTGTGCATGTTTCAGCAAAGAAGTAGCTGTATAGTAATGATGATATTGATTAAATAATAATTATTCATTGTTGTGGTTAATAATGATGTTTTGTCTTAATTAGAATTGGGTCTATTGTTTTTTTACTGTCTCTCTAATATTGACATGTTTCAAACACTGAAAGATAAAACACACACATGCAACATTTCCTCTGTTCACCTGAAGAGATGTCGTAAAACACACACACACAGAGCAGGCCGAGCTCGAATGCATGAATATTCAGTGAACCGTACTCCATGTACTAATTATTGTCATGAATATTAATGTAATCAGAGTCGTGGCTCCACTCAGCCAGCTCCGACAAATGAGCTGTAATGAGAGAATGAGGGAGGGAGGCGAGGGTGAGATGGTAAGGAGGAGGAGGGTGAGGATGATTCACCCGGCTGTGCAGCTTCTCACTGACTAAAGGCTTTGATTTAAGCAGCTAGTGAGAGGCTGCCTCTGTGTGTGTGTGTGTGTAGATGTTTTTTATGTCCAAACCTATCTTTGTGGGGACATTTTTACTTGCATTGACATTTTGCCTTGTCCCCACAAGGTTAAATGGCTTTTTCAGGGTTAAGACCTGGTTCTAGGGTTGGGGAATACATTATGTCTATGAGGGTCCACACAAAGATAGCAAGACAAGCACGCCCGCATGTGTGTGTGTCAGTGTGTTTGAGTGAAACACCCATCTCAGTGTTTCATCACAGATGTTTTACTTGTTGGAAACTGGAAGTCTGTTTTCATGTGGTCAAGGTTTAATTAAAGCTATAACCATTGATTATTTTACTTATCAGTGCTGATTATTTTCCTCCTATAATCGATGAGTTGTTTGGTTCATAAAAATGTCAGAAAATTGTGAGAGCCCAGAAGTCTTAAAGGACAGATGCACTCAAAACTGAGTGGAAACTCAACTCATGATTTTGAATGAATGTGACAGTCCTTCATTTAAAACAGATTTTAGCCATTCAACAAAAGTTCACCTTATAAAATCTTTGTCAGCTTAAGTCTATGAAAACTTAAGAATATTTTCATGTTTTTTTTCTGAAACTGAAGCTTGCGAACTACTCATTCTCTCAAACCGAAGTCAGTGGAGAAAGTCACTATTTTAAACCCCCAAAGACATACTCACACAAGTCAAAAAATAACACATTTGCACTTACTGATGGAGCAGTGGATCAACAACTTCAATATGTTGTAAGGTACTTGATGGACTTTGGTGTGGGAGAGGAAAAAAACAGAACACTTAACCCCTTAGCCACTTAACAAAAAACTTAGCTGATAAAACTACGTCAGTTTAAGTCTACAATATCTTAAGAATATGTTCACATCTTTATCTCACTGTTAGACAGACTCTTCCAACAGGAAACTGAGGTATTTAAATCACTCACAACAAAGTCAACAGAGAAAATCAGTGTTTTTACATCACAGGACACAGGAGTTGTTGATCCACTGCTGCCTCCATCCGTAAGTTTGTGTGCTTTTTCTCTCTTCAGTATTTTAAATCCTTGATTTAGATTTACCTCAGTGACACAAACTGGCCACATGGGGCAGCAGTAGACCAGCAGCTAAAATAAGATGTTTTCTCTGTGGCCTTAGGTGTGGGAGAGTGAGCAGGGAACCTTGCAGAAAAACATGAACATTTTCTTAACTGGACAGTCATGTAGAACTTGATATTATTTCATTTATTTCATTTTTTTCTATTATAAATCATTAAAACTTCTACAATTCATCTAAGTCACATATTTAAAATGGCCACTCATCTTAATCAGTATCATTATTCTGTAACACTCACATGTTCACATTGACTTCCTGTCTCAGGCTCGGTGACCAGCAGCTCTTCCGTGTCTCAGATGGCGAGTGGCGTCAGCCTGGTTTCCTTCAACAGCCGTGGCATGGAGGGGATGCACCAGCGCTCGTACTCCGTGTCCAGCGCTGACCAATGGACCGAGGCCACCATCATCGCCAACTCTGGAGTCAGCACAGGTGAGAAACGCCCTCTCTGAGGTGTTTAAGCAGCACAGTGCTATACCGCAGGAGGCCCCAGCATGGAGATCCGTGGCAGGGCCTATCATTAAAACACACTGGGATGTTAAGACTGACAGCTGTCATCTGACAGCTGTCAACGGTTTAGCCTCCAGTCTGCTTCATGTAACATTTAAATGTGTGAAAAGCTTTCACACACTCACACACTTCAATGATGTCAGAGCAGCCATTTTGTTTTGACAGTGACATCATCAAGTCATTTAATCTTAGCTGTCGATGGCAATGATGGCTACAAAAATCTGACAAATTGTAAAATGTTTAACACAGTCTGATTAAATACAAAGTAAACACTACGGCACAAAATTCACATTACTCACTGGTTGAGTTTAAATATTTGAAAAAAAAAAATTCAGATGGCATTACACGAGTAATGCAAATGTTAAATGTAAGTAATCATTTCCCAATTACATTCAGGCAGCTTACCTGAATTAACAAATTGTTTTCTCATTTGTTTTGATACTGTTCTCGCAAGACAAGAAGAAGCTGTTGTCATTTATTTTTCCATTGTTGCTGCACAGCTACTTTTTGTGAGACTGCTATGTTTCAAATTACATTTTGTGACATATTTTGTTACTCTGCTTGTAATTCTGCTACATTTCGTAATTCTGTTGCATTTCGTGACACTGCTACATGGTTTGACACTGCTACATTTCATATCTCTGCTGTATTTTGCTACCCTGCTACCTTTTGTGACTGCTATATTTCGTAACTCTATCTTTTGTGACACTGCTACATTTCATAACTCTGTTACCCTGCTACTTTTCACAACTCTGCTACATTTCGTCACACTGCTGTCTTTTGTGAGACTTTTGTGTCTTGTGACACTTCTGACCCTCTTGAGGGTGTCTCTGGTCAGATCTGTGTTAAAACAAGGAGAGAAAACTGTGTGAAGAGGAGGTAGAGGATCAGGTCTGGAGGTGGTGATGGGTGGTGACGGCGTTGACATGGATAGAGCACAGCATGCAGATGGGACGGCTGTTAATCCACGGCGGTTAATTGCGCACTCGGGGATGGCATCTTGTCAGCAGAGATAAGTTGTCACATTTTCCACTTGAGCTGAGACTAAACGATTGTAAAATAAGTTATGGCCGTCCTTGGGGCTGTCTGCCGTTTGGGAACCCGGCCGCTGATGCTGCCGCAGCCAAAGACCTCCGTGTGTGTGTGCTGCGCACACGTGTTATCTGCACACACACACACACTCATGTCATTGTCAGCACCGTGCTCTGATATTGATGGAAGCTGAATGTTATTTTATTCTGCCGCTAGTCACAGCTGTCAGCGGCCGCCATGACTAGTGGAGGGAAGAGAGAGAGAGAGAGAGAGAGACCACTCTCCCTCTTTCTGAAGCCTTACTCGCCCCCAGCTCCTGCCCTGCCTCCTCCTCTGTACCTCCATGTAAAATCAGATTATTTCTTCCTATTATTGTTACATTTGTCTGCTCTGTTTTTAAATAAACAAACCTTTATTGACACATGCAATGTGTGACATGATGATGTCCTGGTTTGTATCATCAGACACTGGACTGGGAGACTCGGTCTGTTCCAGTCCCAGCATCTCCAGCACCACCAGCCCCAAGATGGAGCCTCCACCTTCACCGCATGCCAATCGTAAGAAGCACCGGCGGAAGAAGAGCACTAGCAACTTCAAAACTGACGGCCTCTCTGGTACTGCAGAAGGTAACATCATCTCCCCACCCCTCACCTCACACTTTCCCTGCCCTGGTCCCACCGCTGAACTCCTCCTGAAGCAACGCCTCACACTTTCAACTTACTTTCAGTCGTTTTAAAATCTTTAAAAATTTTTCTCAAATTTCTCAGTTCTTTTCTACTTACACACTAACAAACTGGGGTTGGGAAAGGAAGTCATGTGATTATATGAGTCTCCTGACCTCCACTGTGAGGAATGGATCTCTCCATCTTATCATTCTGTCAACCCTTCATCTCTTCATTGTGTTGACCTCTCTTCTCCTTCCTCTGCATCCTCTCTATCTGTGTGTGTATGCTGAAATTTATGCTGAGACTTGGTTGATTTATTTGAGACTTATTAACCAAAAATGTGACGTTTGTTTCAGACTTTAACCACGATCAACCATTTAAACATTTAATAAATTACATGACAAACTTTTCTCTTTTCACTGGTACAGTTTGTAGTGGTTGGGCATATTTTAGGGTTCTGCAACTTTGAGAAATCTGGTTTTCTTTCAAATCTGTCACAGCTTTTCACCATAATTTTCTAAGACTGTAAATGTTTGTTTTCATCTTCTGCTGTCAATAAATATTGTAAGATAAAGTTAGAGTCCAGGTCACCACCGAAGAAGAATAAGTACTTGACAAGGTAACAATCTGTTTACCATATGACAACTTTTACACTGTTTGAACTGTTCACCAGGAGGGCAAGTGTTGTAAAGGTGTGTTCACAAAGCCATTCTCATGTTGGGTTACTCTCGCTGGTACCAACATAATGAATCAAGTGACACATAGTAGCTGTATCTCAATCCAGTGTCTGCATCCAAGTGTGGATTCGCCAAAGCGTCATGCTGTGGGCTGTCCCAATTGATAGACAAATCATTGGCTGCTTCCCCTGTGGCCGACAAATGTGGCTGACATTTGCCTGTTTTTAAAGGATACATGTGTGAATCCTTCTTTGCGTGACAGTGGCAGACCTTTTTTTTTTAAACCTTTATTACAGTAACATGAGAACAGGCGTGGTGGAGCCTGGATAATTGTAAACCAAACACAAGAAAGAATTACTGAAGATAAATCTAGTAATTAGATATATTTTTGAGGATTTTTATCATTTAGTGTTTACATTTCAACTCATTATTCATATTATCTAAATAGGGTTTAGTTCTGAAGAATTTACTTTTGTGGATAAAAGAGAAAGGTTAAGAAGGTTAACAAGGTTTTTATTAATACTTCATGTTGAAAATGATCTGCTGTGAATAATAATTATAGAGTTGACTGCAATGGTTGAATAGTTGCTATTACTTACTATTGCTATTGTTGTAGAAATAGTGTTATTTTTTGTTCAAATTTTATTTATTGTTCAATTCATAAATCTGTGAGGAGAGAAGTTATATTTGTAAATCATACTGCAGGTTAGTAATTTTTAAAGGAAATGATGGTACTGTTTAAATATATCTGACTTTTAGGATGTTTTGGCTTATTAGGGCTTGAATCAGCAGTCGGATTTGGAAGGGCAGAAGAACTGCGATACGGCATTGTGAACTATGGAGGGCACCGTTTAGCCTCTCGGCGTACTGCCTGCAATTTCTATTAGGTCCTGAGTGAGCAGCCAGTGGAGTTGATGACAGTCAATTGTGCACTTGGGAGGGTCCAGACCCTGGATTGAGACACAGCTATTTTCATAAGTTACCAGATAGAACAACTTCCTATCTCACTTTCTGTTCCGCCCCCTCCTTCTTTACGCACTCAGCGTTCGTAAATACAGCACCTGTTCTCTGATTTCTGATACATTGCAACCTTGGAAGAAACTCACCACTGATTTGCTTTTGCAACTCATTAACATGACAAGACTTTGCATCTTTGTTGGATTTGCGCTGGATCCATGTCACCAAATGTCAATTTATTGCTGAACAAATGAGTTTTCAAATTGCAATTTCAAACAGAACATTTCAAAATTCTTGATCAAATCTTGTGCTTTAGTACTCCATCTTTTAAATCTATAACAGTAAATATTGATCTAAACCTTGACTTCTAAATTATATTATCATATATTATTTATTACAATATATGTCAGAAAACAATCGTATTTGCATGCTTAGCATCTTTTCCGGTTCTGTTGTGTTTCTGTAGCTAACTGTAATACAGTGTTTACAGTAGAGTCGTTTTGGGAGGTTTTGTGTGGATGAAGACAAAAACTATGCTGTGTTTACAGAACACTTTTAAAATGATGAGAAAAGAGATGGTTTATGTTTTGTTCCATTTCCACATTCACACACTTGCTCAGGCTCTCAGTTGATGGTTGAACAGATGTGGCAGCAGCAGCAGCAGATGTGTAATGGCCATCTCTCCATCATGGAGGCATCAAACAGCTGACTGGAAAAGTGGTTGTCTGAGTGACGAATCAAGGACATCACCGCTTTCATCACTCATATTCCTTCCATTTCCTCTCTTCATCTTTGTTTATCTTTCTCTTCCTTTTTCCTTTCCTTCACCTCCCTCCATTTTCTTTTTTCCCCTCTCCACATCATTTTTTTTCTCCTTCTATTCATTTCCTCTCCTCCTCTTCTGTCCTCCTCCTTTCCCACTGTCGATTTTTCCTTTTGTTTTGTTGACCCGTTCTTTTTTTCAGATGCTCCCTGTGAGTGCCACGCGTTGTTGGACATTCCTCGACTCTGTCCGTCTCCCTCCATTACTCAGCGAGAGAGGCTTAAGTGAAATATTATAAATAATCCAGCCTATTGAAATCTTTTATCAGCTGTGTCACTTTCATTATTCAATAAGCGATTAGTAACACTCTTCCCAATTTAGCCATTAAACACAGAGCATGCTCCGCCAGTCGCCACCGCCTCACCACCACCGCCACAGCCTGTCACGCTAGGTGAGCAAGTGAAGTATCTTCATGTCAAAGCGAAGCCTGTTTTAATTCATGAAGGGGAAACGCCCTCTCTGGACGAGATCCCCCAGGTCGACCACACCACACACACTGACACACAGACAACTTCAGTCTGCTGCACTGTAAGGTGGTTGCCCCACGTTTTTGTGTTGTTGTGTTTAGCTCAGGAATTCTTCATCCTCTCATCTGAAAATTTGGCCTCAAAAAGGTGATTCAGTGACAATGATACTGTGGTTGATATTTTATATATTTTACTTTGGTCCCTCTTTTGATTGAGTGGCATGATGAAATAATAAAATATTGAGTGCTAAGTTGTAAAAAGTACATTTTGCTACAAACATTTATTGCTAATGGCTATGCTAACAATCGGAAGATGAATATGCATCTTAGCACCGCAACCCCTACTAATACTTATCGGAGTTGAAGCCTTTAAAAAGACATGCATGCTAATTCAACACCACTCCTTCTGTGTGGCATATGGAGACAAGTATTTGGTAGCTGTCAGGAAAATCTTAGGAGCAGCTTCTGCATTTTAACTTTTAAATCCTCTGAAGACTTTCACTAGTTCAGAACAGGTCTGAAAGCAGGTACGCCAAGGCTACAACCGGGGTTTCAGTCCCTGAACAGGCAGAAACAGAGATTTTTTGAAAACTACAAGGCTGTATTTTAGTCTGGACAGCTAGAAACCCAGATTTTGAAAACTACGAAGGCTGCATTTGAGTCTGGGAAGACAGAAACAGTTTTTTTTAAAAACACTGATACAGTTACTTGCATTTAGTTCCTGATTGGGTCTTGTCAATTGCAACTTCACTATTGCGTGATTTAGGTTTTCATGTGTGTTAATGTGGACACAAATTAATGTTGATTTGTAGCTGAAATACTCGTCTGGATGCAAGTGATTTTTGTTAGAACACAGCTTCACAAATCTTTCTTCAAACAAATGAGTGGAATCTGGAGGAAAATAGATCACACACGCACCTGTTTACTGGTTGAGGAATCAAAGCAGTCATGACACATGATAGGAATGTGGCCTGTGTGTGTGTCTGTCCTCTGCACCTGGAATGTCTTTGAAGGAATTCATGTTTTCAATGAAACAAGTCAGAATCCAGTTTAATCAAGCAGGTGGCTCCACCCACTGCCACAGTTCTGTTAGCGTGAGTGGGATCTGGCAGGTGGTACACAAAGACAACTCTGTGGAGTCCAGGTGGTTCTGCAGGTACGGAACACACTTTAGGTCAAAATTTCTACTTTTTTTTCTGCAGCTTTTTAAAATTTTAATTAACTTTGCCTGACACAGAACAAAGCAATTTTTTTCTTTTAATTTTTAATTTAAAAAAATGTCTACTGATACATAACACATAGAAATTGAGAACTGTAAATAGTAAAATAATTTAACCTAATTCTTTGAATAATATGCATATTCATAATGCTTTGGTATACATAATTACTGGATATTATATATATATGATTATTAGTTACAAATAAAATATTCCAGTAGAAACCTACATATACACTACTCACAATAAGTTAGGGATATTTTGAGAGACTTAGTGGATGTCATACCCTTTTCAATGTGGCATCAATTTCAACATTCTGTGGGTATAAAAACCTGGTATTGTCAGTAAGTCATTCCAAGTTCATCATTCAAACAGCCATGAACACACAACATCACTTAACGGACGAGCAGCGCCACCTGGCCATAGCGCGCCTTCGGGTCGGTGGCAGGCAGTCAGATGTTGCTCATGAACGTGGTGTGTCTCAAAGTGTTATCAGCAAACTTGCATCAAGACACAGAACTACTGGCAGAGTTCAGACCAAATAGGAAAAGCACTCATGTAAATAACAATATCCCTAACTGTGAGTAGTGTAATTGTTTATGAATAATTTATTATTGTATTTTAGCATAAACTTTCATAAAATTTCACATGAAGAATGAAGGAAAAAAACCCAAATCATTTTAAGTCACTTTTTTCCCTGCAAATTTGATTTGAGTTTTTCTGAAATATCACGTTTTACCCTCTCTATAATTTTAAGTTTATATAAACTTTTTTTTTATAGTAGTTCATTCTATTGTTATTGTCCAATACATAAAAAAACTGTGGTCAGTTTTCTTGGATGGACCTGTAACATTTTGACTCTGACTCAGGCTGATTTTCTTCGGCTTTGACTCGTTTAAAATCTGTTATGTTTGTATTACATGATCATGACTAAACAGCTTTGTTTAGAATTGAAATTAGAACAATTGAACATGTTTTGAATACTACATTACCCATTATCCTTGGCTATTGAAGCTACAGAAATATTTTAAGCCCTTTGATTGGATATTTGTTGCAGAAATGCATCCTGGGAATTTAACTTGAGTTTTATACATTTACACTTTTTCAGAACAAGGTGTGTTTACACTAAATTGAGATTTCACATGACTTTAGTCCTTCCCTGTCATCCTCATGCCCCGCCTTCCTCACCTGTAAAGATCAGACCAAACAGATGAACAGTGAAGTATCTCAGGTGTTTCTGCATGAAATCAGATTAAATCTTACATACCGGTTTAAAAAAACACACAAACAGACATTGGTATTTCTTTTTCAGCGAGACTTCAGAACAATTGGCTGCGATATTTTCCAGGTTATTAATGTTGTAAAAGGCTACAAATAATATGAGGAGTAATGACCTGTGTCGCAAAGCAATACTGTGTGCGGTGACATTTAAGGCTTTTAATTTGTGTTTCCTGAGGCCTCCTTTAGTCTCTCTCACACTCCACTCTCATTGGTCCTACACCGTCCTGCCTGTCTCACACACACACACTCACAGAGTCAGGGTGATAGGATTGTATGCACGCAACCCCTACCCCCCTGTGTGTGTGCGTCTTGTAAATGCTGTATATTTGGTTTGTTCTGTTTCTGCTGTTAAAGGTTGCAGGTGTCAGAGTTCACAAATTGCCTTGCTACCGCCTGTATCTGTGTGAATGTCGCTCACTGTAGCCGAGAGCGGTGCCAGTAATTACGCATACAACACCACTCACTCTCCATCTGCTGTGTGAGTGTGTGAGAAACATGCATACATTCAGCTGCTCAGGTTCAGGCAGCAGCAAATTACCATTAGAACTGCTCCAAAATTAGCTTCAATCTTTATTTATAAAACATCTTCAGTTCATAAGGCTCAGAGTCAAGACACTTTTTTCTTTCAAAAGCAAATAAAGTTTTACTTTGTTAAAACTTATTTTAAAAAAAAATAAATAAAAATGGCTAAGTTCCACCCTCAAGCACAGCCGAGCCAATCACAGCAAGAATCAGCTCCTGAAAGACTCATTTCCACATTCTGAGATGAGACATAAAACACAATACACAGCAGCAAACAAACAAAGTTTATTTGCTAGCTAGCTAATCTTAGTTAACAGCTGCTAATGCTTTGGCCAGCGTCAGCGCTAACAAGCATCTAAGTAGCATCTAAGTTAATAAGTTAACAAAATAGCTTTTGTAAACAAACATGGCAGAGCTTGTTTGCTTGTTGCTTGTGAGCTTGTTAAGGTTATAAAAACACAAAACGTTTTACTTTTGAGTTGATCATTTAAATGTTTTGTTATTTTTTGTTTATATACCCCAGCTAAATACTACAATCTGCTCCTTTATCTTATACAAATCACAGGCGACCTATTTTTGTTTCTGATGATCTAGTACTGAAACATTACTCGACTGATGGATTACTGATCACTTAATAGTTGATTAAAACAAGTTTTCATATTTTTGTAGCTTTTTAAATGTGAATATTTTATTTGCTCCATACAACAAAGCAATCATTAAAATTATCATTTTGGTTTGTGAACAATGCAAGACATTTCTGACATTTTATGAACCAAAAGATTAATCAAGAATATATTCAACGGATAAATCAATTATGAAAATAATTGTTAGTTGCAGCCCGAGATGTGTCAGAACCAGCCTGTGCTGTCGCATATATATGAACAAGCTGAAATTTTGCTATTATAATGACTCACCAATCAGTTACTCATCAGCTTCTGTTGCTTTCGCTGGTCTTTTTTATTTTAAGACATTTGGAACTTCTGGTCTTTATTAACTGTTCAATGTTCACTCTTATGTCTTTGTATCTGTGTTTGTAAACGTTTAAAATGCTCTTTAAATCAGTTTAAATAGGTCGAAAGGCTTTTTAAAGTCATGTGTGACACATATTTGGTGGGGGATTCTGGGTAAGCACATGGCAGTGGGTGTGGCTCTCTGGTTGCACAGCCTAATGCCCCCTCATTTTATTCATTAGCTGCCACAGCGTGCTGGGTCAGCATGTAGCTTTAAAATCCAGAAACAGTGTTTAATTTTACACCAGAGAGAGAGAGTGAGAGGCCGTTTCTTTCTGGATTGTTGGTTTCCATAATTGTCGAGCAGCCAAACACCCCTCCCCCTGAAAACAGAGAATCATGGGAATTTAATTATGATGGGATTCTTGCTGGTTTGACCCTGCAGGGCTCAGCTCCAGCTCAATGGGTGGGTTGATGTTTGGAACGGAAACACTGCAGACCCAAGATGCTGCTGGGAAATTATCATTTACTTTGTTCATGATGTACAGTTTGTCCTTCATTAAGGTCTGTCAATGTAACGTTTCAGATGGTACAAGAACAACGAGCAGCAGCAGAAGTTTTAGTTATACTTGGAGAGGTAATGGTGAAAGATGGAAATTTTCATTTTAAAATGTCTACAGTATTAGCTACATTTAAAATCTCCACAGATGTATGCTTGAATCAAATTGTAACTTGAACCAGAATTGTAGTGCAGTGCAGATTATTTTGAGGCTTAAGGTGTCTGATGGCAGTCTGTTAAACAGACTTTTCCAACAAGAAAATTAAGTTTGTAAACCACTCACTCTCCCTCACCAAACTCCATAGAGAAAACTAGTGATTTTAGCTCACAGGGACACAAGAGTTGTTGGTCTACTGCTGCCTTGGTCATTTTCTGTCCCTGAGGTAAATCTGAGCAAAGGATTTCAAACACTGAAGTGACAATATAAGATATTTGAACTTTCTGATGGAGGCAGCAGTGGATCAACAACTCCTGTGAATTGCAACATAAAATCACTGATTTCCCTATGGACTTTGGTGTGGGACATCCTACACTTAAGCTGGTGTATGTTTCATTATTGGAGTCTTTTGGTGGTTAAAGTCTGGTTTTGATGGTCATGTTATCAGTGAGATTGAGTCTCTATGTTTCAGACTGGTTCTCAGCTGCAGGGGACACTCGGTGTTTTGCAAGCTTAAGTTTTCAGTGTAGACTTAATCTGACGAAGATTTTATTTTTTATTAAGTGATTAAAATCTGTTGTGAATCAATATTTTTGTCCTACCATTATTTAGAAAGTGTCATTTGTCTTATAATTTGTCAAAGATCATTTTTATTTTGTTGAAATTGTTCTTTGTTTTTTATCACATGTTCACAGTGGAAATTTTATCATTTTGCTGCTTTTTCAAAATAAGTCTGTTTTAACCTTGAGCCATTAACTAGTCCTTGTAAACAGTAGTTTTAATTAACGTGAACTCATCAGACTTGGCTCATCAACAGCCTGAAGCAGCAAAGAAATGAAAATGATCCACCGTCCTCTTTGCTAAAGGAAACTTTGGTCAGCAGAGGTGTTTTCACTCTCTTTATCCAGTGTGTGGGAGTTTTTCTCAGCAGCTCCTGTGGCCTTAGGCTCTCCTTCCACCCTCACCTTCTCTCCTATACTCTCCTCTCCTCCTACAAGGCCATTGATTATCCAGATTCTAGCCAGAAGGGAACTTCAGCTCCGCTGCTCTGAGACGCTCCCAATTAGCCAAATTACTAGAGCTGAGGAAGCGTAAATGTTCGTTCCCTCGTAGGTTGAACGTGACTGCTCTCCGACTGATTAAACTTCTAATCTTTTTACTGATTCACTCACGGCACACGTCATGACATCGCTGCCTCCAGAAACAAAAAGGTGTCATGAATGATCAGGAGAATATTTACTGATTCGTCTTCTCGTTCTGTATTTACATCCATGTGTATCTTTTACAGAAATACTGTATGTTTGGAGTCATGTTCCACCTTCAGAAGTTTTCTCCAAGATAAAGCAGTTTTTGAGACACACAACCTTTTGTTGAGGGTCATTTGGCCAGAAACTGAGGAATCCATGGAAATATCAGCTGTCCTTTGATGGAGTGATCATGTTGGTGCCCCCTGCCCCGTCTTCTACCTCCTCACTGAGGTTAATTGTAAACACAAGCCATCTTTTGCCTGATCTGCTGCAGAGATGAGGTCCCCACTTCACTTCCTCTCTCTGGTCACAAACGGTTTCCAAATGTTGTGAAACGTGTCTGAAAATCCAGCAGTTCTGTCCTCCAAGAACCATTTCAAGGATTAACGATGTTTAAATGTTTGCATGAAGAACTGTGAAATGTTCTCAGTGTTACCATTAGTTATTCAAAACTGTAACAGTTTATCCTAAAAACTTTCTGATAAATTAATCTCAAGAGTCAGGACAGGTATCGTTAGAATTATATCAATACTGATATTTATTGACGGGATTAGGTTAATTGGACACTCTAAATTTCCCGTAGGTATGAATGAGAGAGTGAATGGTTGTCTGTCTCTATGCGGCCCTGTGATGGACTGGCGACCTGTCCAGGGTGTACCCTGCCTCTCGCCCTATGTTAGCTGGAGATAGGCACCAGCGCCCCCCGCGACCCTTAGTGGATAAAGCGGTAGAAAATGAGTGAGTGAGTGAGTGACATTTATTGACATTACTTTGAAAGTGTAAATAGATTCAATAGTTACTGTATTTTGTTATTGTTGATTTAAGTTTGCAAAAGTGATGCTGGCAATGTCTAGCAAGTACCTAGTAACACATTTGTCCACAATGAGTGTTTTGGCCCTTTTCCGCTATACAGTTCCAGCACGGCTCGAATCTACTCAGTTTGCTGTCTTTTTCCATGACAATAGTACCTCTTCAATGTGGGTGGAGTCCTCACAGCACCACTGCACAAAACTGCCATGACATTATATACGTGGCACACACACAAACTGACAAGCAAAGCAGTTCTTTTCAGTGTACTGAATCATTATAATCAGTTCATTAAAAAGATTAGTTAAACACTTCCTGGTCTGCATGACCAGAGCACAAACTTTGTCTGACACAGTCACTGAACTAAATCACAGCAGAAGGGGTCGTGATGCGGCTCATGATCGCCGACTTTCTGGAGTGCTGTCACTAAATACACCAGAATCATCTAATTACTATATTTTAGTAAATTACTATATTTTAGTAATTGCCTTGTTGAATGTTGTAGATTGACATGTTTTGGACATTTTTAAACCTTTACAACCTGTCTACAGTTTGGCATTGTTCGGTTTGATTCCTGTGTCGACATCACGCTCATGACTCTTCAGTAATGGCACTCACTGCCAAACAGTGACTGAGACGTTGCAATTAGTATCAAGTCAGATCACTTGGAACCTCACCAGAGCAGGTGCTAAAAAAGCAACAGGAACCAAGTACTATCGCTTGTGATGGGGAAAAAAAATGGGTAGAGTCAAATTGTGCCATGCTATGCCGAGCCATTCTAGAACTGTGTAGTCGAATAGTGCCATTAGCTTCTTCAAAGTGATGCTAACGGTAGCTGCATGTTTAAACATAACAAGTGTTGGCTTCTTCAAAAGTGATGCTAATAAAAGCTATACTTTTCATAACTAATGTCATAACTAATGTCAACTCCTGTAAATTTAAACAGAGCAAAGATTAGCTTCTTAAAAGTGATGCTAACAGTTGTTTCACATTTAACCATTACAAGTGTTAGCCCAAGTCGATGATGCTGCTGTTCTTTTAGCAGCAGCAGAAACATTAGCTAGTGTTGCAACATTTACTTGCAACTACATTTTTACATATGATTCAAGTTGTTTTTGCTAGGAAAGTGAGTCCTAAGAGTAAACAAAGAGGTGCATGAATATTGAATATTTTCTGGTCAATCTTGTTTTCAATGTCCGATGTTCCGATGTATGTATTGAAATATTCCACTGGCTTGTTTTTAAGGTCTTTTAGTTGCAACTTTGACATTTTATCATTCAAAGTCTCTACAAACTGCAGCCACAGGTATCTGTGTCTTCTAAAGTCTTACACAAACACACATTCTCATGCAGTGGGAGAATAATTGACTCCTGATTGGCGGTGGGTAATAGATCCACATGTCCCCCTCCAGCAGGACTGATTGTAATCACTGACCTCTCCAGCACAGAAGAGGGAATGGTGGTTCAGTGGGCCCTCAGGGCGGGGGGGGGGCCCAGGGCCCCATAATTAAGTTAGCATCCTGGCTTCAGGGGGCGGGGTCACACAGGTCAGTGGTGGTTGGTTGGGGAGAACAGGTGTTCTTCACTCAAAGTGTGTAATTCAGTCAAGAGGCAACATACATGGATTGAGCTGCTGCTGTAATTACCAGTAATGACAAGGTTGTTGAAAACTTTTTCAACTGGAAACACGAAGTTTTAAATTTCACTTTAAATAAACTGATTTTGATAAAACGGTGAGACTACTGCAAACCTCAACCGAACACTTGCATCACTGCAACTACACATTTGGTCAGGACGACTTTTAACACTGACTTTTTGCTACTCTTAATAATGCTATTTTATAATTTTGTTCAAAGTAATTAAGAGAATATACTTAGAAAATCTTAAAAGTGATGCTAACAGGTAGTAGCTACACATGTAACTATACCAATGTTAGCTTCACTGAGGATGCCATAGTTCCATAAGCAGCAGTTGTAACATCAAACACTGTACTCGCTCACAATAATGTAAAATTGCACTATTTCTTGCGTCTATATTTATTTATTATTGCTTGACTATAAGCAACATCAAACTAATCACCTTACATTGGCGAGTTATAGAAGACTGTTGAGAAAATGCTATCGCAGGTTGAATATTTGTACATAGATATTGTATTGATAATTACTCTAGATGCTGGCTGATATTTTGTAACCTGCTGATGAGGACCTAGTAGGAAATCAGTCTTAGGTTTTGATACTCATCCTTCACGATGAGAAGATGCTGTATATTTCCTGGTTCTCCTGTTGTAAAGATGATGATTTGGTATTGGATATTTTTTGGCATTTTCTTACTGTTCTCTCCTTGTAATGCAAGTTCTGACTGTTCTCTGACTGAATCTCTGTTTCTTCTCCAACAGAACAAGAGGAGAACTTTGAGTTCATCATTGTATCGCTGACGGGACAGACATGGCATTTTGAAGCAACTTCGTACGAAGAGCGAGACTCTTGGGTTCAGGTCATTGAGAGTCAGATCCTGGCGAGTCTGCAGTCATGTGAGAGCAGCAAGAACAAGGTGAAACAACACTAACCCCACTGTACTACCTTAGATTAGCCAAAAAAGAGAAGTACTTTCACATGTTTTTTTTATTTTGTATGCAGATTTAGAATGATACTGTGCAAATCCAAAAAATTATCTGTCAATTCAGGATATTTTATTAATTCAGACATACATTTAACACATTTAGAAAGGTATTGTACCTATTCATTTTTCAAATTAAGAGAAATTGGTTGCAAATAGATTCAGAAAGATATTTTGAAAATTAAATACTATATTTTTGTTTTTCAGAAAGGGATTCTGCAAATTGTTTTTGCAAATTTAGAAAATATTTGGCAATTCTGAAAGATATTTTACAATTTGGAAAAGTCATAAGCATATGCAGAAAGATATTCTGCTAATTTATGTAGTATTTTTGCAATTTCAAAAAGAGTTTGCTCAGTCAGAAAGACATTTTGCTTAATTGCTATAAAACCTATACAAATTCAGAAAGATATTTAGTAAATTTGTCCTGAGAGTTTTGTAAATTTAAAAATAATTTGAAGATCAGTAAATTACAGTAAATCTCCAAAATTAAACATTGACATTTGTTGATTTATAACTTAATATAACTGAAATTCATCAAGTCTTTAAAATATATAAAAAAAAATCATCAAACTTCCAGACTCATTTCACTGTGTCTTTAACAGTAAAAAAAAAAGCTTGAACCTTTACCTCAAGAATAGTATTTGGACATACACATCTCACACAGTTATTTCTTCAGGAGCTTTCAACAACATGTCATAGTCTCCATCTTCATCATTGTTATTGTGTGGTTCAGTTGAAAACAACACAGACAGAGTGATTTGGAGCTTTGGAAATTAGTTAATTAGCATAGCAGTAGCAGAGTTGCTACCTGGATTTAACTAAGCGAACAGGTAAGAGCCTCCTATTGAATAGTTACTGCATGGGCGATTATCTTTCAGCTGACAGCAAGTTATTTAACCCCAACTGATGCAATGAAAAGCTTCTCATTTCCCAAAAAACCATGTCAAAAGACACATCCTGTGGTCTGTTTGAGAAGGGTCAAATCATTGGCATGCATCAAGCAGAGAAAACATCTAAGGAGATTGAAGAAACTACTAAAATTGTAGTTTTGTAAAACTGTCCAACACATTATTAAAAACTGGAAGGATAGTGGGGAACTATCGAAATGTGGTCGGAAAAAAAATCCTGAATAATCGTTATTGGCGGTCACTTAAACGTTTGGTGAAATAAAATCGTAGCTAAACAACAGTAGAACTCAGGGCTATGTTTAATAGTGAAAGTAGAGCATTTCCACACGCACAATGTGAAGGGAACTCAAGGGATTGGGACTGAACAGCTGTGTAGCCTTAAGAAAACCACTAATCAGTGAGGCCAATAGGAAATTTGCTAGGGAGCATAAAGACTGGACTCTGGAGCAATGGAAGAAGGTCATGTGGTCTGATGAGTCCAGATTTACCCTGTTCCAGAGTGATGGGTGCATCACGGTAAGAAGAGATTCAGATGAAGTGATGCACCCATCATGCCTAGTGCCTACTGAGGTCTGTGGTTGCTGCAGTTGGTCAGGTCTAGGTTCAGCAACATTATGTGCCCAAAGAATGAGGTCAGCTGACAACCTGAATATACTGAATGACCAGGTTATTCCATCAATGGATTTTTTCTTCCCTGATCTCACATATTCCAAAATGACAGTGCCAGGATTCATCGGGCTCAAATTGTGAAAGAGTGGTTCAGGGAGCATGAGACATCATTTTCACACATGGATTGGCCACCACAGAGTCCAGACCTTAACCCCATTGAGAATCTTTTGGATGTGATGGAGAAGGCTTTGCACAGTGGTCCGACTCTCCAATCATCAGTACAAGATCTTGGTGAAAAATTAATGCAACACTGGACAAAAATAAATCTTGTGACATTCCAGAAGCTTATTGAAACAGTGCCACAGTGAATATGTTCCTCAAAGGTAAAGGCACGCCAAAGCTTTTTTTTTTTTTTTTTTTTTTTTGTGGCGCCTTTTTTTGTGGCCAGGCAGTGTATATTCAGGTGAAATAATATTCTTTCATTATTGATCATAATGAAGAATCAAACATTCACATAAGTAACATGACTGTTAAATATGACTGAATGGAAAAATACACACAATCATATAAATTGATAATGAATGAAATAGGAGACACACACATACACACACACTTTTTCACTCAGATAATTACAAAATACCAATTACTGTTGGTGACTTTCAGCCTCGGTGTTGCCATTTTCCAGGTGCACATGAAGCCGTCGCTCAGCAAGGCTCAGTGTTGAGGACATTGTGTTTACGCCTCAGGCTCTCAACCCTTTTATTACACACACCTAAAACACAAGCCACCCCACCTCCTCCCTCCATCATTCCATTTGTTTGCCATTTTTCCTTTCATTTCATCAATGTGTGTTCACATCTGCACCCACCTGTGGCACGAGAGTGTGTGGGTGTGTTGAGGTTAGGGTTAGTTTAAAGTTAGGATCAGGTCTAGGGTTAGGCCAATAGTTACCTTTTGGTTAAGGTTAGAGTTGGTCTCCAAGAAATGAATGTAAATCAATGCAACGTCCTCTGAAGTCATGGGAACCTGTGTGTGTGTGTGGGTGTGTGTGTGTGTGTCGGTGTGTGTGTGTGTGTGTGTGTGTGGGTGTGGGTGTGTGCGTGTGTGTGTGTGTGTGTGTGTGTTCATATCAATAAAACCAACTGATTGTTTAATTTTTGTATCCTGAAAAGATGACTTTTTCTTCAATGAATATCCACTTCATTTACATTAGATATAAATAAAATATTTTTTGTCATTTCTGCTCAATAAATTTGTTAGTTGTTCTATTTTTAGTCTAACTTGTTTTGTTTTTGCTTACATATCAACTCCCTGGTTCTTACTCCTAGTCAGTTTCTATTAAACAGTTAATGTTGAACATAATCTGTTAGTTTAGTTATACAGTTAAGGACAAGCCCCCCATGAAAATGTAATTGTTTTAAAAGTATTTCCCAAGTGCTGTTAAACAGAGCAAAGAATTTTTAACACAGCTTTTTCAAACATCCTAGTTTTATTTTGGATGCTTCCATGATTTGACTTTGCACACAGAAATGAAATTATTCCACAAAAACCAAAAACTACCAGGGACAAAATTATTAGCCCCCAGATGCTAATAGTCAATTGTGTTTCCTTTTTTGCTGGATAACAGTCTGCAGTCATTTGTTGTAGTTTTCAACAAGTCTCTGACTCTTCTCCTGGGGAATCCCAGCCCATTCTTCTTTGGCAAATCTCTCAAGCTCCTCCAGATTTGATGGACTTCTGTCATGGACCTTTGTCTTCAGTTCACCCCAAAGATTTTCAGTGGGATTTAAGTCAGAACTTTGTGCAGGCCAGTCAATAATGTCACTTTGGTCTTCTGGAGGTAGTCCTTTACTAGGAGAGACCTATGTTTTGGGTCGTTGTTGTGTTGGAAGACAAAGCGATGGCCCAGACCCAGTTTTTCTGGTGACTGCTTCAGGTTTTCTTTCACAATCTTCACATCTCCTTCTTTCTTCATGATTCTTTCCACCTTGATGAGATTTCCAGTTCCAGACACACTGAAGCATCCCCACAGCATAATACACACACCACCGTGTTTCACTGTGGGGACAGTGTTTTTTGGATTATATGCCTCTCCCTTTTTTCTCCAAACATAAGCAATGTCTCTAATCCTAACTCTAACCAAAGGACATGCTTCCATTGTGCATAATCTGTCTTAAAATTTTTTGCTCTGTTTAACAGCAAAATAATGGCATTTTCTTAGGGAGGCATTTTCATAGTTTGTCCTCAACTGTACATGAAAAAACACTAGCACAGTCTTCAGGTGTGTGTTTGTGTGTCTGATTTTTTGTGTTTCCTCTCAGTCTCGTCTCACCAGTCAGACAGAGGCGATGGCGTTGCAGTCCATCAGGAGTATCCGAGGAAATGGACACTGTGCCGACTGTGAAGCTCAGAGTGAGTAGCAGCAGTCCATGAACGCCTCATCAACACCCATAAAAAATATAAATAGTGATAAACATGATTTCTCACCAACTTTAACCATGTTTTTAAACCATGAATCACTAAAATAGGGTCCTAAGTGATATTGTTTTGGATGCAACATGTGGTTTAGCATTGTCTTGCTGAAATATGCAAGGCCTTTCCTGAAGGAGATATTGTCTAGATGGAAACATATTTTGCTCTAAAACTATGTACTTTTAAGCATTGATGGTGCCTTTCCAGATGTATGTGTATGTGTTCCAGTTTTCCATTTTGCCTCAAACCATTTTAAATGAGCTTTGGCCCAGAGAAGATGACAGCGTTTCTTTATCATGTTCACATATGACTTCTTCTTTGCATGATACAGCTTTAACTTGCATTTGTGAAGTGCAATCTGGATTTCTGGAAGTGTTTCTGAGCCCATGCAGTGATTTTCAGTAGAGAATCATGTCTGTTTCTAATGCTGTGCTGCCTCAAGGCCCAGAGATCACAAGCATCAGTTTTAACCTTCAGCCTTGTCCCTTTTGTATGGCGATTCCTCCTGATTCTTTGAAACTTTTGATGATAGTATACACTGTAGATGGTGGAATCTTCAAAGTCTTTGCAATTTTTTACATTGAGGAACATTATTCTGAAATTGTTCCACAATTTTTAAATGCATTTTGTCACAGATCCGCAAACCTCTGCCCACTTTACATTGGCAAATGTTTGTTTAATACCTAGTCATGTGACTGACCTGTTGCCAATTAACTAATTAGTTTTCAAGTGCTTCTCCAGTTGTTGATTTGCGCCATTAACTTTTGCAGCCTTTTGTTGCCTCTGCTCTAACTCTTTTGAGATGTGTTGCTGCCATGAAATTAAAAATGAGCTAATATTTTTCATGAAATTGTAAAATGTCTTAGTTTCAACACCTGATATGTTATTTATATTCTATAAGGAATAAAATATGGGTTAATGAGACATGCAAATCATTGCATTCAGTTTTTATTTACATTTTACACAGCATCCCAACTATTTTTGAACTGGGGTTATATAGAGTCAATAGTCTTAGTTAAAGTTAAAAACTTGACACTGGGATTTTTTTAATGCAATGTATGTGTTTATCTTGGTGTAGACCCGGACTGGGCGAGTCTGAACCTGGGCGCCCTCATTTGCATCGAGTGCTCGGGCATCCACAGGAACCTGGGCACACATCTGTCCAGGGTTCGCTCTCTGGACCTGGATGAGTGGCCACTGGAGCTCATCAAAGTCATGTCGGCCATCGGCAATGAGCTTGCTAACAGTGTGTGGGAGGCTAATGCTCAGGGACGCCTCAAACCCGGACCAGACGCCAGCAGGTAGGAATGTGTTACTGCACCTCATCTATTTGAACCACAATCTCTACTTTTGGCGTTTGGTCAAAAACTGTCAAAATAAACTCTCTTGACCAAAATGAAAATACATTTTTATTAGGCATTTCATGATCTTGATTGTACATTGAATATCATGATATCAAGTTATCATGACAAAAAACCAATGATCATAGACTAAACTGGACAAGTCTAAAAATAGCAGACCCATCTTTGCTGAAAGAGATAAATAAGCGAATCAAATCATGACCTTAAAATCGAATCAAATGAAGGATTTAAAGAAACCCCTAATGTATATTATAATCTAATACAAACTGTTAACACACACTCATTAGTCATTTTATTAGTTACACAGGAAAACTAATAAACTGGCACATATACATGATGTAGAACCAAACAGTTCATTTTAGTGTTCTGTGTTTGAATGTTAGGGATGCAATTATTAATTAACCAAGTATTGATTACAAAATGAACTCCCCATTTGTGTGACAATTGATTAATTTTTTTTTTTTTGTAAAGATAAAAAACTTCCATGATTTCAGCTTCTTGAAGATCACTATTAAGGCATTATTGGACAATTCTTTTTGGATATCAACATTTTGAGGTTTGGGAAACATATAGGGCTGGAAATTATCATGTTCTCAATTGTTTTGTCCTCAAAATAAAATGATTCAGTTTTAAAAATCAGAAAATTATTTAAATTATTTAAAAACACACTCAAAACGAATCAAAATATTTTAGTAGTTGAGTATTAATTGATTAATTGTTGCAGCCCCAAAAACATTGATTAACAATCCTCAACTTTTTCTGCATTTATGGACAAAACCTTTATACTGCAAATCGCAGTCACAATGTTCAGCAGAAAAATCTGTCAGTTTTCAAAATAAAGTACTAACCTGGGTGTGCGCGGGTACGGTTATGCCAGCTACAGACAGGGAGCAGTGTGTCAGTGTTAGACACAGCAGGGTTCATACAGGGTGTGTGTGTGTTTGATGACAGAGAGAAACAAATGGATGAACTTCAGCATGATGTCGTCGTTGATCAGTGTGTACCTGCACTTGTGTATGTGTGTTGTATAATTATTGGCCGCGCAGCTCTGGGAAGCAGCAGCCATCATAACAAATTAGAGCTGACTGCCATCCACATAAAGATCGACTTCCCCGTCCTCCCCCCTGCACTCACCCCCCACGCTCATTAGTCAACAGAAGTACCTTATAATTACTCCCCACATGACCCACACACATGCACACACTCTTTATTAAACACAAGAAGCAGTGAAAGAGAAAGTACCTTAGCTCTGACTGAAGTAAATGTAACAACACAGTGTAAAAAAATACATTAAATAAGTGTTTAAAAAAATTGTGACATTTAGATTTAAACTGCGATTATATTTCCAATTTTAAAGAAAATAAACCTCAGGTGTAATCTGTTTAGTTTAACTATATTTCCACTCAGTTTATTGATATGTCAGGTTGAATTTTAACTGCTTAATCTATATTTCTAATATATCCCTGTGAAGTAAAAACATTATTCAGTGATTCAAATGTCTAAAACACAACCTTCAAATTTTTGTTTTAAAAAATCAAATTTACCAGTTTATTTTTGTTTTATTTTAAGCTAGCTTTAAGGTGTTTGGAGTCTAACTAAAAACATTGGCCAAACCTCACCTTTTCATTCACACACGCACTCGAAGTGAGTATTGATGTGCCATTAGGCGTCGTCCGTCAGAGCTAATGCTTTTATTGTTGCTCATGTTCGTATTTATTTATGAATGTGAAACCTGTTTCCCCCGAGGAGATTAGAGAAGGAGGTCAATATTATCTCAATTATCCCGTGACGCTCCACTGCTCCTCCATCCCTCTCTCTGTCCTGTCGATAGTATTTATCAGTCCATTCCTTAAGTAGCTTGTCGTTTGTCGTTTCCCCTCCATGAATCCCTCCTTTCTCTCTCTTTCTCCTCTATCATTCCTTATCATCTCCCCCCTTCCTGACTGTCCAGCTGTGGATGTTCTTTTTTTTTCTGTATGTTTTTGCATTTGGATACAGCATCATGTGCAAGCTACTCCTGCAGCCTCTTCTGTGTCCATGTCTGTCGATACTTTAATCCACCGTCAATATTCCTGCTGATTAACGATACCACAGTCAAACATTGATTTACCATCACAAAGTAAAGTTTCACACCAGCAAACCAGGTGGCTGACATTCACATACTCATCTGCGCCTTATTTATCAAAACAATACACCCCAACATGTTTTAACGTTAAATATTTAAACTTTAAGTCTTATCCTTATTGTAACCTATTCAAAACAAGTGTAACTTAGTTTCACATGTTCATATAATCAGTAAAGGATCTTTAAATGTCTAAATAAGATTTGGTGTCAGAAATTCACCAAAAGTTTTTTACAAGTTTTCTTTAATTTCTGTAAGCCTTTCTTCATATTTAATATAACAGGACCTTTAAACATGTAAATAGTATTGTAATTGATGTAAACATGTCTTAAATAATTAAATGAAAATATTTTTTTTATTTACAGTCAATTTTCCTTTAGATTAACAGAGAACATTTAATAAAATAAAAACTCAACTTAATGTTTACTGTCATGTTTTTAAATTCAGAAATATGTTTGTTTTTGTGTTTTAATGTTAAATATTTAAACTTTTTGTCTCTAGAGACATATTATCTCGATTGAAACTCGATTTCAAAACAAGTAAAAATTAGTGTCAAATGTCAACACATATTTAATACAACCAAAACTTTAAACTTCTAGTTTAAATGGTAGTTGATGTAAACATGTTTTAACTTAAGATAAAAAAAATTTTTTTTTATTGTCAGTCATGCTTGAAACAGATTCTGAAGATGCTGCTGTCAACCATATTTGATGGAAACATGTTAGAAATTAACAGAAATATCACTTAATTGTTTTAAAAAAAATCATGTTTTTCTTTTAATTTCCATCTCTTGGAGTGTGTCTGTCCTTCATCAGAACCACGCCTGTCGCTGCTCGTGTGCCAGGAAGGCGTGTTAGTTTGATGACAGCTTTATGGACCGTCAGTGTCACTCTTTGGAATGAAATGTTGAAGCTGTGCCATTGAGGTTATAGTCACTCAGCAACTGCTGCCTTTAAATTACACATCAGCTTGCGACACAACAACAATCATCAGGATATACACGTTACATATGTTAAAATACATATAACTCCTCATAAACACATTTTATTTATTATTGTTTATTTTAATTATTTTGAAAATCACTTCCTCTCTGTGTCTTTGACATCATCTGTCCAAAACAAAGGGGTGGAGCTAGTGTCACGTTGAGGCAAAATATTTTGAATTTGATACATTTTTAATGTGATTGTAAACAGTAATGAAAGATATTTTTTCACCATGGTGATGTTCTTCATGTCTTTTTAGTTTTCCTCACCCAAACTTTGATAAACATACATATTTCTACAGCAACGCAAGTAAAGTTACAGTATAAACATGTATCATATGTTTTAATCATTTTCTTTATTTACGAAAAACATCTTAAAACAAATTGATATAAACATCTCTCTCACTCACTCACTCATTTTCTACCGCTTTTTCCTCCATGTAGGGTGATGTATACATCAAAATACTTTAAAATAAAAAGAATAATAATGATGTACACATCAAAATACTTTATAATAAAAAGAATGTGTTTTAAAAAGAATAAAAACACTCAGCTATCTTAGACCAACCATAAAAATAACATTGAACTAGTTTTCATTTTCATCAGGAAAAATTGCTGATTATAGCATTTTCATTTTTAGTGTTTTTTCTTCCCAAAATGTATTTTTCAATATAAATTTTTCTTTACACTTTGTAATTTTAAAATACTGTGTAGATGTGAAGTAAACTATATAACATTATTTTTGTTTATATTCACAAGTCCTATTTAAATAATAGATGGCTTAAATTGTAGATAACTGTAGTTTTAAAAAGATCGACAGACATACAGTATGTATGTTTTATTTTGGTATCAATAAATAGATGATGACTTAGAATTTATCCTTGCGGAACACCAGCTCTAAGAAAAAAAATTACAGTCTAAAAATAACAATATAAACTGAGTCAGCAGTGTAATTCAATAAAGAGGAATGTTTCATTCTGTCTTTTTTGTACATTTTTAAATTAAAAATAATTTAAACAAAGGTCACACCAAATGGTTAATATTAAACTGTTAAATCTGAGAAGCTGAAGCTTTACCGCACTAATATCTTTTCCTGATTCTTCACATGTTGTGTATTAAATCAAGTGAAGTCTGTAAACTTGTGCCATTATTTACAATGACAAGCTAAACCATGAATTTCTTATGTGACTAAAGTCACAACTGAACGAGGGAACAGAAGAAAAATGTGTGGAGGTGAATGCATGAGAAAAGGCTGATGGAGGCTTTGTCCAGGCTGTAGGAGATATGGGGGGGGGGGGGATGATGGATGAAAAAATGCCCTCCCCTCGTGGTCTCTCAAGTGAGTAATAGAGGCCGAAATTTCATTTTGCAAGTGGCTGATTTAATGATCCAAAGGGTAATTAATGGCCTGATTATCTTAATGTTAAATATGGCCAACAGCAATTACGTTGACCTCCTGCCTGTCAAGGTCTGGGCCCCCACTCTGCCTCCAATTAGGTCCTATTTGGAAGGGGGAAGAAAAAATGAAGGTATGAAGAAAGATAGAAAAAGAAATCTAGTGGAAAATGTTGGAATGAACGTGCTAAACACCTCCATTTTTTTCCTCCCCTGTTGAATTGCCAGTCTGACCAGCGGGAGGAATTATATTGTGAGAGATCGCACCTTGCCTCCATGGCGACACCCTGTCCAATGAGATATGTGACAGGGCCAAGCCCCGCCATCTCCAACTGTTGTCACTGTCTCTTTATCTTCCTCTTTTCCCTCTGGTTTTAATCTTTCATTCATCCTCCTGGTCATACGTCTGCCCACAGAGGCGTTCGCTGCAGGTCTCATTAGCATCAGTGGGGGGGGGACTGTCGCCACTAATCGTTTTAGGGCTGGAGCTCATCACTGCCAACACAAAGTCGTGTCACGCCCGTTCACCACCACAGTGCGTCATTCATGATGAAGAGAGATACTTGCTGTTGGTGGGCGGGGGACAACGTCAAAGCTGCGAAGAGCATGAATACATCTATCACCACAAGGTGGCGGAAGCAGCAGGTATTCAGATAGTGGAATGTTGGCAGAAGTTAATGAATTTACAAAATATCTCAAATGAATCAGGCTAGCTGCTTCTCTCATCTCAACATGCATTGAACCCCACAGAAGTGATGAAATATTCCAGGGTCATTGAATGCATCTTGTAGCTCTCATTCACTCTCATGAGCTATATGTTGTTTGTTTTCTTAGTGAATTTCCAAGAAAACTATGATAGAAACTTAATTTAAAATCTGTTTCATAGATTGGTCTGAAGTTTTCGGATAAATCATGGAATATTTGACAGCCATTTTAGCTAAAAATGACGATTCTCATACTTACAGCATTTCTGCACCACAGGAATGATTTTACAAGTGTTTTCTCTCAGCGAGAAACCACAAAAAGACTCTGTCGTCCTCTAAACGTTCCCATTAACCTCCGGCTGCCCGCGGTCAGCCGTCATCACCTCAGTTGGCACACTCACCCACTGCTGCACTCCAGCTGATGCCACCGCTGAAGGGGCTGCTAACTTTGGGCGCACTGCCTGTTGTGGAGCAGCCAAATGGAACTTGCAGCTCCACCAGTGCTGCTCCACTCATTGCTTTAATTATGTGTCATGGAGCATCAACACCAGCACCCAAGGCCTGCACTCAGTGCTGAGGCTGGGTTTTTGACAGTACTGATAATCCCACCTCCTGGCCACCACACTGCTGAGGTGGATGTCAGCCTTGTTCCTCCTTCCTCCGTTACCCACCACTCCTGCCATCACCTGACCTTTTTGGTTTGTCACAGCGTGTTTGTGGGTGAAGATACAGAACCAGAAATTGTCCTCTACTTTCAGTCTGGAGTATCTCACTTCTAGTAAAATGACAGAAATACAGTATACCACAGCATTTTCACACTAATAATAAAATATCAGACTAAATAACTGTGAAAATTATAGTTTAGTTTTTGAAATGTTGTGATGGCTCACTCTCTTACATCACACAGGAGTTGTTGATCAACTGCTGCCTTCAGTTCAGATGTGTTTTTGTGTATTTTGTCAATTCAGAGTTCGAAATCATGCTTTCAGATTACCTCAGTGACGCAAACTGACCACATGAGACAGCAGTAGACCAGCAGCTCCTGTGTCCCCTTGAGCTAAAATCACTGTGATTCTCTATGGACTTTGGTGTGGGAGAGTGAGTGGTCTAAAAAAATCAGTTTCCTGTCTGAAAAGTTTCCTGTCTAACTGTGATATAAAGATATCCTAGACATTTGTGGACATTTGCCTCGGAATAATGACCTCTTCACTTCCATCCTGAATTTAAAATCTTTCAGGTCTGAGTGGGAGAGGTAGTGGATCTAAGCAGTTGTGTTCAGTTCGCTCAGTTCGTGAAGTTACAGTCGGCATTGGGCCTTAATTAGACAGCAGAAAAATGAGCAGACTGGAGAGCAGCAAAAGGATGAACATGCAGGGTTACGTCTTACCGCCACCACACACTTAACAGTGGGCCCCACATGACGAATGCATGGCCAGTAATAATTCAGCAGCAGGTCTGTCGGTGCTGCAGGTCAGGAGAGAGCGACCAATCAGGCTCTTTTATGGGAACAGATTAGTCTTGTTCCCCTAAGAAAAGGCCAGCGCTAACAGATTTAAAATTAGACCAGGGGCTTTTAATCTGGCCCAGGGTGCAGGTGCAGCAAATGCGCCGACACGACAGCCGGATTGGACTCATGGGACCAGATGGAGCGAGCAGGGGAAAAGGGGGCGGGCAGGAGGCCCACATCACAAGATAATTGCCCCCCAGGGTCAGAGGCAGTGGTGGGGGGAGGACGGGTGCAGTCCTGTCTCATACCTCATAAAACCTGATACCACACACACATGCCTCCTCATTCTGTGTTGGAAACACAGATTGGACTGGTGTGATTTCAGATGGACACATGTCACATCAGAGGATGAAACAATAGTATCAGACACTGAAACACTCATCAGTCTGTGTCAATAAAATCTGCATCAGCTTAGGTCTACGATATAAAACTGAAGTTTGTAACCACTCACTCTCCCACACCAAAGTCCATAGAGAAATTCTCTTACATCTTTTTCATCACAGCAGACAGAAGTTGTTGATTCATTGCTGCCTCCATCAGTAAGTTCAAAAGTGTTATTTTGTCACTCCAATGTTTGAAAGACTTTTTTTCAGATTTACCTCACTGACACAAACTGCCCACATGAGGCAGCAGTAGACCAGCAGCTCCTGTGTCCCCACAAGCTAAAATCACTGATGATCTCTATGGAATTTTCTGTGGGAGTGTGAGTGGTTTACAATTTACATTTACATTTAAAAATGTAAAATTTAAAAATGTAGATTTAAAAAACATGTTCACATGTAAATACTGACGTTTTTCAGGACCTGTCTTCATAAGACTAAAGTCTGGTTCTAATGTGGTTGAACATTATTTCTGAGGCTCTGGTTATACTGAGAGCTAAGATTTGTGTTGTGAAAAGGCATTAACTGTTTATGGTTATAGTTAAGGTTAGAGCTGAGCTTTTGGTTTGTCTGCCCAAATCAATGTATGTCTATGTTGTGTTCTTACAAGAATAGCTGTGCAAATCTTTGTGTGTGTTGATGTAGATTTTACACTTGAAAATGCCTCTAAAGGTTTTGAAGAGTTCATGCATCATCTATTCAAAAAGCAACATCATCAAAATCAGGTTCATATAGTATGAAAGTGTAATTATCCTTTCAGGCACATGCACATTCACAAATCAGTGATGGTTGGATTACATTGTTTTAGAAATGTAACAGAAAAATGTTTTTTAAGTTAACAAGATTAATTTGAATGACAAAATTCCCATGAGATCAGACTATAGCTTTCTGTCTGTCTGTGTTTTTCATCTTTGTCAGTTAACTAGCTGATCCCGCCTGCCATCATCTCCCCACCATTATCTGCAGCCCCCACCGACATGAGGCGGCCCCCACGGGCTGCATTTTAAACACACACAGTGTGGAGGAGGATGGGGCGGAGCTCCTGACAGGCAGGGCCAGTGCAAACGTTGAAAAATAATTGGCCCTACATTCTAATTCATCTGTAAAGGGACTTCTTGATTAAATTAGTCCTAATAGACAATATTTTGTACATGACTGACTCGCCGCTGACTGCTCGTAACCGCCGCCCCCGACTCGCCTAACAAGCCTTCCAATTTACTATTGACATGAAACTGAATGACACGGGCCAATCACTGATCCATTCATCGTTTGTCATGACACCGAGGTTATGCTAATGCGAGCTAAAAGCACAAACTAATGCACATTCTTTATGCCTGAGTCATCACATTAACCTCCTTATTTTAATAATGAACAAATAAATAACTCCCTACAAGCCTGAATACGTCCAACTGCTCCTGCTCACTCCTGCTTGCTAGCTCCTGGAGCAGACATGAATCTGTGTGCCTTGGGTATGACCCCCCTCCTCGCCCTTTGGCTAATTGGCTCAGTAGGAAAATTGCTCATATAATGAAGAATATAAAGGACGGGGGTTGAAAACATGAAGTTGTCATCTTGTTTGTTGGTAATGTGTTTGGATTAAATATTTTCATACAAGCGGCTGGTTAATGTTACAAACCTACATGTGTAGTATTTAAAGATTTTGAATGACCTGAAGTAAAAACTGTTGTGTTTCTTAATGATATTAAAGATGCAGAAATAAATGAGTAAGACGTCTGAGGAGGGAGATTATGTGAGTGAGGCACAAGGCTCCTGCAGATCATACTTCAAAATCCTGGACTTGATTCTGTTGATATTTCTGACAGAAACACAATCAAAAGGCAACAGTGTTCCAAGTTTAGAGACGTAGAAGTGATGGATAAAGTGTTTTCTTAACGGATAATGATGCGGAAACATGGCTGAAGCAAAAACTACATCAGCTTAAGCCTACAATATCTGAACAATATTATCTTTATCGCTCTTAAACAGTGTTTTTCAACTAGAAACTGAAGTTTGTATACTACTCACTCTCCCACACCAAAGTCCATAGAGAAAATCAGTGATTTAACATCACAGCACACAGGAGTTGTTGATCCACTGCTGATTCCATCAGTAAGTTCAGTTGTGTTTTTTTTTACTCTGGTGTTTGAAATCCTTTGTTTAGATTTACCTCAGTGACACAAATCAACCACATGATGCGGAAGGAGACCAGCAGCTCCTGTTTCCCCATGAGCTAAAATCACTGTTTTGCTCCATGGACTTTGGTGTGAGAGGGTGATTGGTTTAGAAACTTCAGGTTCCTGTTGGAAAACTCTGTCTAACAGTGAGATAAAGTGCTCTCTTACTGTATTCTTAAAATATTGTAGATTTAAACTGACATTTGATTTTTTTGCTAAGGGCTACAGTAAAATCTTGTTTCCAGCAGCAGAGGTATTCAACCATACTTCACAAAACCTGAACTATGCCTTTAAAGTCGTCCTGTGGCTTGGTTTTTAATTGCAGTCTTACTCTGATCATTATGATGTCATGTGATGTCACTCCTCTCAGTTAATTATCAGTTAATCTGCCTGTGACCTCAGATATTAATTGTAACGATACTCTAAAAGGTTTTAGATTAGTGAACATGTCATCCCTCCTTCACCTCTCCTCCTCCTCCTCTTTATATCTGTGGCATTGCTTTCAGCTCTTTCACCTTCCCCTCTCTCTTCCTCCTCTCATTTTCATCTTTTTTTTTTTAAATCTCCGTTTGAGTTAACCCTTCCATCTCCATTGAGTCAAATCTCATCATTTGAATCTGACTCTTCCTCACCCAGACCCTCCTCACCCTTCTCCCTGCTGTAATTAACTGTGCCCATCCAAGGGCAGCTAACGACCTAGCACAGAGAGCTAATTGATTTCATCCCCTCCTTTTTTTCCCTTTTGTCTCTGTAACGCTAACGTAAAAAACACGACCAGCAGGATTTTCAGTGTGAATATTAAAACAGAATTAGCCGCTCTTCTTGTTCGTTTTCATCCTTACCTTATCGGAAGCTAGCATTTGACATCGGTGATGATTCATCACAAGCTCATGAGGCATTTAGCTGATGCTCTTATTCACACTCTATCTATTAATCTATTAATTAGAAGGCTAATTAGGCCAGAAGAGAAGCCAGTGACACAGTGTCACTCTTAACCCTGTTTCCTACTGCTCATTACCTCTCACACACACACTCCTGCAGATTGTAATTAATGACTGGCTTTAACATCATTGTGTTAGCTCATACATCTCAGCTCCAGGCTTTTTCTTTTTCTTTCCTTTGTCTGAATTAAAGTTTTCCTTCTCTAAATTGACTTTGTTTTTTACAGTACAGTTATACTTTTTAAGATTTCACTTAGAATTTTTTAAATTGTTATTAATTATTAACCTTTATTTAAACAGAAAATCATATAAAATGCAAAATCTCTTTAAATACGGGAGACCGGGGTAAATCTACTTACGTTTGGGTTGCAAAGATTAATCAGTTAATCGATTGCTAATTTAATCGTCAATCTAATTTAATCATTTCTCGATTTGAGTGCTTTTTAGTAATCTAAACAAGTTTTCTAGTTTTTCAGCTTGGGTATTTTTAGGTTTATTCACTCCATGAATCCATGGGAGATACTGAACAACATTTTTTGACATTTTATGGATCAAACAAGTACTCACTTAATCAAGAAAATATTGAAAAATGAATAAATTTTGAAAATAATCATTAGTTGTAGCCCTACAAACAAATTTATAATACTGAATATACAACAAGATTCGAACATACAGACGGAGAACAAAACCAGGTTTGTTGAAACAGCGGGGATTTTCTGTCAAAGCATTTAACCAAGAAACATGAAACATCGTAAGAATATGTTCACATCTTTATCTCACTGTTAGACAGAACTTGCCAAGAGGAAAATGAAGTTTGTAAACCACCCATTCTCACACATCACTCATTGATTTTTACATTGCAGCATTTTAGAGTTGTTTATCAATTGCCCCCATCAGTAAGTTCAAATGTGTTATTTTGTGACTTCGGTGTTTGAAATCCCCTGTTCAGCTTTACCTCAGTGATACAAACTGACCACAAGAGGCAGGAGTAGACCAGCAGCTCCGGTGTCCCCATGAGCTCAAATCACTGATTTTCTCTCTCTCAGGGGAATGAGTGGTTTACAAACTTAACAAACTGTGATCTGGAAAAAAAAATATGAAAAAATGAAATATGCAGGATGCAGCAGTGTGACATCATCTAATGTCAGCTTTCTTCTTCAATGTTGAGGACTGAAAATGATCGTCATGTCCTCAGGTCTTGTGTTGAGCTGATTATGATAATTAGCCCGCTGTGGCTATCAGTGTGTGTGTGTATCGGCTTTCAGCTCTGCTCTGTGGTCGCGGACACATAACACACGCTCACACACGTACTCAGAGAATAAGGGAAGGGGAGAAGGGGAGCAGCTGACATCCAGTCGAGGTCAGTAGCTCAGTTCAGACAAACAAACGGACAGGAAACCGTGTGTGTATGTAAACATGAACAGACAAAGCAGCCGCTCAGAAGGAACGTTCACACACACACACACACACACACACACACACCCAATGAGTTCAAACAACAGACAGGAAATAGCAGAATCACCATGGGCCCAGTGTGGCTCCCTGAATGACCCCAAACTAAATCACATTACCCCCTACATTTCCAACGGCAATGCAAAAACCACCAGCTGATGAAGCTGTCAATTATCATGTCCACTCCTCATGCGGCATTTAAAGCTGCAGGTTAATTCAACACACTCATATATTATATACGTAATGTATGTCATTGCGTACGTGATAGAAAATAAGTAATAATGAGAGAGAGACTAAAATATTAATTTTGTTTTATTTTACATAATTGCAACAATCATTCATAAGTAAAAACAGTCTGTTAGAGATGGTTTACTCTGTACAAATATATGAAGGATAACAATAACAGACACTGACACAGTCAGTAGAATTAAAATAGAACAAAAGATAATTGAATATGAATAAAATAAAAAAGAGTTTTATTGATCGTTGTTTGTTTCTGATTAGTACAGTACAATTTTCAGAAAATCTATAGAAACTGAAGGATTTGTAATCAATAGAAACAGAATCAGTTTCAGATGAATCATTAGAAACAGTAGTCAGTTTAATAAAAAAATAAAAAAATATGAGGATTAGTTTTGAAGAATAAATAGAAACAGTAGAACCAGTTTCAGAAGAATCAGTAGAAACAGTATAATCATTTGCAGAAGAATCAATAGAAACAGTAGAATCTGTTTAAAAAAAAAATTGTAGAAACAATAGAATAATTGTCAGGAGTCAGTAGAAAGTCAAATTTAATAAAATTGGAATGATTCTACAGTAGATTCATTAGAAAAATATAATTTGCTTTAGTATCGTCAACAGAGACATAATCAAGAATAAGTAGAAACAACAGAACCAGAGTCAGTTGCTCTTGTTGTTGTAATTTTTCTCTTTTAATTTAATTTAACAGACACATTAAAACCCCGCAGGCTCCTGCGTGTGCGTGTCTGGTTCATGTTTAATTATCTGCCCAGCATGCCTTAGTGCCGGAGCACAGCGCTTTGTCTAATGGGATGTGAAAAGACACACAAATATGAGTGTGTGTACATTCAGGAGACACATGTTAACACATACTGCCACACACACACACACTTACACACATACACAGTGTCGTTAATTAGTGCAATTAGCCTCTCCAGTGTCCAGAGCTGTGTTATCAGGACTCGTTAGCTTGTGATGATAGAGTCACTATTTACTGCAACACTTGCACAAAAACACAACCTTCACATAAGCACTATTTAAAATCACAGACCCACACTTGTGACATGTAACACAACAATAAACCAACTTAAAGCTGCAGTACCTAACTTTTGTTATTATTCTGCCTCTGGTCTTCATGAACAAAAACAATGTAACCTGCGTTTGCTGTGTCCTTCATCTAAAAACCTGTGACCTGACTGTGGGAGCGATTGTGTGTATCCAGCAACAGAGCAGTGGTGGGCAGAGACAAGAAGCATTTATCTCATCAAACTGCTAAACTTGTGAACCTTTTCATGGATGCTTCTTTATGTTTCCAGTCAAAGCTGTTCTCAGTTCTCAGTTTACTGGCTTATTGTTGCACACAAAACAAATCACTTCCTGTTTGCAATTTCAGAATGTCACTGGGCGACACGAGATAGAAACACTGCTTTACTGAGCCGATAGTCTCAATCAGCACTGTCTGTGGTTTATATTATTTATTGTGTAAGTTTAAAAGTTACATATTACACCTTTAACTGCAAATGAAAAACAGCAGGACCTTAGCAACTGTAGTGTCGGGGGAAGGCATGCGTTTCCTGGGTCCACTGGCCTCACATTTCCTCTGCTTCCCCAGAGGGCCTGCTGAGACACACACACTCACTCTCTCTGTCTCACACAAACACACACACTGAGTGACACCTCCCGGCTTTGTTCAGGAGCTGTCGGCCGTACTCTCATGCCCAGCCTCTTCGCTCTCTCTCTCTCTCTCTCTCTCTCTCTCTCTCTCTCTCTCTCTTGGTGCGAAGCAGGAAGTAAAATGGGACATTCCGTGAAGCTAGCAGCCGCTGCCGCCACCCTTAAAAAACACAGACACACTGGTCTCCAGGAAGGGAGTTAATGAAATTCTGTCAGGTTTCCTCTGTCTCATCCTTTTCCCACAGTTGTTATCAAGAGAAGCTTTAGAGGAATTACAAGTCCTGTGCAATTTCCTAAGAATCCTGAGAAATATTTAGCAAAATTTAAAAAAAAAGAGAGACACTGACAATGACACTCACTGAGGGTCTTTAGATTGTGTTAAAGGACAGTTCAGGCCTTTGTAGTGTGGTTGTATGAGGCACTGACACATAGTCAAAATGGACATGCGCTGAGAACCAGCAGACATTTTATCTCACTGTTGAACCTTTCCAACAGGAAACTGAAGTTTGTAAACCACTCAGTCTCCCACACCAAACCCACAGAGAAAATCAAGTGATTTTGCATCACAGCACACAGGATTTGTTGATCCACTACTGCCTCCATCAGTAAATTAAAATAAGTCATTATGTAATTTCTGCATTTAAAATCCTATGTTCAGATTTACCCCAGTGACAAAACTGACCACACGAGGCAGCAGTAGACCAGCAGCTCCTGTGTCCCCACAAGCTAAAATCACTTATTTTCTCTATGGTCTTTGGTGTGGGAGAGTTAGTGGTTTACAGACTTCAGTTTTCTGTTGGAAAAGTCTAACAGTGAGATAAAGACCTGAACATATTCTTAAGATATTGTGAACTTCGAGATTTCATTCTCAGGAATGTTCTGGGTCCTGGAGGAGTCACACGACTCAGCAGAAAATACTGTTGTGTCAATTACAGTTAATGTTAGAGTATTGCTTGACAAACTGGAAACATCAACACTCTTGTGTCTCCTTCTCTATTTCCTGTGACCTCCCCTTCCTTCACCCCCATGGAGGAGGTGTTGTGATTTTGTTAAGGAGCAGAGGGAAGAGGTTGAGGAGGGGGACAGCTCAATATCTCTCCCTTAGGTCATCCGCCTCCTCCCTCTTCCTTTCTCTGGCACTAATCCCTGCAGACTGAATGAGCTGCAGTTTACATGAGGAGGGATTAAAGCAGATTAATCTGATAAGAGTTGTGGATTAGACACATCAGCAGTTAATGACACTCAATTGGCGAACAATGTGTCCATGTCCACTCGTCTCCTACTGTGTCTTATTTTACACTGCTGCACGTATGTGTGTGTGTGTATGCAACTCAAGGCCTTGAATTTTCCACTTGTGTCATTAAAAACCTTCAGGCCTTGTCTGTCAAAGAGTTTTATCAATACCAATAATGCTTATCATTACTGATACTAATACTTGTCTGCGAATGTAAGGCTCTACTGTTTTTCCTTGAGTCATGTTCACTGGTTTAGACTGAATTTGAGTGTTTGCTCATGAACTCCTTCACTTGGGGCCGGATCTCAATCCCAACCCGTGGAGGGCACTCCACCTTTTTCTGGCTTAGGACCATGGTCTCAGATTTGAAGGTGCTGATTCTTATCCCAGCTCTTCACACCAGCAAATGAAGCACAGTTAGGGCTGCAGCTATCGAATATTCCATTGAGCAATCTGATAAAACATACTTTTATCCTATTCCTCCTATTACTTTTGCTTTGCTGCGTTTGCTCATTTTCACTGTATTCACTGTTTTCGGTCCCGGCATCTGCCATTCTGTACAGCTAAACTGTCCACACACGTTACCCAAAGCTCACTCCGTCTTCTTCTACTTTGTAGGGGATGCATAGCCTGTGACTCAAGCACGTTGTATCACACTAAAAAGAATCCATGCGAAACGTGAGCTTTAAATATAATTAAACGGGGCTTTGAAGCAGAGAATTTCCTCTATCATTTTTGTAATCGAGTTACTCGAGGAATCGTTGCGGCCCTACAAACAGTACCACATCATCTGCAAAAAGCAGAGATCCAATCCTGAGTCCGCCAACCTGGACCCCCTCGATGCCCTGGCTGCACCTAGAAATTCTGTCCATAAAATTTATTGACAGAATTGGTCCCGCTGTCACTGGAAACGGTTCAGCAATGCGGACAAAGCTCTGACACCGGTTGTACAGGGACTGAACAGCCTTTATCGGGAGGTGCAGTACCCCATACTCCCGGAAGGCTCTTCACAGGACTCCCCCAGGGACATGGTCGAATGCCTTCCGTAAGTCCACAAAGTACATGTAGACTGGAGTTTTATTCATGAGGGAAGAATGGAGCGCGAGATTGACAGGTGGATCAATGCAGCGTCCACACTAATGCGGGCTCTGCATCATTCTGTCATAGTGAAGAAGGGGCTGAGCCAGTCAATCTGTGGTCACAAGCTGGGAGTAGTTACCCAAAGAAAGAGATTGTGGTAACGCAGGCGAAATGGGTTTCATCCACAGGGTTTCTGGGCTCTCTGTTAGAGATAGGGTGAGAAGCTCGGTCATCCGGGAGGGCCACTGCTCCTGTGAGAGGAGAGGAGCCAGATGAGGTACCTCGGGCATCTGGCTAGGATGCCTCCTGGAGGCCTCCCTGCTCAGGTGTTCCGGGCACGTCCTGGTAGGAGGCCCTGGGGAGAACTCAGGACTCACTGGAAAGACTATATCTTTCGGCTGGCCTGGAAAACTTTGGGAGCTGGGAGCACCTTGGAAGGAGGAAAGTCTGGGCTCCTCTGCTTAAGCTTCTGCCTCTGTTATTTGTTTTTCATTAGGGAGGAGCGGGAGCGCTGGATCCGGGCAAAGTATGAGCAGCGTCTCTTCCTGGCGTCGCTTCCCTGCATTGACCTCTCTCTGGGTCAGCAGCTGCTCAGGGCAGCGGCTGAGGAGGACCTGCGTACCGTCGTCCTGCTGCTTGCACATGGATCCCGACAACAGGTCAACGAGACGTGTGGAGAAGGAGACGGTCGCAATGCACTGCATTTGGCCAGCCGCAAAGGCAACGTCGTCGTCACGCAGCTCCTCATCTGGGTAAATGCCTGGAGAGTCAGTCCAGTGTCATTTTCAATCAATTAGCAAAAAAATTATATTGAACAGAGGTAGTAATTCAAAAATGTATTATTAATTCAAAAGATAATATGCCAAAAAAATTCAGAAACGTTTTTTTTAATTTTTTGCTCAAGAGTAAAAAAAAATTATGGATTGACAAATTTTTGCATGTATTTAAATTTCTTTTTTTTTTAGAGCTATTTTTAAAGTTGCTTATTTTAATAAAAGATTAATTTAAAATTCTCTGTCACTCTCTCTCCAGTACGGCGTGGATCTGATGGCGAGGGATGCCCATGGTAACAGCGCAATGGCATATGCTCGGCAGGCTAACAGTCAGGAGTGCGTGGACACCCTGGCACAGTATGGCTGCCCTGACGAGCGCTTTCCACTCATGGCCACGCCTAACCTGTCGCGTCGCAACATCAACCGCAACAACAGCTGCAGCAGCAGCGGGAGCACGGCGCTCATATGACCATGACGAGGACCAAATACGAAAAAAAAAAAATGTCTTGGGAAAATTTTTTAATCAGTGGAACCACTACCTATTGTGACACTAAGTCCCCGTCCACCTCACCTGGTAACCACAGCTCCTGCTGACAGCTCAGACTGTTAAAATTATTTAAAAATTGACCACAGTTCAGTGGTGACGCTGTCTCCTTGTGTCCGCTATGTGAAAGAAGGGGGGTGACGCAGAGAATGCTGGGAAATGTCCACAAGCATCCAAGATCTGGGAAATAATCACATGATTTATGACGGCCAATGAGGACACAGTCTGGAGCTCTACAGACATCATACCTCATGAGTCACGCTCACGAACATTAACACTACAAGGCCAGTTTCGCTACATGCTTATGACTCAACATCCAATCAGAATTCATGCCCATATTGTCATCTGTGTGAATGTGAAGAAACTATGAGACAAGATTATTGTCATCACTTTCACCATGAATCAAACACTCTCTCTCCCGCCGTTACTTGTTTTTATTTTTCATGTGAAAAATGTCTCTGATGTAAAATTTTAAGAGGAAAAACAGAAACGTTCTTATAGGTAAAAAAAAAAAAAAAAAAAAAAAAGTGAAGAAAAAGAAGTGATAGATCGCATGTTGTACACACTTTTCTATTTTAATTTAAAACATTTTCCTCCATTGTGTATATTATGTCTTGATGTGCATTGCTGGACCAATGGTTTAAATGTTAAAATCACAGGGAAGGTTTTTTTTTTTTTCTGGTTGTAAAAAGTTTGTACAGAAGCTTTTGTCAGGCTCAGGGACTCACTGTCAATCGTAAACAGCCACCATGTTCCATTGTCCCTGTGCGTCGTCACAGCAGGAATTTCCTTTACTTTGTTGTTTATTTACTCAGTTCACAATCAAATATACAAACGTGTTATTTAAAAACCTAATTCAACAAAAATTATAAACAGAAATCATTTTTTCAAAAATTCTTCAGAATGCACAAATTTTCTTTTTGGAGTTATTTTAAGGACCAATTTCAGAAATTGGTAATGCATACATTTTGTCAAATTTGAAAGTAAAGGAAATCTTTTTTAATTTACTTAAATTGTTGGTCTTAAATTATCGGACCAAACTTTACAAAATTTAATTTGTCACAAAAGATTCCAAAATTTCAAAAATATTGTCCCGTGAATTGAATGAATGAACAACATCTGAAAGTACTGCATCGTTTCATCCTGGTTAAATAAGAGAGTCACGCTGTCCCTTTTAGTTTTATTGTTACAAGAATATAAAAATGGAAAAGAAGCAGCTACGAACAAACAGTGGCACGGAGCAAAAAGGGAAAGGGAATCTGTTGTTAACGTGTTTTAAATCTACGATGAGACGAGCTGCATCAGCAAGAAAAAACTTTAAAAACCAAACTAGCTCGTAGAAAAAAATGTATCTTTTGTGTAAATAATTATCCGTAGTAACCTGTGAATGACATCACAGCAAGTCTCGTCCGACCTCAGTGAATCACTAAGAAGGGCTTCTTCTTAAGTCTGGTAACTTTTCTCTTGTAAATAATCTCTTTCTCTGTCACTTACTCTTTTTCAACTGTGACATCATGTAAATTAGAGATCACATGATGTACTGACCATGTAGAGGAAAAAAAGGATCTCCACTGACTGAATGTTGATCTGGATTAATGCGATTGTACAGAACAGGAAAAGGCTCAGTGATAAAACCCAAATCTACACATGAATGAAGACAAATTTGCGTCAAAACAAGTCAGCTTTAAATGTGATTAAGATTGATACTGTGTCCACGTTTAAACTAGTATGATGAGAACATTAAAAACCACTTAAATATCCATACTTTTCCTTATTTAAACCAGTTTTGATATTCACATTCAAGCTAGTTTGATGTAAAACTTGTTAAATCAGATACTCTAATCCACATTTTAACTAGTTTAATGTTCACATTTATACTAATTTAAAAACCAGTTAAATGTGAATATTTAAAATAGTAAGATTCAATACCAAGTTTAATGCTCATTTAAACCAGTGTAATCAGATACTCTATTCCACATTTAAACTGGATTGAATGTGAACATTTTTAACATTACGATTCAATACCAAGTGCACATTTAAACCAGTTTAAGGCCAATATTTAAATTGATTTGATTAGATACTGTATTCCACTCTTAACTAGTTAAAAATTCAATATCAAGTTCACATTTAAACCAGTTTAATGTTCACTTTTTGACCAGATAAAGGCTAATATTCCAACCTGTTTTATGAGATTCAGTAGTCCACATTTAAACATTTTTTTGTGAACATTTAAACCTGTTTAATGTTTGCATTTAAATTAGTTAAACCAGATCGAAAATCTTTTAAGTTGTTTGTATGTAAACTGAGTCTAAGAATCTTTTCATCAAAACATTTAAAACACAAAATTTTCTTCATATATTAGAGAGAAGAAAAAATAAAATCTGTATTTTTAAAACAAACAAAACAAAAAACAAGGAAAGTTAATAAACAGGAAATATTAACTGCGACCATCCTGGCCAGGCACTGAACTAGACTTAAATAAATGTGCCATAAAGAAATGTTCAAAACCACCAGTTCAATGATCTAGTCTGAATGATTGTTAATGTTGCGAGTTAGTTTCAGGTGTTAAGACAAAAAGTGTAAAAATGATATCAGTGTGGATGTGACTGAGGCTTGTTTTAAAAAACATAACTACGTTGAGTGCGTGCTCACTGTTTCAGGACTGTCGGGGGGTTTAGTCCTTAAACGATAATGTAAAAGTCTCTGCGGAGCCTGAGGAGCAGATCTGAACCGGACACTGTATCCAAGCAATATTTAGTATTTATGAACTCATCGGTCACTGATGCTTCATAACATCATACACTGACATCACTGCAATATTTCCATTAAACCACAAACACACTCTGCCTCTGTAGAAACATAAGAAACAGTTTAATGAAATTTTTTTACCCTCTACGTGAACATTTAAATCACCCTCCTTCAATTTACACGTCCAACTTTTTCTCTTGTGTGTGCCCTGCCCCCTCGTCAGATCTCCTGTACATGCTAAATCAAGGGGCCGAACTTGTGTTTTTGTTGTGTTTTTGTGTCCAACATATCCTTCACCTGTCCCGAGTGTGGATAGAAGAGCAGGACGAAGACATACTTTAATTTATGACAGATATGCACTAAATCTGATTAAGTCCCTCTTAACTGCGACTCTCTCCATTACACTTTTCTTTTTTTTTCAATGTTCAGGAGTGTTTCTGAGTAGTAGCAGTTTCCCCTAATCACTTTATTTAATGTCAGTGAAGCAAAAAAACGAATAAATCACAGACACAACGTCATCTGTTAACAGCAGTTAACATTAACAAGCTTCACCTGTTATAAAAGGTATTTGCTTCGCTAACACACGTTGACAAACTACACATTATTGGGACATTTTCCTAATTTATTCAACTACAGTTCAACTAGTTTATTGAGTTTTAATATCAATTGTGAGAGTAAAGAATCTGCTGAGTCATCTACCACAGAAGCTAACTGTGGCTAGTGTTGCGCACTTTAGCATATTATAGTTTCATCACTACTTTTCTGTGAAATGTTACGTGACACTAGGAAGCTCCAACTATAGCTAGCATCTGTTTAGCTAAAGTGTTATAAACCACATAAACTTCAGTACATTAATTCTTTATATTACATTTCTTCCTTTTATATTGTTTCATTTTTTGATCATCTGATTTGTGCTTTTCATGTTTAAGCAGCGTCAAAACTATGAACTTCTCATGATTCCAGTCTGTTTATTAAAGCTAATCGCAGCAAACTTAAGTATTTTCTTCAAGCAATGTGACCGTATTTAGTTTTTACCATATTATGACAATAATAATAATAGTAAAACCAAACGTGAAAAGTTGCAAATCATTACAAGGATGAAAATAACCTGTGAAGTTCCAGTTGCAGCTAGCGTCTGCTAATTAGCTAAACTCCTCAACAACGATAGCATCTCGCAATACATTTTTTTAGCGCTGTCAGCTCACATATTAAGAGCATTTTACATCAGAACGACTGAAGCTTTCTGCGTGTAAATAAATCCAGTCTGCTTCGGAAGACGCCGGGAAAGTAAGAAAACTTTATTGATGCTAATAACCGCTGGTCGTCTGCACCGTCTGTGTCACCTGTACATAAACTTTAAACAATAAAATGAAGAAAAAAAAATGATTCTGTATGGTTGACTTTTGGTTTGTCTGGTTGTGTTACCTCATGTATTTTTAAGCCCCACCCACCATGGATGCCCGTTATTTATAAGCACAGTCAACGTGGAAGACTCCGCCCATTCAAACCTACATTTTTGTACTTTTTCTGCGACTGTTTGAGTCCATCCATGATTTATTAGTATATGATTTATCATCCAGATACATTAATGTTCTTATTGTTCTTATCTAATTATTATTATTGTTATGGTTGAGTTTTGTCGGCTGTACAGTAACATTAAAAATTTGACCTTATTCAGAGTCTTCTACTGTAATGTGTCTCTTTTCAATAAAGATGAGAATAATACTTCTTAAACACTAAATGACCTCAGTTTTTTTTTTCCTGATTTTGATATTTGGTAATATGATGAAAACAGTCTGCTAATAAGAAACATTGTTTTAATTACTTAGTGATGAAATAAGATATTTTTAAAAATGTAAGCATTTTAGACCATTTTTAAACATCTACAGAAGCTTTAGTTTGTGTTTTGTTTATCTAGCAGTCTTTTGATTCACAGATAAAGATTTACATTCTTGTCTCTTTGTTGTTGCACTATGCTTTTCTTTATTTTTTATTCATACAATGTAAATAAAATCCTTCATTTTCATTGATTTCACTCATTTAAGTATCAAACAGGAACATTTGTGTGTGCTGTTTAAATGTTTTTCAGATGAACTCCAGGTTTCCACAGATTTTCAGCTTTTCATGAGCAACTGTGTTTTTTTTTTTCCATTTAAACATAATGTGGTGACCTCTATTTTAGCTTAAACACTCTGCATTTATTGTAATTCAGTTTTGACTTTTCATCAGACAAAATGACTGCATAAATCTGTTGATATTATATACTTCGTTTGTACAGTATGTCCAAGAAAACTGATTTTTAAACCAAAATATATGGATAAATTCCCTTACAGCCTGACATCAGTGACACTTCAGTGTATTTTTTGATTAATTGATGAATTAATTTATTTATTGGACGTTAATTGCAGAGAAGGAAATATGCCATAATTTTAGACTTTTGGTATTTGTTTGAAAAAACAGCAGATGAAGATGGTTTTTATCTTCCTCGGTCGCCATGGTTATGTCAGGATTAATCAGCAGGAGTTCATATGATGCTGGAGCATTTAGGATGAAGAGGAGGAGACCATGTCAGTCCAGTCGGCCTCGGTTGTTCCCTCAGGTCTCATTTGTCAGCTGACCTTGAACGCCTCGCCTTGATTAACATTTGCTAAATAGAAAAAGAATGTGGAGCTGCACAGATTCATAAAGCAATGTTCACACTTATGTTTCCTCACAGTCTCACTCATTGATGTCATCGCGATAAGCATGTCATTTCATTACTCAATTAAATCCATCTTTGTTTATGTACTTAGCACTGTACATTTCCCATGATGCACTCAGGCGTTTTGATTTATTAGCTTGAGTTGCCAACTGTCTTTTCACTAACTTTAAAATATAAAATTCAGCTTAAAACTAAAATAGCATAGAATTGTATGATAAAGCTAAAAACTGCATTTCCCATAATGCATCTGGGCATAATAATTTATTAGCTTCTGTAGCTAAATGTTTTTACTAACTCTCAAAGACTGAATTAGTCTGAAATTAAAGTAGCAAAGGATTACAAGTTGATAAAGCTGGAAACTACATTTCCCATTATGCTTATTGTCGTCATAATTTATAAGCTTCAGTCCCTGTCCTTTTTACTTACTCTAAAAAGTAACAGAGGATTATATAAAATAAAACTGTTAACTACATTTCCCATGATTCACTCGGGCGTTCTGATTTAATAGCTTCAATAACTAAATATGTTGAAACGTTTAAATGTTCGATTCAGTCTTGAACGATTGAAACGTAAATTACGTAACTTAAGCAATTCACGTACCTCGTTGACACGGCGTAAGTGTCATCAAGTACAGCTGCGTCAATCCAGTCCAACGACAGAAGAGGAGAAACAGTTTTTTGTTTTAAACTTTTAAAATAACGTTGTTGTTTTTGGTTTTGTTTTTTAAAAACATTTAGATTAATGACGTTTTGGGCGGAAGTTGCGTAAACGCTGAGTCATTAGCGAGTTTTACGGTTGAAATCGGGGTGAAAAACTTTTGGGTTTTCGTGAGATTTTCAGCAGTTTTTGTTGCTCTGTGTATGCGCAGGTTCGACGCACTTACACACACATTAGTTGTTGGCGATCGTGTGACATCACGGGCAGGAGCCGCTGCAGGTAAATGACACTGTCTTGTGTACATGAATTAATAATTTACAACAAATGAAATAGATTTGTATGACACCGGTTTATGTTTCAGCTGTTTTCACTTGAACACGCCACAGAGAACCCAGGTATGTAAACCTGTCCTCGGGTTATTTAAATATTTGAGAATTTCACTTTCTATTTTTCTATTCCTTCTGGTGATCAGAATATATCAGTTAATCTGATAAAACAAACACTATTTTACGCTGCTTTTAGTAGTTAAGTTAGTTTTAAAAAAAAACTTAATATCTGCAAGGTAAAGTAGAAAAAAGGATTCAAACGTAGGTGGAAAAATAATCTTAATTCTGTTACATACAAAGTAAAAGTCATGTCAAAATAATTTAGATTACAGGAATAATCATTAGTGTCACAGGTTTTTGGATGAAGTTGTTTGGTTGATAAAATGTAAAGAAAATCTTAGACCTCACAATAATTAAATATTTAATTTCATAAACTAAATTTTTCTGAAGCAAATAAAAACAATATTTACATTGAAGAAGCTGAAAATGTACTTTATTAAAGAATTATTCATTTTTTATATAAAGATTAATTTATTATTTTATTCTTTTTAGGCTTGAATTATGTATGGCCTTTAAAAACAGGCCTTCAAAATAATATTTTAGATAAATGGATTTATAATATGAAAGCAATGACTTAAGTGTGTTTGTATTAAATGAGAGAAGTGGAGTCGGTATAGTTGTTCACATCTGCTCGTGTTTTAATTCATGTTCTGTTCCTTCACATGTTCATTTAGAAATAAATAAGCAACTCAGTCACTTTAGTCCAGACAAAATAAAAAAAACAATAATAATCATCAGAAGAAGAGTTTTTTTCCACGTTAAATCTTCACAAATCAATATCACGTCACGTCCTTAGTTTGGTCCCGCGTGTATTTACATGAGTGGGAGGAGCTGGTTCATGTGTCTCTTCATCATCATCATCTTCCTCTGCGTCTTTACGCAGGCTTTTTGTTTTCCTCTTTTTCCCATTTTAACGGATGTTTGGGGGTTTTGCCACCAGTTCATGTCTTTAAATAAAACCACAGTGGAGCCTGAACGCATCACATCCTTTAAACTCAACTCACATTCTGAATTCACACCAAACTCCGTTCATAAAAAAATGTCACTTTGCGACGTGTCTGAGACATTTGAATCTTAATTACACTGTCAGAGTCCGAAATGTAATTAAAGGCTCGATAATGTGACCTGTCAAGAAATCGGCTCTAATTGAAACCAAACTCCTTTGGGGAAAAAGATGAATTTTATAACGTCACAGTCTCAGTGAGTCTGTAATTACACTGTCAGTCTCAGAAATGATGTCAACATATTTGTGAGTGTGACCCTGAAAAAACAGTATTTTTTAAAACTGCACTGAGATTATTTATATCTCTGAACTTTCATCAACGTTTTAGTTTTTTCTTATAAAAGAGAAGTAGATTTTAATTCTGAAGAATCTTAATTAAAATGAGAAATGTAATGGAGTTTGGTCAAGATTAAAAACTGATTTTCACTTTGAATGAATTTTACCTTTTAATTTCATCCAGGATTAGTGTAAACTTCATGTGACCAGATTTCAAAGTAAAACCTCGGGAATCTAACCTTTGACATGTAAACACGTGACCCAGGCTTCTACGGTCTGTTCTGCTCCATCTGCTGGTGCTGACTCCTGATGGCGAAGCGGCTCACGTGCACCGGGATCGGAACCACGATCTTTGGGTTCCGGGACGGTTCCCCGGACTTGTTGTTGACGTTTCCGGCTTTGACTCGCTTCCATTTGGCGCGCCGGTTCTGGAACCAGATCTTAACCTGGACCTCGCTGAGTTTCAGCGCATGCGCGATCTGCGAGCGCTCCGTGAGGGATAGGTACTTTTTACAGTGGAACTCTTTCTCCAGCTCCAGCAGCTGCTCGCTCGTGAACGCCGTCCGCCGCCGTCGGTTCTTCCCGCCGCTGCTGCCGCCGCTCCCCGCGCCGCCGGAACCGGTGCCTCCGTGCAAGTGCTGGGCCTCCTCCAGACCTCCTGCTCCTCCTCCCCCGTCTCCCTGGTCCTCCTTGATGTTGTCGTCAGAGCTGTAGTCACAATCACTGTCCATGAAAGAGTCTTCTCTGCGGCCGCTCTCCTCCTCCCTGCTGTCCTCTTTACTCAGGCTTCTCACTGTCAACAACACATCATCGCCATCATCAAAGTTAGAAAATACAAAAAAAATGATCGAAAAGTCAACTCAAATCTAATCATTAAAAAAGTTTATTTCAAACAAAATAAGTTAAAACGATTAAGAAATATTAATTAGCGTAAGAGTTCTTTATGATCAATAAAAATGTTGTTTTGGTGTAATGAATGCTTTTATTTTGACAGGGCGTGTAAAACGGAGTGAAGCTCGTGTGTGTGTCCGTCAGATCAGTGTTGGGTCACAAGCTTTGCGGTCACAAGTTTTTCACGCATAATTACGCAGAGTGGCCTCTTTTTTTCCGCTACAGTTTTGACCAAACTTAAATCGGCAGTGATCAAAGAGATTCACATCCGGAAACCCACGTATTTACTCCCATGAATAATTAAGACAAATAATATAATTAGTAACCTGAAGCTGATTATTAATTGTTCTCAGATTAAACTGACCAAATACTGATCAATAAATGTTATTCAATAAAAACAAAATATCAAACATTAAATAGTACATTTACGAAAGTAAATCTTAATTTGACGGATCGAGGATTAAAGATTAACCAAGAATTGAAGACAGTTTTAGATTTGCAAAAAGAAAAAGTAACCAAATTTGATTAAAAAATAATTCGGGAAAATAAATGTTCAGTACACAATTTATGTCATAATTAATAAATATTAGCAAGCACCTATTCATTTTCTCTTTTTTAGTTTCGTGCTTTGTTTTTTAATTTAATCAAATTATGAAAAATAAATTCTTTTAAAGTCTGTGAAGGCCTCATGGTGCGTTCATGGCACGTGACCTAATGAATTCATTCAGTTAAAACGGTGGAATACTTAATTACTTTTAAGTAAATTTAAAAAACACACATTTTTAAAAAACACACTCATTTTGTTTTGTTTTGTTTTCGCGTTTTTATTTTTCTCCGGTTTTTCTGACTGAATCAGACTGACTGAACCCGGACACAGAGTGTTTTTCTCGGGCTTCTTGTGGAGCAGCAGTCCTTCTTACCTGTGGATGTGAGCCCTGTCGTGTCAGTGTCATGGAAAGCCTGCAGCGTGGACTCTTTCCCCGTCAGGAAACTTTTGTCCTCCGCCTCCAGCCGCAGCTCCTGAGCTTTTTCAAACACAAACTTCCTGGCGGAGTCCAGGTTTTGGTTCTGCTGCTGCGGGGACGCGGAGAAACCCGCGGGGAGCGCCGCCATCAGCGCCATGCTCTGCGTCAGTCCGTGCGTCAGTCCGTGCGCCAGGCTGGAGCAGAAGCCGCTCTGCAGGTGCGGGTGAGCGGAGAGCGGCTGCTGCAGCCCCGCAGCAGCGTGAGGTGCAGCGGGGTGAGGAGCAGCAGCGGCAGCAGCGGGTGGAGGAGGTGGAGGGGGCTGCAGCACCACGGAGCGGTACGGCATGAACATGGGGTAACCGGTGTACACGAAGTGTCCCGGGCTGCATTGCTGCGGCGGCCCACCGATCAGAGAGTCGATGCTGAAGGCGGTGGAGCTTCCAAGCGGCCGCTGCATCACCATGAAGGACGAGCTGAAGGCTGCGCTCATAGGAGCGGAACCCGGGAGAAGAACCGAGGAACCCGGGAGGAGCAGAAGATGCTGGTGCTGCTGCTTCACTCTCCACTTCAGTGTCAGGAGTTCCGAGCAGAGATAATCCGATTACACAGAGTCATTCCAGTAGAGCAGTAGAGGAAAACTAAAGTCTCACTGAAGAAGATCCAGCAGCAGTTATAGTTTTTCCACAGATGTTGGTGACCGTGAACGCAGCACCGCTCCGTGCGCTTCAACTTCAACCTCAAACATCAACAACACGCTGCTGCCTGTTTCTGCTCCGCTCACACACACACAGAGGAAAAGAGATCAAGTGTGTGTGTGTGTGTGTGTGTGTCCTGCTCACCGCATCCCCAACTCTTGTGGTTTTAAATCGCGCTCTTCTCTGTTTAATTGCGCTGTCTTCAGCTCCAGAGTTCCGCCCCTTCACCCCGCTCTGCCCTCCTATTGGTCGGTCGGAAATGACGCCTCAGTTGGTCCCAAGACGAATCCAATTACATAAATATTATGAACCAAAGGCAGTTTAAGAACGAGAAAAGACATCAGTGTAAATAATCTGTGTGTCAGGTCATTTCCACTCAGTTTTAATCTGGAGATTAAACACTTGATTGACAGAAAATTAATTGTCAACATTTTTGAAAATGAATCACTGAAATGTTTTTAATAATAAAAAAAAAATAGTGTAGATAAAATATTTTTTTTCGTCCCAGTGAAAGTGAAAATGTGTGCGAGGATTGTCACCATAAAAATATATCAATTGTTGATCCGTCGTAATAACGATATATTGACGATGACCGATGGCAGCAGCTTTAGCACAAAGATAAAATGCAACACAATACAACAAATGATCAAATGTAACACATGAGTGACAGTGAGTCATGTGACTTGTTCATGTTCAGTGTAAATACAGTTTTTTATTCAAGATAGAAACAGGAACATGTTCAGGGACTGATGCATTCAGGGAGCACATGTCCTTGTAGAAAACAAAAATAAACACCACTCAAGGAAAATAAGTTATTGTAACGTATCAACTGTAAACAAATGGTACCAAGCATAAAAAAGTACTGACCATTACAAATGACCAACTTTAAATAAACAGTATCAACCCTAAAAAAGGTACCAATCATAAAAAAATCAAAGTTCAAATGATAAAGTACCGTATAATATTACCAATAAAAGAACATCCTACTATGACATTTTTGACTCATGCAGGGTATTTACATGAGATATGCCAACTGAAAATAAATGGTAGCTAATATATGTAAATAGTACCAATTATACAAAAATTACCTACAGTAGATACAAAAGTATCAACTTTAAAAACAATTCACAGGTAGACAATACCAGTTGTTAAGTAGGTACTTTTGGTACTTGTTTAAAACACAGTACCAATTTTTAAAAAATGTACCAACTTTAAATACAGTACCACTGTAGAATATTAGTACCAACTACTCACTCACTCATTTTCTACTGCTTTATCCACTAGGGGTCGTGGGGGTGCTGGTGCCTATCTCCAGCTAACATAGGGCGAGAGGCAGGGTACACCCTGGACAGGTCGCCAGTCCATCACAGGGCCACAAAGAGACAGACAACCATTCACTCTCACATTCACACCTACAGGCAATTTAGAGTGTCCAATTAACCTAATCCCCAAATCTGCATGTTTTTGGACTGTGGGAGGAAGCCGGAGAACCCGGTGGCGGTACTAATGGTACCAACTGTCAAATGGTACCAGCTGAAAAAATGTCATTGCGGATGAAAGTCTGGGTGTGTTTGTGTTGTTGTAGATTAATGTAGATAATCTTAAGTGTTTTCCTTGTTTGTTGATGTCAACAGCTTCTGTAGGTAAATAATTGTTACATTTGACAAAACAAAACAAAAAACAGATTTGCAAAACATCAGCCAACTAAAAAAGGGATAAATAATCAAATCAGCTGTTTTACTTTGTTGTCATGGTGACTCCTCAGCTCATGTTGATGCAGCATTAATTCTGTGACGCTGCATTTTTTAAATTTAAATCACAATATTCCTTCGTGTGTCGGCCTCAAACTAATTGCAGATGAGTCCTGTAACGACGTCTTCTTTGATTAATACAAACAGGACACGTGACCTCTGACCTCAGGTTAATCCACCTCCTTCTCTCCTGAGTCAAGGTCACGCCTGGTTACCCTCCTCCTCAGGGTCAGTGGGATGCAGCGTCATTAAAGGCAAGCTGATGTGCGAGAGCGACATTGACATTAAATCGCAGTATTTTTCAATTAAGCCGACAAATTCAATCAAAAGTCGATAGATTAGGATGAAATGAGGCGCGGGTCATTTACAGCCGCCTTTAATTGCACGGCCATTAGACAAATAGTTAGGCTCTCTCTGTCTCATTATCAATCATGAGATGAATCAATGGTAAAAGGTTGTTAGGCACAGGAGGTGTAGGTGCACATGCACGGGGAGCATGCCCATTACAGTGCAGCAGCTAATAAATATGCTCTTTTGTACTTATAAATTATCCAGTTTAATTAACAACATGGATTATGATTGGACTGTGATTTAATTAAACCTTTCCTACATCCACATCGAGCACCGTCGCCACTGCCATCCATTATCATGGCAGAGGAGGAGGAGTAAGCGGTAAAGGAGGTGAAGAGGAGAAACACAGGAGCTGCTGAGGTTTATTAAGGCTCTCACACAGCCTTAATAAACCTGAAAATGGCCAAGCAGCATTTACACACATAAACCAGGAAGCAGCTTGAATTGAAAAGACTCCCCCCCCCAAAATGATATGATGAAGCTTCTGATGTGAAGATGAGGCAACAGTATGAAACATTGGAAATAGAGGCATGGATGTCGCCCTGGGCAACATCGCCTTTACCACTGCTGCCACCGGACATAACGGGGAGGCGTCGACCTTTTCATCAGGCCCTAAATGTCACAACAGCATCACGCTCCACCAAATACATCAAAGACTTTGAAATACGTTGGGGCCATGTTTCCATGTGGACCAACAGATTTTTGACAATGTTACAGAAAGCATCATTGCATTATGCGCAAGAAAATAACTACAAAAATGTTTGCACCTTTTTTTGTGAATGACTGTAAAAGATGCAGCTCCCTCTTGAGGCACTTTAACATAAACCACTAAGACTGAATGTTTTGACATATTGCTTCATGTGAAATAGTAACAATTCTCAACAATCACAATTATCACAATAATAGAAATTCAGGACGATCAATTTTTTTTAATCAATGTGTGATTAGGATTGTATTTATCGTCTGTGCTTAATATTGTGTATATTCTTTCTCTGGTGGTCAGTCATGTATGTGAGCCCTGTGTGTTTGTGCAGGTTTTTGCTTGTGACACTAATCGCCCTGGTAACAGCTGCTGCTGTGAGGCATTTGAGGTCTTAAAACAGGGTCAGAATTTCAGGGGTGAAGGAAAATCCAACTGCGTCAACTTTCTGACGTTTCTAACAGCTGTTAGCAGGTGTTGCTGCCCGGGATAATGTCTGTTATTACACACTCAAACAGCCGTCCTCCATAGTTAGGCAGATGCACGTGAAGACGCACAAACTGACCTCTGACCCCTGACCATAAAAACATGCAGAGATGCTCAAGGAGTGAGAGACGAGGAGTCCAGACAATGGAGGCCGAGTCAGATGAGCTTATCACATCTGTTGAGATGTTCACACGCGATTATTTAATCGTCACTGTTACATCGCTTCCTTTTCTTCTCTTCATCCAGTTTACAACCTGTCGACTTCCATTAACATGAGGACTCTTCTTTCTTCTCTGAGCTAAGGAATCAATGAAGCTCCTGTTTTTCAAACACCTTTTTCAAACACACTTCCTTCTCTCTCTCTCTCTCAGGTCTCTGTCCAGTGTGAATGGGTTTAATCAGCATTCAGTATAAAGGTTTTTTATCAGCTTCAGCTCAGTATCAGTGGGAACATAAGACTTGAATGCCGTGAATGTTTTTCACCAACCTTAGTTTTTCAACTGGACTTTGAATTGTTTTTATTCTCTGGTTGGTCCACATAAGGTTGAAGGGAAACTCAATTATTTCGTCTGAGATTTGGAGTACAATCCTGTGAAATCAGCAGTAAATAATTTTTTATTTGTTGTTTGTTTTGTTCACAGATGGTAACATGTTGAAGTCTTGGACATCAAGCCATGAAATATTTGAGAGAGAGATTGCTAAGCGTCCTGTGATGGACTGGCGACCTGTCCAGAGTGTACCCTGCTTCTCGCCCGATGTCAGCTGGAGTTAGGCACCAGCGCCCTCCGCGACCCACAGTGGATAAAGCGGTAGAAAATGAGTGAGTGAGTGAGATTGCTAAGTCAGTAGTTGTTAATGCTAATGTGAGTCTTGTTTTTTTCCACATCCACAAGTGCGTAAACTTTATTTTTGCTGACATTGTTCATCAAGTGGGTTTGGAAAGTGTTAATCAGTTGTTATCTTGTGCAGCAATTGATTGTTTTTTGTGTAGGGGTCTGTCATAATGGTGGTAACTGATGCTACATCTGTGCAGCATCATGATGTGCAAACACAAGCAGTTTATACGGTTTTGTCCATCAATAGAACAACTACTAACAGGAAAAGATTCACGAGGATTTATGTTAGCGAGGATTCAAATCTGATAAGAGACTTAACAGGTTGATTGTTGCTGAACTGAGTCTTGTTTTTTTTTTTAACAGTTTGTACAGAACATAAAGTTAAAGCGAGGGCTTGCAGATAGAAAGCGGTTCTCTCTAGTTCTTCATGTTAATGAGGCAGCAATGTTTCTGATTCTGTGAGAAATCGTGTCTGAGGCAGACGGAGAAGTCAACAGCCACGATAACCCGAACATTCCAACGTTTGATGAAGCATTGAGCGCTGGTCTTCCCTCTCCACAAATCCAACATCATTATCCAGAAGAGACACAGTATGTTTCAGCTGCCGCTAATGAGCCCTTGCCGTCATCCCTCATGGCGTAATTAGCGACAGGCCCAGCACTCAGGCTCCTTGCTCGCTGCTAATGGAGTGAACATGGAAGAAAACGAGCCCCGTTACAGCTTGACATGAACTTCTGCTCGACATGTGAAACTGTGGAAATGTAATTGTCTTTATCTTTCAGACCCGACTCAAATCCAAGCAGGATAGACTGTCTTTCGTCTACAGGTGGGAGACGACTTTCATCCACATGAACAAGGGACACAGGGCCCACGGTTGGTGTAGTGGTTAGCAGTGGTTAGTGTAGTTGCAGCAAGAGGTCCCGGGTTCACAACCCGGTTGGAACAAGGGGTTTGTGAGGAGCAAGGAGTTTGCATGTTCTCCCCGTGGTGCGTGGGTTCTCACCGGGTACTCCGGCTTCCTCCCACAGTCCAAAAACATACAGATTTGGGGATTAGGTTAATTGGACACTCTAAATTGCCCGTAGGTATGAATGTGAGAGTGAATGGTTGTCTGTCTCTATGTTGCGACCTGTCCAGTTTGTACCCTGCCTCTCGCCCTATGTTAGCTGGAGATAGGCACCAGCGACCCCCCCGCGACCCCCAGTGGATAAAGCGGTAGAAAATGAGCGAGTGAGAGAGAACAAGGGACACAGAAAATAAAATGGATGCCATGTTTATTGTAGTTTGAACAAATCACTTTGCTGCTCTGACATGTTTGACTCATGAAGGACATTTTACTATACAATGACATTTTTGACTCAAGTAGGACACTTTACTGTACTGTGACACTTTACTGTACTCACTGTGAGAAAGGTGAGTCACACCATCATGGTTTTTACCTTTTCTAGCTGCCTGTGATTTAGAATTGTAGTTTTCATGCATTTGATTCATCACTGATTTGTTTGTACTTGTTGGACATTGTTTGGTAGCAATTTGTAGACACTTAGTCTTGTGAAAGGGAATGTGTGCATGAGCAAGTTGCCACTCATTAAGCACATGTAACAGAGTGAAACCAACTATCTTCTTTTTGTATGTTAAACTTGCACACGTGTGGTGGTTGTCTGATACCTGCCCTGCCAACTGCTCGCCTGAGACAACCCCACGGTTGTAGAACTGAACTTGCTACCTTATGGACTTGCACTTGGGTCTTTTTTGTTGAAATTTCAAATGTCTTCTTTATAAGAATTAAACAATTGACTTCACAGCAGTGTTATTATCCACTGAGCTACCTGCTCCTAAAGTTCTTCAGGTTTCCTTAAAGCTTCTGCCTATTTACAATAAATATTGAACTCAAAAACATCACCACAGAATTTGCAACTTCAGACATTTAAGTCATATTTACAGCACAACCTACTCTTATTGAGCTGCATAGCAACACTTTCTTGGTGTTTTATGAAATTCAATACATTGTGAGATTAGATCTTGTAACATCTGATGGACAGAACTATTTATCCTGATACTGTCAGTCGTTCTGTAGTGTTCCTAAGTTCCTCATCTGTGTCAGAGTTTTTAAAATTCTTTTAAAAGTTTTTCAAGAATCGAAACCATCGCAGGATTATTACTTTAACCAAGTAGCTACCTGTTCAGACACGTTTGCAATGTTTCACAGGGCTTTCAGTCTTTGCATTCAATATTGGACTTTTAAAAATCAACTTCTTCACACCTATATTTTAAGATCTACATCTCAAAGACAGTAGTCTGTCCACATACATCTTTTTTTTCTTTAGGGTTTTATCAGGATCATAAGGCAGTTGGAGGCTCAAGTTAATGCTAATATTTAACCTAAAGTCATTTGTAGTATTTGGAAGTTTTTCGACATTTAACAGATGAAAGGAGAAATCGGTGAATTGAGCAGTTTATCAACAGTTAAACTAATCATTAATTGCAGCCCTACTTTAAAAACAACCATGATCCTGCTTGAGTGGTTTCTTCATCCAGACTTCCAGTCCACCTTTCTGGAAGGTTCTGAAGAGAGATTCTTTGGTGAAATGATAATCCAACACTGCCTGCTAGGTGGTGCAATATGGACCCACAGAGGGGAGGGGAGCTGAGACAGGAGGGAAAGATGTTAGACTGTGATTGTATAAATAATTCACAGATTAAACACTCACTGTAGGAGCTAATTTTAACCATTACTTTCATTCCATTTATTTATTTAATACATATGAAAATGTCTTTTTCAAAGTACTGACGTAGGGTGAAAGGCAGGGTCACACCCTGGACAGGCCGCCAGTCCATCACAGGGCCACATAGAGACAGACAACTATCTACACTCACCTTAAATTTAGTGTCCAGATCTGCATGTTTTTAGACTGTGTAATGTTTTGGGACTGAGGACACCAGAGAACTGGGTGAACACCCATGCACACACAGGGAGAACATGCAAATTCCATGTCGAAAGGCCCTTGTTCTGACCTGGTCACAAACCCAGGTCTTCTTGCTGCAAAGGCAAGAGTGCTATTACCTACACCACCATGTGTTCCTCGGCAAGAACACTAGGGATCAATTTACTTATTCACTGGTATATGTTTCAAACTATCAATATATTACAATGTATTATCATAATAATATAGTATAGTTCTGCTGACTCAAATACTTTCAAAACCCACCAGAGGGCAGTCACTGAACTGAGACATTCATGAAAACAGTGTTTGGTTCTGTTTTTGTTGTTATATACAAATGTGTGAAATAATAAAAGCAGCCTTGGTACTTACAGGTAAAGATTCTGTTAATCTCTGCAGGACCAGAACCAGGACGTGTCCCTCTGAGAATCAAAGGAGGAAGCTCCCAAAACTGCACTTCTGTTGAATGAGAAGACAAAACTAAAGGACATAGTCTTGACTGAATTAAACACTCAATACATGTTTGGCGATGAAAAAAAAGTTCTGAAAAAACATTTATTTTATTCATTTGGATAGTTCATCAGTTAAAGTTTCTTTGTCTTGTCTCGTTAATATAAGGAAAAAACATGCTTTTTTTTTGGTGTCCGATTTTGTGGCTGATGGTTTGGTCCGGATGAGCAGCAGAGAAAAGCATGTTCAGAGGTCAGAGGTCAAAGCCAGTAGCAGAGGAATTGTGGGAAAATGCTGTCAGAGCTTGTGGGTGTGTTTGATTTGTATGCGAAGAGTGACGGGGGGTGGGGCCTCATAATGACCATCATTGCAAGGTCGTCGAGGTGATTGGTTACATGATGGTGGGTGGGGTCAAGGTCGCAGCTGATGGTGACAAGTAGATTCATATTTGAGCGTCACAGGTCGTCAACCTTGTTTACATACTTGTAAACAACAACTATTAATTTATTATAGATATTCGAAATATAGCAAATGGGTTTGATATATGTAGAAAATACAATTAATTGTAGAGATTGAAAATAGAAACAAAGTACTGTACAGTAGAGTACACTCGCTTGTTGTGCAATAAAATGCTAAAATCATCGTATTATAATTTCAAAATAACTTGTGATAATTTTTTATGACAAACTATGATAATTTCAGCATTTTAAGTCAAACGAACCTTTAACAATTTCAGCACTTTAATGCAAATGATTTGCAAATTTCAAAACCATATTTTAATCCCACTACAACATAAACAACATATCAGATGTTGAAACTGAGACATTTTACCATTTCATGAAAAATATTAAGTCATTTTGAATTTAATAGCAGCAACACATCTCAAAAAACAGGGCAATGTTTACAATTGTGTAGCATCCCCTCTTCTTTTAACAACTGTCTGTAAATGTCTGGGAAGTGAGGAGACCAGTTGCTGCAGTTTTAGGAAAGTAATGTTGTTTATGTTCTATTGGGAATAAAATCTGGAGGAGATTTGCAAATCATTGAATTCTGTTTTTATTTAAATATTACACAGCGTCCCATCTTTTTGGGAATGGTATTATGGAAATTGTAGCTTTTTTATGACAAACTATTGCAAATTCAGCATTTTTATGACACACTTACCTTTGGTGATTTTAGCATTTCAAGATAAAGTAACCTACTATGATTTTATCTTTTTTTTATTACATATTATGATGATTTTAGCATTTTAAGACACACTAACCTACAGTTTTACAACAAATAGGGATGTAACAATACACACAAATTAAGACTCAATACGATTCATGATTTTTTGTTCACGTTTGTTCAAGTTTTTTTTCATCATTTAACAAAATGAGCTACAGGAAAATTATTTATGACTAAATAAAATTAGAATTTATTTATATAAATTGTTATTTTAAATAACAAAATAAAATAAAATGCTCCTTTCTTTAAACATTTTAAGTTTAAAGTGTGGGCGAATCACTTAATGTGGGGTGCCAGCCGAACCAATGTTCTTAGGTGCATACCACTTACTGTACCAGATGTGACAAAATTCATGATATGTACCAGTGACTCTAAGGCGTGCCTACTCCTTCCGCCTTAAGGCTCAGTTCATTATTTATCTAAATTGGTGTGAATCGTCACGCATTTGTATTTACATATTCTTCTGTCGATTCTTTTCTTTTGGGTGTTGCAATGAGTGTTGTTGATGACGTTGTTGAGGATTCACATCTAACAACAGAATAATCAGAATGAGTATTGCTCAAACATTTAACATGGCGGCAGGTGTGTGTAAATCAAGCTTCATTATGTCGTTTTCACAGACATTCGCACTCAGCAGAAGTCTCTGAAGCAGGTGTTTGTGTCTGCGATTTTTTCGGTTCTTCACATCGTGCTTCAGGTGCACAGGAGGGTGCGTCATAATTTGCTTCCAAATTATTTGCACTTGCATCCCCTCTCTCATGTTAAGACCCAGAGTCTCCAGAGAGAGAGTGTGCACTGGGGTGGAACTCTGCCTTACTCGATACAGAGAGCAAACGTGCGACCATGTAGAGATAGAAATGACATGCCTTTGTGTAAATAAGATAAATCACATAAGGCTAGTGGGTTTATTTAATAAAAGGACACGGTTTAGACCTGTTCTACATGAAATGTAACCTTCTGATTAGTATGAATAGGAAATAAAATTAATTAAATTAACTTCATTTTTCAGGGGGCCCCCTTAATATAATGGTAGGGGAAACAAAGCATTATCTTGACAAATTAATATCTAGTTTTACTACATAAAACTAAATTATACTGTGACTTTTCTAACAAACTATAGTTACAAGTATTGACATTGTACCTCATACCTGTGATGTTTTTGAAGAACATACTGTCTGGGCTGGAGACGGTGAAACAGTAGCTCCTGGGGGACGGGGAAGGTCAAATGTTTTCAGTTGTTTCTGACTTGTGAAAAACACAAATTCATTATTCACAGATAGCCTCGACTCCTCTACAAAAACATTCTGAAATTAAAATTTCAATGCTGACAGAAAAGCTGAAGCGTGAGGAGGATTTGAAAGAAACATCACAGGGAACTGAGGAGCAGCTCGTCCCTATTTATGATGATCACATGTCCCTGAACTGAAGGACACTTTACTTCACTACCAATCTCTATCTTCCTGTCTTCATAAAATATCCACTCCTTCCATTTTGCATGTCATTATCAGTGATCATCACAGTGACAGCATGAAAACATGAGGTCTAAACACATCCTGGACCACATGTATGAAGGAGGAATATCTGTCTGTGTGTGAGACAGTTGAAGACACTCACACTGTGCTGGTGACTTCAGCCTTTGGGTGTTTCCTTCTCCAACATCTTCAGACTGACACTGTGAATGTATAATCACAATATTAATAAAGATTCTTTTGAAAAATGCACTTTAGCCTGAACCCACATTTGTGAAGGAGCTGTTTATACAAACAAATAAATTAATCCTGACTACATTAGTTTTCTTTTCTGAATTCATTAGGAAATTAATTTGATTAAAGCTTTTTTACATGACAAAAACATGAGCCAACGAAAGATGTTTATGATCTAAAAGCAGTGGTCAGCAACTGGTGTCCCGTGGGCCAAAACTGGCTCATCTGCATCAGTATTTGGCCTGGTGTACAAAAAGTCTGATTTTTTTGTACACAAATGCTTATCTTTCATATAGAATAAATATGAACTGGTTCTGACTGAAGACACTTTAAGAAACTAGCAACAGTCTGTGGTAAATTTTTTGTTACTTTTTAGACCAATACATTTACTAAATTAGTCCTTTTTTTGTACAAGATTAGAAGGAAAAGAATGTTTAGTACAAAAAGAGAATCGGGGTTTGCCTGTTGAAGATACGCTGTTTTGGCCTGTTATTTAATGGCTGAGAAAAAATAGGGAAAATGTCTTTCTCTGGACATTACATGCTGTGTATTTACATTTTTACACCAACATAGGGTGTAAATGAACCCATTATTAGAAGAAATTAAAGCACAGGAATTTCTCTTATTTAACCAATGCACTTTTTGCTCACAGTGACCAAAGGGAACGCTACAACAGTGTAGTTTCAGAAGCATTTAAGAACAAAACCTAAATGGGAAACTTTCCAGCTTAATAAGGTATGCCTTTAAATGTGCGTATATATACATAAGTTAATTTAATCTCAGCATTTGCATAACAGCACAAAATAAGCTCTTTCCATATATATTTTTTAATAGTTATACATTTTAAAGTAAACCTTGTTATTTTCTAGAGCTACAACTGGGGATGGGAATTGCCAGAGATACCACGATACGATATCAGCATATTGCGATATACTGACTATTTGCAAAATCACATATTGTGATACACTCACTCAGCAGTTCGAGTGAGATTGTGCACTTGGCACTATTTGGTTGACTTGAAACTTCCATTAAAAATTTTATATTAATGCAAAAAAAGTTTATTTGTAACATCATTGAAAAAAAATTATATGCTTTAAAAAAATTTAGATGTTTCAAAAGCGATATAAAATCGCCATGCACAATATCACTGTATCAATATATTTCACTGTATCAATTTTTCCTCCCACCCCTAGCTGCAACTAACAATTATTTTCATGATTGATTAATCTGTTGATTATTTTCTCAATTCAGTGAGTGCTTGTTTGGTCCACAAAATGTCAAAAAAAAGTTGCAAAAAGTGTTTAGAACCTGGAAATGATATATAGTTATATCATTTCCAGGTTTTATAGTTGATAACCTTCTCCATAATGAGCTCACTTAACCAGATCTTAAACTGGGGCAAAGTATCTGAATTCTAGAGTTTTAAAATCATTTTCTTTGTAATTAATCGTTTTATCTTTCAGAAGGGACTCAAAGTTAGGCACATTGACGGACATAATTCCTAATCTGCAAATATTGGAAAAAAATGTGTTGTGGGAAGAGAAAACTTACTTTTTAACTGAGCAAATGTGGCAAACTGTCTAAATAAATCTTTCAGAGTGACTAAAACCTTTAGCCTACAACTGTTAAAAGACCCGTCCAAGAGGGATGGACAGAATGCATGATTGCGATATACTGGGGTATGGATAGAAGTGTCTGGTAGTCTGCAGCCCCACCTAATTTGCTACCATATTTTTAAGCAATTAAAAATGATCATATTATCCATCTTAACAGTTGCAGGAGATCTGGGTGTTGACAAGAGAAGTGCTAGAAGAGAACTGTTTATGACATCACTCATTTCAATGGCAACCCAGGGGGGAGTCCTGGCAGATACCTCCATATTATATCCTTCCTGCCAACAGGCAAGGGCTCTAGCATTTGCTGCCCAGTAGTAATGCAGCAAATACGGTAGTCCTAACCCACCCATTTCTCTTGGTTTATGTATATGAGTTTTTGAAATTCTGTGAGCTTTAAAACCCCAAATAAAAGACAGAACTATTGAATCCAAAGATTTGAAAAAAGATTGTGCCAAAAAAAAGGTACATTTTGAAAAAGATACAAGATCCTCGTCAGGGAAACCATTTTGATGGCCTTTATTCAACGCACCATAAAAAGAGGAAGAGTCCTCCATTTTTTAATGTTCCTCTTTAGTTTCTCCACTTTCTCAAGGAAGTTCAGCATAAAAAATAGTTTAGGGTCTTTTGGCAGAACTTACAGGAAATTATGCAAAAATTCAGTATTGAGATCAGCGCATAGTGACATGAATTCACTCTTCTGCCAGTTAATTGTGTATCCCAAAACTTCACCAAATGTTCTAATAAGATCCAGCAAAACAGTAAATGATTTCTCTGGTTGTGATATGAAAAGAACATCATCGTCTGCATAGAGGGAAATATGGTGATCCACATTACCCAGTGGGATGGGTTCGATAGAAGGGTGATTCCTGATACTAATGGCAAGAGGCTCAATAGCAATTGTTAAGAGCAATGGGCTGAGGGGGCAGCCCTGGCATGTACCGCAGTGTAATCAGAATGGCACTGATCTTTCTTGATTTGTGAGAATGGAGGAAGAAGGAAGAGCATATAACACTGTAACCCATGATACAAATTGACTACCAAATCGAAACTCCTCTAAAGCAAAAAAGTAAAATGTACAAAAAAGGTACATTTTGTAAATGTATTGGTTTAAAAAGTAACTACAATTTGCCACCAACTGCTGCTCATGTCTTCAGTCGGAGACAATAACGTACATTTGCTGCCTTAAGATAACAGTGACAAGGTGATAATGTGGAGGTTGTCTTTAATCACCAACATGTTACAAAGACTCAAATTTGTTTGAGATGGGATGAAGAAAATGTCAAAAAAAATACTCTTCTACTATATTTTCCCTTTTCGTACAGCAGTGTTTTATTTTATTTTGAAAAACCAAAACATGCATCACTTAATTGTTCATTCTGGGTTAATTCTAGCAACATAATCCCTTGGAATCAGTTAAAACTTTATGACTTCTGTATGAAATTATTATTCAAAAAAGTGACTTTAGAAATCATCTGCCAGGCCAAGTACTGATGCTGGCAGGCCAGTTTTGGCCCACATGCCGCCAGTTGCTGACCACTAGATTAAGCATTTAAATCTGTGTTTATAAAAACAGTACATTCTATTTTTCATCTATCTTTTAATGTAAACCTCACAATTTTCTGTCTGTTCAGACCAGAAACGAAGGCAGTTTTTTATGAATGTCACCAAAACTATAAACTATGGTGTTGTGTGGACAGGGGGTGTGATGTGTTCTTCAATCTACTTTTCCTTCAGGGATTAATGTTAAGTTCTACATGATAATCACATACATGTATATTTATACATATATGAATATATACATGGTGAGGCGTAACATTAACAGATGCAGATACTTATCACTTAATTTATGCATCTGTGTGTGTGTGTGTTTACCAGCTCCTCTGGGAATAAATCAGAGTTGTGTTCTCCTGCTTGAAGGTCTTCATCCTCCTCCTCCTCTCCTCGTCTTCCTCAGGTGATAAAGGCAATGGTGCAGACACTTGGTGAATAATTGAATTAAAAGTGAGAAGCAGAAAAAAGATGACAAGAGTTATTTCTGCTGTGTGATTCCACCTGCCCTGAACACCCACAGCAAAAAACACTCAACTATTTGTCCTAATTTCTTATCTCAGCTATCAAATTTATTGAAATTCTACTAGATTTTGTAAAAAAAAAAAAAAGGTCATATTTTAGCATTTCAGTGAATATGAAAACCACCAGAACATCCCTTAAACAATAGTTTTACCAATATTCAAAATTTTAAGGTTAGGCTGAGGTTAGGGTTAGGTTAAGATTAGGTTCAGGGTCACGAATAGGGCACTATTAGGTATAATTAAGGTTGGAGTAAGTCTCCAGGAAATTAACGTAAGTCAATACAATGTCCTCTGATGTCACGGAAACCAGTCCATGTGTGTATGTGTGTCCTAAAGGGGCTGCTTTAAGAATTGGGTCAACCTCTTGGCTTGTTAGCATCAAAACACAAACAGAGTTGTACTTGTAAGCATGGACAGCCCAAGCCTTTATGAGACCTTAAGCAGAATTTGATGATCAGAGTAGCCTGTCTTTCACTATTATTGATACTTGATTATTGATAGAGGGCAGTATACTCACAAAGGTGGTTGAGTAAAGCTAAACATGAATTGAAAATAATAAAAACAGCAGACATTGTATCTGTTGTAAACTTCTAAACCAGTTTGATTTGATTTATTGCTTAGAATGTGCAATTTTCTGCTACAAAACAAAACCAAATATAATATAGACATTTGTGGGGGGAAAAAGTATTTTATGTATAAACCCCAATTACAAAAACGTTCTGGCAATGGGTAAAATGTAAATAAATTCGCACAATTAATAAACTTATATTTTATTCCTAACAGAACATAAAAAAAACATCAGATATTTATTACCATTGAATAAAAAATATTTGCTTATTTTGAATTTGATGGCAGCAACACATCTCACAAAAGATGGAACAGGGTGATGGAACAGGCCCTCTTCTTTTAACTACTATCTTTTAAAAGTTGCTGCAGTTTTAGGAAAGGAATGTTGTCCCATTCTTGTCTAATGCAGGATTCTAGCTGCTCAACAGTCCTGGGCCTTTGTTCATGGATTTTTCGTTTCCAAATGTTTTCTATTGGTGAAAGTTCTGGACTGCAGGCAGGTCAGTTCAGCACCTGGACTCTTCTCCTGTGAAGCCATGTTGTTGTGATGGATGCAGTATGTGGTTTAGTATTGTCTTGCTGAAATATGCAAGGTCAAATCTGAAGTATGTTGCTCTAAAACCTCTATGTACTTTTCAGCATTGATGCTGCCTTTCCAGATGTGTAAGCTGCCCACACTATAGGCACTAATATAACTCCATACCATCAGAGATGCAGGATTTTGAACTGGACAAGCTGGATGGTCCCTCTCCTCTTTAGTCCACAGGACATGGTGTCCATGGATTCCAAAAAGAATTGATACATGACTACAGAATAGTTTGATACATGACTACAGAATAGTTTTCCATTTTACCTCAGATCTTAAATGAGCTTTGGCCCAGAGATGTTATTTCTGGCTCATGTTAACATATGACTTCTTCTTTGCATGATACAGCTTTAACTTGCATTTGTGGATTGCATGGTGAACTGTGTTCACAGACAGTGATTTCTGGAAGTGTTTCTGAGCCCATGCAGTGATTTCCAGTAGAGAATCTTGTCTGTTTTAAATGCATAGCCACCTCAGGGCCTGAAGATCACAAGCATATATATGTACATACAATTATACGATCGGAATAAAATCCAGGTTGAGTACGATGATCAGCTTTAGGTATATTTACTCAATCTTACATGGCAGAAATTTACATGTCACCAGTCAATCAGAGCCTACCTTCTCCTACGCCACTCCAGTTTGTGAGTTTCCAGGGAAGGTTACAAAAGAAAAGAGCATAATGACCGAAAGTGAAGCCAATGGAAGGAAAAGTGATAGACATGACCTGCTTATAAGTCCAACTGCATCTCACAGTGAGCTGTCTCATAAATACCCGTGTACAAATACATGTTCATGTTTGTTCTCATCAGCAGACAATGAAAGAGAGCCACACTTGATCCCAATCAAGTTGACAGACTTGTGTATCAAATAATATCAAAAATTAAGCTGATTGCATTGATAAACTGCTACTGGATGTAACATTTTTACATTTAATATAAAGAAAAGAAAGTCAAAGTGGTGCTTATCACTCTCTACTGACTGCTGCATGGATCAAAGTCTTTGCACTTTTTCTGAAATTGTTCCACAATTTTTGGCCACAGTTTGTCACAGATTGGTGAACCTCTGCCCACCTTTAAATGCTCCTTTTACACCCATTCATATTACAGACCTTTTTGATTTGTGCAATTTAATTTTCCAGTCTTTTGTTGTCTCTGTTCCAACTTTGAGGATGTGTGACTGCCATGAAATTCAAAATGAGCTAATATTTCTCAGTTCACTACTTCTACTGGAAATAACATATGGTTTCACAAGATTTGCAAATCATTGCCTTCTGTTTTTATTTACATTTTACACAGCATCCCAACATTTTGCAACTGTGGTTGTAATGTTAGTTGCATGTTTTTGTAACCTTACAACATTTTACTACATTTAATGGAAAATGACATAATTCTAAATAATCATCTTTTGAATCAATACAAAGTATGATTTGTGATGTAGGTTACATTGTATCAATGCAGGTGAAGCAAACGTGACTTTCACTCTGTTATTATAAGTTGATGTAGCCTCAAAATAATCTTGGAGACATTATTTTGAAGGTTGAAATCTGACAGTATTAATAAAATAATATCCATAATAATCCATTCATATGAAACACATTTTACAGAGAACAAGAGAAGTTCAGCTGTAAGAACAGAAACAGTAAAATGAAGCTCTTCTAGATCACTCCCCTAGTCTCAGACCAAACTAATGAGGCTAATGAGCCTCAGACCAAACTTTAAATCCTCGTGCTTCTTTAAATGATTTTTAAACAGATTAAAAAAAGTGGTTACTTTAGACATTTTTACTTTCTCAAAAGAATGAGTAAGCATAATTATGACATTATGTATTTAAACTTGTTTAAACTAGGGCTGAAACAGTTAACCAATTATTTATTTGTTACTAAATTAACCAATAAATTGTGTTCATGTGTTCAGATTGTGTTCATGTTTTGAAAAGACATGAACATAGATTTAAAAAGACATTTTTCAGGTTCTTTTGAAGGCTCGCATTTGTGCTGAGTCATGTTTTGAGAGGCTTGAGTCATTATGGCGATTTTATTTTATTACAACACTAACTTAGTGAACACTGTTTAGACAAAATTTTTTAATGTGAATATTCTCTGGTTTCTTTGCGCCATACAACAAAGAAAATCATTCAAACTGAAGCATTTTGGTTGAAAAAACAAAATTAAAATCGTTTCCAGGTTTGGGAGAAAATATTTTTTAACATTATCTGACATTTTATAGACCAAACAACAAATCACTTCATTGAGAAAATAATGGACAGAATAATCAATTTGAATTTTTTATATGGCAATATAATGTTAAATTTAAATATGAATCACTGTTTTATTTTATTCACATTAATATGAGGTTCTGATAGGAAAGTATTTTTAATATTTTGAAAATACAAACATTATAATGTATGATATACATAGTGCTGCTGCTGTATTTTGAAGATATTTTGATAAATGTATCGGGTATTTTATCTTAAAATACATGTTGATGTACTTTATTATTGATTCTTACAGTGTTGGGTCCCTGTCATCTCATTGGAGCAGCATCATCATCTGCAATGACAGAGCGCCCTCTGGTGGCTGCACAGTCAAACGAGTATATATTTAAGATCCACAGGACTCAAACAGTAAAGAGACTTTGAATTTACTTTGAATCTAAACACAGATTACCCATTTATTTGATTAAATTGTCATCAAATAATGTCAATGCATTGTTTACAAATCTCATTATTAAAAAAACTTTACCACATCTTTGCCCTGTCATCTGATAATCTCATTATTTTATCTATATAATCCAGTTTTTACTACATGATGCAAACATGTAACTACGTGTGTGAATCTCATTGTCTTACCTTCTTTTCTGTCACGTTTAATCTCTGTTATCTGTCATAAACATCCACCTGTAACAAATCACAGCAGTAAAATGTTACCATTTTGTCTTTACTGTTTATCAACTGTCATTTCAATTGTTACTTAAGATTATCAGTCTCCTCCTCAGGATGTCAATGTGTCAGTCTAATTTAGAATTATAGTAATAATTAAAATTAACTAAGAAAAAAAAACTAACTATTGTAACTTTTGTAACTACTGCGAACACAGAATATAACTAGTAGTTAATACTGTGAGGGCACGTTACTATCATGAGTTCTTCTTCTAGCAGTTCATCTACTAACGGATTTTATTATTTCATTACAGGTTCTAACATTACAAAGGATACATTTTGTCAATATTTAATTCACCCTACCATATTTATGCTTTTTTTAAAAAACTTCAAATTCTCTTCAAACCCTCTTTTCTGCTTCTAATTTCTTCTTTAGTGGATAGCGATTGTTTGACAACAGCTGGACATACTATTAAATAAAGATATGTATCCATTTAAAAACGATGAACACGTGGGTTATGACATAGGACATGAAATAATTCAAATTGCAAGACAGATGTGGCTGATATCACGTAAAGATCCCTCAACAATTAAATCACATTCTCTACTACGTGCTAAGTTTAATTTTATTTTACTGACAAATACCACAATAATGCCCAAGAGCCCTCTACTCTTACAGGCAGTGTTTTGAATTTCGGGTAAAAAAAATTTGGGCCTAAAAAATATGTTGAAAAGCAGTTAATTAAGTAGCAGCATTTACTATAAAGTACTGCTCACTTTATGCGGTGCGAATGGATTCCCTATGCTATTCAATGCCCTAAAATAATGAAAATGTACTTACTTCACGTTGTTAAAGAATATAGTTTGTTTAAATTTTACATAAATAATGTGTTTCAAATGTTTTGGGGGTTTTTACTTTGACTTGACACAAGATTATTTTGTGTCGTATTTGTTCGTCACGATGTTAAAGCTAAGTGCAAAATACGAGTCATAAGGGAGTTCAGGCAAAATAATGACGTAGTAAATTAAAACAGAATTGGTTCAATAAAAGATACATAATCAAAACAAAAACTTACAAATGTCGATAAAACGCAAGGGAGATAGAAGCTGAAAACATGTTAACACTCCGGACGGAGGAGGAACAGGTGATCGCCATTAGAGGTGAACAAACAGGAAGTAACCTGTGTGGGACAAACGATGCAAAAAAATAAAACAGGAAAAGAACCGACAACCGAGGCTACAAAATAAAATAGGAAGTAAATCATGTGAGACAGATACAGCTACACAAAACAGGAAAAGAATTTTTCTAATTTTGACTGTTATGATGTTATATATCTATTGAATCACTGCATTAGTTATATTTACTCAAACTATTAAATGTATTATATTAATTTTTAAAATATATGCTGTTTACAACAGTCAATTGGGCAATTAATCAGGCCAGTATTTGCCTTTTTTAATATTCAGTATTGACCAATTATTTATATTACTTTTTATTAAATATTACAAATTATGCATTTTAATTTTCACAGAAAAAGTTAATAGCTAAAAGTTGATCAATTTTTCCCAATTATTTCTCATTAAAATAAGAAATTTGACTAAATATTATACAAAACAACAGAATTTGTTAATTGAAAAATCTGTATCGGTCTGCCTCAGCTGCCCACATGTGATTATTACCTTTTTATTTTATTTCTGTTTTTTATTATTGATAGTTTAATGTTGCATCATAACTGTTGCTAACTACATCACAACAAACACTTCTGTGAAATACAAATGGACTTTATGTCTCTTGGATGATGATTTTGACAAAAGACCTTTCATAGCTATTATAGCATTTCTTTAATCACAATATACAGTTAAGAATGTTTACAATCATCAGTAACACATTACAAAATGTAAACATCATTTGAAAAAGAACTCTGTCTTTGTACCACAGTGTGTGTGCACTCACACATATACTGTAATACCTATACCACATCATCAGTTTACTACAATGATTTCAATACTATCTATGGTTGAATGTCAAAGCAAACAATTTTCAGAATGTCATATTTTGTGTGTTTACACAGATTCAAAGTCATGCTATATGATCTTTTGGAGTAAATCTAAAGCCTTGCATAAAACAAGCTGACCTACATAGTGTGTAAGAGGAGAGTGCTTTACTGACTTACATGTCCATTAAATTAATATATTACAATAGAAAATATACAAGACAGTTTTGAGAACAGTTACACCTAAATGCATCAGGTTGTGTCCAGGACAGAAAGGAGCTTGGTACACAAATTAAACCAACCAATCACTCACATTAAACAAATCAAAACATGCATAACAGTTAGCTGAACATAGTTCAGAGTATTGGATGTGTCATAAGCACAATGCCACCAAGAGGCATTACTTTAGGCCCACGCTCAAGTGCCAGGCTGACACATGGTGTCAGGAGGCCAGAGAGAAGGCGCTTCTTCAATACACACTAAGGTTCTCTCATGTCAACGCCATGTGCTGTTGTACACTATATTATTATATATTGTACAATGTGACATGTTAGACAGGAAAGACTCCAGTGGGCTTCATGTAGCTGGCTGGTGATAAACAGTAAAGTAAGCTCACTGCTGAGACTTGAAATTCTCGACCATCATTCTGGATTTTTACTGATGTAGACAGTTGTGTGTGGACTTTGAGAGTGTCAAAAAAGCCACTTATTCATTTTAGGTTAAAGACATTAAAATGCTCACCATGGCACATGGGACTAACAGAAATATAAAGGGTAACCTATGGTTGAGGTCTGTATATTCTGATGATAACAGACAGGGTAGAATAAAAACTTTCAGGGTGTAGTTATTTTGAAGTGTGGTTGTATACTGTGTCAGCACTGACTTCACCATGACAGTGACAAAAAACATTTAGGATAGTATGTCATTATGTTTTTGGGGGGGAAAGGTAGTATAGTATGTTATCAAAATGTTTTAAAAAAAAAAACTAATAGTCAACAAAATATCCAAACATTTCATACTGTACATCTAAAAGACAAAAAATGTATAGTATGTCATCAAATGTTAAAAAATGTCATATTGTATGTCTTAAAGCAAAACTGTACTATTGTGCCATCAAAACAACAAATAAATAGGTTGTCAAAAATGGTCACAGTATAGTCATGTGTATGTTTTAGGTTGATTCTTTATGATGGTGACGTGCTCAGAAAAGCCGGTGCTGACAATGTCACACCTTCAAAAACTGAGGAAAAAAAAAACAAGACAAACTTACTCTTATTTTCAAATGGGCAGTTTTGTACAGAACAGGAGAGGTTACATCTGTGGAAAAAATGCATAATGCATGTAACACGTTATTATTTTATTATGTGTCATACGAGTCATGTTTGAGCAGCAGGCTGTGATACATGCCTGAAGGAACCATCTAAAAATTGCAACACCAACTAAATAAGTGTTCACTATCTTTACCATAATACAGTGTAGTGACTCTAAAATGTCTACAAACCTAATTAGTCCCTTCTAGATTATACTACAACATCAATTAAAAAAATATATACTTTTTCATAAATTTTGGCAATTTAATTTGTTATCTACACCATAATACATTATAGTGTCTCTACAATCTACATAGACTTTACTTATCCCATGTAGATTATGCTAAATTTATTTAAATTTATGTGAATTTTTATTAGTAATGAAAAAAATCTCCAAATTGGTGTGATATAATGTAGAGGAGATATACACACTACACTATATTATGGTGAATATATTCTATATAGATATCCTACATAGATGTTAATACTAATCTAGAGGAGACTAATGACATGTATAGCCATTGTAGAGACTGTATTATTGTAAAGATGTTGAACATTTGTTGGTGTTGGAATTTGTAGATGGTCCCTGCATGCACACATCATAGCATAGAGGTTGTAGCTGATACTACTTTACTTTGGTAGTAAAAATTATAGTTTTTCCCACATATGTTCCCTCCTGGACTCTAGTTTTGTCTTATAATCAGTAAAACTATTCTTATTTCTCAGTTGATTTAACTGAAGCTCCTGTAGATAAAAACAAAAAAAGCCAGCTTCAAACCCCAAACCTCATGTGCAGAAGTTCCGTCACCTAAACAAAGTAGGCAGATATGTTTATGTTTCATCACATATTTGAAGTGTCTCAAAACCTGTTTCCCACAAGATTTAAAGTTTTAACATGTGTTAAGCGAAGCACTGTCATTATACAGCAATTACATGAGAAGTGTTTGATGGATGCGGATCATTGAATCCATGTACTGTATATAACATCAGCGACTTTAGTTCATGATACAATTTGTATCAAACAAGGTTTTTCTCTGTCTGACATGGATTCAGCTGAGATCTGCTACAGACCAGAGTCAGCAGGGAGTTTACGTTAAATATATTTACAGCATATACATTTGGTTGAGGAGGAGATGATGAGCTCCATCTGTGGCAGAAACCAGAGCTGACCCAAAATAAAGGGCCAGAGAGAGAGAGAGAGAGAGAGAGAGAGAGAGAGAGAGAGAGAGAGAGAGAGAGAGAGAGAGAGAGAGAGAGAGAGAGAGAGATGTCCCTTACTAAAACTAAGGTACACACGACAGGGTCACCCATCTCCACAGCTACAACTCTGCAACATCTCCACCAAGACCACCCTCTACTACCCCGGCACAACACACACATTAATATAACACACCCACGTCAGTCAGACAGTGGTTTGAAACTGGAGACGACCAGATGGGAATTTACCACTGATTAAAAAGGTACAATATGCAACATTCAGCCTCACGGGACGCCAGGATGACAAACATTAGGCATTTTAAATATACATTAGAATCCTGTTGTGTTGCAATTAAGCAACATCAACACACTGTTAGATTTTTGTGTTGCCCACATAAATGGGGGGGTTGCATCAGGAATGGCATTAAAAAATTCTAAGCCAAATCAAATATTGCAAAATTTAGCAAGTAAAATGTTCACTGCGTAAATAATTTCAAACAGACTGGAAGATGAAAACATCAGCATATTAATGCTAAAATGACAACTTTAGACAATCTGTCTACATTATGTATCAAGTTATTTTGTTGTAGAATTGTATAAAATATTAAAATATTACAGACCTCTGGCAAGCAATAATAAAGAGTCCTTCAAAAAATACCTGGATCCAGATCACCACTGATTATCTGTTCCTTGTCCCATTACACACCTTTCCTGAAAGTTTCATTAAAATCCATCATCCATTTTGAGTTATTTTGCTAAGAGACATACAGACAAAAAAAGAAACACTGGCAAAAACACAACCTCCTTGGCAGAGGTAATGAACTGCAGCACCATTAAATTGCCGCGAGGTGACAGGACATGCACATAAGTGAATGTAGTGCTGCAGCCTTTGCAGCGAGCGCTTCGGCATAATTGTAAAAACATTCCTATATCCAGACGGCATTTTGAATCAGTACCAAAATCTAACCATCTGTTTCTTTTCCTGTTACACACACAACTTTTTAAATTATTTTTAACAGACAAACAGATGGACAGACAAACCAACACTGGTAAAAAAATGACCTCCTTGGCCGAGATATAAATAAAACTGTTGAATTTACTATATGGACAGAACATCACCTACAACTTCCACTAAACGGAAAGTTGGACTTTTTAGGTAATCTTAGTGATTAAAACTTCCAATATCAATCAAAAACATTACACTGTCTTTTAGTAGTAAACCCTGAGGGATTCAATATGAGAAAATGAAAAATCATTCATATGTAAACAGCAACAGAGCACTGCTACATCCCTCTGCCTCCACTAAATACTATAATTTGTTGCTAAATACATCTCGGAAATAGTCAGGCTGACTTATGCTGCATTTTCGGAACTGGCATTCCCAGCGGTGCAGTTGATAAGTCGGAAATGCAAACATATACTATCTTGGGCTAGCCATTGTTACCAATACCAGTTGGTCCGCATGGTATTTTGCGCACACAAACTGCATAGTAACACATCTGTGGTTAAGATTAAACAGTTTTATGTGTACGACTGAAATGAAGTGGAGTAAACAACACAAGTGCTATTAATGGTAAGCGTAGCACTGTTTCTATGGTGGCAGCTATCTCGGAATCCTGAACTCGGGTTATGTGAGTTTGCTACAAGTTTGTGAGTTAAAAATCCTGACAAGGTTCCTGAAGAGGAAACTCCCCTGATCTTGACTACATGACTACAAATGGAACACAGTCACTGCAGTTTCAATTTGAATTGAATGGACTTTGTATATAAATATTGTGCATTCAAATGTAGTTATTCAAATTTTCTACCACAAATATGCTGTGATCACCATGATTATTATCATGCAGTGAAAGCAAGATGGCAGGACGTTGTCCTAAGCATCCAGCAGAGGGCGTCCATCTGGATTTACTGCCAAAGAAAGCTCATCCTTTGGCTACAAAAGATTGGTGCTCAAGTATTGCATATTAGTCCTTTAAATTAAGAACACTGTGGAAATATACATGTTAAATTAGGTTTGAATACATAAACTAAATTATAATTTCTCACAGTAATGAAGTAGAAAATCTGCATTTGATGCCAAAACACATGCAACTAAAATGTTTTCAAACACTGTTTGACTCATGTCTGAGAGAAAGTACAGTACACATTAAGTGTTTAATGTGTACACAAAATGAGATCCCCAGCAGCACAAAAGTCTGAATCAGTTAAATAATCCTTCATGCATTTGATTTATATGACTGGACTACTAAAAAAGTACCAAAACCTTTTCAAGCATAACAAGCTCTGCATGTTTAAGTAAGAGTAATTTTTTTGCTGCTGCACAAAAAACGAGAGTTGGATATGGATCCTTACCTTAAAAAATTATGCTTGCCATTTAATTGATGGTTAGGGTTTTTTCAAGTGTGGTTGTATAAGGTACTGACACGATTTGCCAACAACCAGGGAGAGACAGACACGAGCATGAGGACAAAAAAAACACCCTCTCCTGCACCAAAGTCCATAGAGAAAATCAGATTTACATCAGAGCACACAGGAATTTGTTGATCCAGTGCGGCCTTCATCAGTAAGTTCAAATGTGTTATTTTGTCAATTCAGTGTTTGAAACGCTTCATTCTGGTTTACATCAGTGATAAAAACTGACCACACAAAGCTGCAGTAGACCCCTATCTCCATGAGCTATTTTCTCTATGGAGTTTGGTTTGGGAGAGTGAGCAGTTTAAAAATTAATTTTCTGGTCAAAAAGGCAGTCTAGGGACAAAGTAGGTAGAAAGAGTAGCAAACATATTCATAAGATACTGTAGATTTGTCCATGTCTGGTTTTCTAACCCTCTAACCATGACTGGTTCCCAGCGATGGCAGGGTGCTGGGCAAAGTCAATGCTGTCAGTACCTTATTCAACCAAACACTTGAACTACATTGAGACAACACCATTCAAAAGCATTCCAGTGTTCCTCCACGCAAACCTAACATTTTTGCGTTAGCTTCTATGCATTGCAAAGCCAAATTCCTGTTTATCTGCTGTTCACAAATCACTTCATTTGTGTTTTCCCCTCTCCTGTCTTCAGTATCCCATCTGAGCTTTCTCTGCCAGGATGGCGGCTGCCAGCTGCTGGGGGTCAGTGATGTGGGGGCTTCTAGACATCACTCGACTCACCAGCTCCGAGGGAAAGATGTTACACAGGTTGATGTACACTTTCTCCCTCACGTCGTTGTAACGGCTATGTGCAGGTGACTCAGAGTGCTGCAGCATGTAGGAGGGAGGAGCATGGGAGGGCACTGCGAGGTGGGCACTGTGAGGTGGGTAAGGTGGAAGAGCCGCGCTGGAGGGATGAGGAGAGTGGGAAGGAGGAGGTGGGTGGTTTAGGTAATGTGTCTGGGATGGGTGGAGAGCCGGGTGAGAGGAGTGGTGCTGGGCAAAGCCTTCCTCTGTCCAGGGAGGGGCGTGCCAGGATGACTGACGTGTGTCTGGCAGACTCTGGTACTCGTACCTGGATGGCGGCAACAGCGGCTGTCGATAGTATGTGTCCCAGCTGGGCAGAGCTTTAGGTCGGTGGTGATGGTGTGATGTGGAGTGGTGTTCATACAGGTGTGAGTCCGACACACTCTCGGCTCGTGTGGGGGCTAGGCAGCAGCCCAAAGGAGAGCCGGGGGGGTGAGGGCTGCTCTGGGACAGAGAGTGGTAGTCTCCTGGGCAGCTGGAGCGCGCGGCCAATGGTTGATGCTGGAGATGAGGGGGTAATGGGTAGAGAGGGCGCTTTTTTGGAGTATCAGATGGAGGCTGCTCATGAGCACATGTCACACTCATATGGTAGCCTTGTACACCGGGATTTGACGTGTGGCTGTGCTGTACATTTGGATAATCAGGAGGCTGAAGAGCACAGAGGTCATGATTTGATAGAGCGTGATGGGGATACAGTCGACTGTGAGGAGCAGAGAAATGGATGTCTTCCAGTAAAGCGTCAGGAGGACATCCAGGACACTGCTTCTCACTGTATGAGTCGCAGCTGCTTCCGCAGCTCGTGCTGCTTTCGCTGCCACACTCAGAGCCCACTGAGCCCAGCGAGCCCAATCGCAGATCCAGGTCACCAGGGAAGCGACATTCTGGACTTCGTCTGGAGGAGAGACTCAGGCCGGAGTAGGCACGCGTTACAGAGTAGTAGCTCAGGTCTGGAGACTCACAGTGAGGGTAAAGGTCATGGCTGGAGGCTGGGAGGAGACCATGAGGAGTGGCAGCTCTGGACTGCTGTTCCTGGGGCAGGCTGAGGCCAGATGGAGGGCCTCCTGGGGCTGGAGACATACTAATACTCCCACTGCAACTGCTAATAGAACTGCTACTGCTGCTCTTTTGGCTTTCCATCCTTCCTTTTGCCAGCAGCTTCTCCTCAGCGTCACTGTACGACAGAGCTCGGATGCTGGGGTCCGACTGTCTCTTCGGGGCGCCACATTTTTTGGCATCCATGCTGCTAGCCGGAACACTATGGCTCTTCACCAGCCCAGCGTCTCCTTGGTTCTTCGTGGTGACGCAGGTTTTGGCGCTGGCTCGTAGCTCGTCAGCCACAGCACGCTGAGGCTGTGCACCTCTCTCTGGGTGGTAGTACTTACACTTGTGGCCATAAGTGCACTTTTTTCCTACAACAAGAGCCACAAGTTCTCAGAATGATTACATAAAACAAACATTGTACATGTAATATTTTTTAGTGATGCGACTGACGTGATGGGAGCGATGGATGCAAGTTCAAAAAAGAGAAGTAATGGCATTTATTTTCACCATCACCCAAATGACTGCATTTTGATCAGAGTCTGGCCGCTGGCAATTATGTGACGTCATCCAGAGAATCTCAACATTTATAGGCCATCACTTTATCTAGACTTCTTGCCAAAGTTAAAACATTTCAACTTGAGTGATTGGTGCAATGGACTTGTCTATTGCGCTGCTTGGCCCAGCTAATGCTAAAATCTGTGCATTGACTGTATGTAAACTTTATCTGACAAAGTTGCATCGCATCTGGTGTGAACACAGCATTAGACTAGCATTTGAATATAAGGAAAAACAGGTTTTAGCCTCTAAACAAAAGGCTCAATTAATATAATCTGAACCTGCTAGCATTTACAAAATCCTTAAAACAAGTTTACCACTTTATCTCTCTGTTAGACAGAATTGTCTGACTAGATACTGAACTTTGACCACCGTTGACTCACTGAGACTCAGCAGCTGTTGGTTGGCTGCTGCCTCCTGTGGTCAGTTTGTGTCACTGAGGTAAATCAGAGTGAAGGAAAAAATTTGTGATGGAGGCAGCAGTGGATCAACGACTCCTGTGTACTATGATGTACAGTTGAGGAAGAAATTATAAGTCATTGTTTTATAAGTATCTCCCACGTGCTGTTAAACAGAGCAAAGAATTTTTAACACAGCTTTTTTTAAACATCATAGTTTTATTTTGGATGTTTCCATTATTTGACTTTGCACACAGAAATGAAATGATTCCACAAAATCCAAAAACTGCCACGGTCAAAATTATTAAGAACTGACCTTTTCATTGAGCTATAGCAAAAACTACTGTTGTGCAATTATGTGCTGTGTAATGCTCAAACTTTAAAAATCAAGTTAAAATTTCCAAATTTATACACAGTATAAAATCTTCAGTAAGAGCTTTGAGCTGTCACTTGAGAAAGCATCATGCTGGGATTCCTCAGGAGACGAGTCAGAGACTTGTTGAAAACTACAACAAATGACTGCAAGCTGTTATCCAGCAAAAAGGATACACAACTGACTATTAGCATCAGGGGGCTAATAATTTTGACCCAGGCAGTTTGTGTGGAATAATTTCATCCAAAATAAAACTAGGATGTTTGAAAAAGCTGTGTTATGTGGGAGATACTTATAAAACAATGAAATTATCTAACAGTCTAACAGTGATATAAAGTGGCATATATATTTTGAATATATCAGCGGACATAGATTTTATTAGGTGAGCATTTTTTTCCATGTGTTCCTGCTGTGTCAGTACCTCATACAACCACACTTCAAAAACTATTGAATTTTATTTAATTACATGCATGGTCATTCAAAATATAACTTAAATGCTGTAAATGCTTTTTGATGCACTATATTGTATGTGCAGGATAATAATCTGCATGTTTTTCTCACCATATGGACAAGGCTGTTTCTTCTGCTCAGGCATGACGGGTCTTTTTCTCAGGAAGTTGTCTAAGCTGGGGCCGTGACGACCAAGAGGATCATCTGGGGGCATGAATCTGAGCAAAGGCCAGAAAAAAAGAAACATTTACAAATCACAATAAACTGAAATGAGATACCAGATCATTTTGAGTCAACACTCCCTTATGGTCCAATTGTGTGCTAGTCCTGTCTGATGTTGACAGACAGGACTAGCAAGAAAAATAGGACAAGGTTAAGTTAAACTTCATTGTCTAAAAATGTGGAAATCTGTTTTTGTATCTAAATATATATGTAGCGATTTGTAAATAAGATGTAAATGGTAATTAAACTAATGATTATTAGTTTTACAGCGGAGACAGGGTATAATTAAATATTCTTTCCTGCCTTCAGTGTCTTCTCAGTTTGTTTACTGTTTGTTTGTTTTTTTTTTTTGTTTTTTTTTTAACAATTTTAATTGTTTTGTTTTATATGTTTTGTTTTATATGTTTGTATAATTTCTTCCCTCCAACAAATATATGAATAATTAAAAATATTTATATATATATCAAAGACATTAAAAAGTACAGACCTCACACTTTTAAATGTTATCTATCTAATCTATCTATCTATCAATGGAGGAAAAAAATCAGCTAAATATATAGGCCAAAAGATATCAGCATCACTTATAGGCTATAGTAAAACTCATATCAGTCAACCTCAAATGTCACATTTGTTAAACCATGTTTTAACAACTTTTAAATCTTTTAAAAACAAAGTAACTGCTATGAATCTAAATATCTGCTGTTTTCACACTAGTTACCAAAACTGACCAAACCTGTCCCTCACCACTTAATCTCTACTTACTTGTCGTTGACGAATGAGTACATGAGTAGGCGCTCGTCAATGAACTTCTTCCACTCAGGCTTCTCATTGGCCAGATCTCTGTAGTTGTCGTTGGAGACAATGATGCCATCTGACTCATAGGCCAGTTTAACAATAAAGCGATCATCATAGCAGACCACGCGCCGACCTTGGACACGCCTGGACGGAGTGAAGACCAGGATCTTTTCCTTTTCCAGGCGACGCAGGATCTCCTGGTCTGTGGACGAGAACATTACATTACACATGAATCACACAAGACAAGACAAGTCTAAGTGTGTGTGTGCACACGCGTGTATCCAATTGCCATGCTCTCTCACCTGTTATTGGAGCATCAGGGCGGGACTGCTCTTTCCTCCATGCCGGCACAAATACTGTGATGTCATGATGACCACGCTCTAGGAACCAGTCTACAGCAAGCTGGATGCCCTGGCATGAAAACACTTCCTTGTTGCCATGACTACAGGACACAGGATGAAAGGTAGAAAGTTACAGCAAATTACTATTTCTCTAGGTCATTTTATGGAAATTGAACATCACTTGACCGGTCACTTTATTGGTAACACTTAGATATGTTGAACTACAAGAGTTATATTAAAGGGATAGTTCAATTTTTTAAATCTGGTTATAGCCATTTAATAAAAGAAGTCATAAAAGCACCTGCTTAAGTCACTGATATCTGAAAAAGAAAATTTGCCACTTTATCTCGCCATAACACAGTCTACTGCTGTCTTGTGTGGTCAGTTTGTGTCACTGAGGTAAATCTAAAGGATTTAAAACCCCAGATGTCACAAAAAATGCATTTGAACTTAGTGGATCAACAACTCCTGGATGCTGTAATGTAAAAATTTCTCGATGGACTTTGGTGTGGGAGAGTGAGTGATTTACAAAGCCAAAAAAACTTCAAAACTTCAAATACTTAAGCAGATGTACATTTTTTTAGATTAACCTTCATCAGGGTTCCCACACTGTGGTTGACATCAAATTCAAGGACTTTTCAAGGATTGAAATTGTGTGACAATTTTTAGATGCAGTTTGTTGAAGATTGATGAACCTCTGCCCATCTTTACATCTACATCTTTTATACCCAGTCATGTTACTAACTTGTTGCCAGTTAACCTGATTGGTTGTCATATGCTCCTCCAGTTGTTTTTGATTTGTGCCATTTACTTTTCCAGCCTTTTGTTACCTCAGTTTTAATTTTTGGTGATGTTTTGGAGATGTGTTGCTGTCATCAAATTCAAAATGAGCTAATATTTTTACGAAATGGTAAAATGTCTCAGTTTATGATCTGATATGTTGATAAGGTTCAAGGATTTCAAATATCCATGGGAACCCTGCTTTATTTCAGTGGCTAAAATTATTTATTCGGCTTACTATTCTATTCAATTCAATGATAGCAGCTTTAATAAACACAATGCAGATTCCAAAATTATATTTTCACATCTCGGCTCATGAGTTTGTGGTTGTCCCACTACAACAGGTGCTCCTAATAAGCTCACCAGAACCTGCTCACCTCATGGCTACATTACTTCCGTCAACCACGACTGGCCGTAGGTTGTCCTGGTCACACAGAGAGTCTGAGAGACATGGTGAATCCGACCTTTGACCATCCAGCACATCTGAGCAGCAGCATGATGAAGACGAAGAGGATGAGGTGGAGGCTAATGACGCGGGTGACTGCTCACTGTCCGTCTTGGTCCCCAGTTTGACCAGCTCTCCCAGTATGTCGTTGATGAGTGTGTCTGGACCCAGCTTGAACAGCACCAGTCGCACCGTCTCCTCAGAGTAGCCCAGTTTCAAGGCAAACTCCAGCTTAGCCTGGTACCCCTTCCCACCTGCTTCTGCTTTCGTCGGACTGGACAGGTGATCAGACAGGTTCTTACATGGTGAGGTGGGCGGAGATTGAGCAGGTGAATCTTGCTCAGGCTCTGATGAGAGTTCAGGTGGAGGCTCAGGAGGCCCCTCAGTGCCCAAGTCCACACACTGGGTCCGACAGAGCGGCTGGTGGGTGTTCTTACTGTGAGCTGACCCTTGGTCTCCTCCACCCACAATGGAAGACGACAATGGATCGCAAATGGCATCAAATACTGTGGTTTCCTCCGCCACTGCTGGAAGAGGGGAGTTAGCGGCGCTACCAGAGGTCTCCCCCCGCTCCTCCATAGCAGGGGGTCCGTTAGCACTGCCAGCCTGTCAACAGAAATGAAACAAACACAATATTATCACATGTCATGATACAAAGCTCTCACAAAAAGTTCATTCTGCTGAATGATCTGAAAAATCATGAATGAAGAAAACCATAAATATTTTAAGTAAATTACTTGAAATTTTTATATTTTCTTAATATTTTTAAGTGTCACATAGCTGTGTCTTTCTTTTAACATAACATAGTATTATGCAAATTCTTGTTTTTGTGCTAAAATATTCCTTAAATTGTTTTAGTATGAGCAAAGCATTTCAACATCTTGTGACATTTTTGGTAACATCATGATAATTTTTTTGTGATGTTAGTGACATGATTTTACAGTTTTTGTATGATTTGTATGATACTGTAATTTATATTTGTAAAATATTTAGGCAATGCCAATTTAGTAATGTTAGTGACAAATTCTTTCCACTTTTATTGTAGCACTCTTTTTTTAAAACTGTTCTAAGATGACTAAAATTTATAACTTTTAGGAACAACTAATATTTTTGCAAAATAAGTAACAACCTTTTGTAACATATCATTTTTTGGAGATAACACATTAAAACATGTCTTCATTGTTTTGGAACTGTTTTGTCATGCAACATATTTTGTAACATTACATTTGCATTACAATAACAATTCCTGTAACATCAATATGTGTAATTTTGTGTGGCATTAATCGTGTTATCTTTTGCAGCAGTTGCGTTTTTTGTAAAATTAGTGACAGAAGTTTTTGAAACATGTAACAAAATATTTGTATCAATCCATACATGTGTAACTATTACAATAACAATAATTCTTGTAATGTCAGTATCATTGCAATTTGCAACATTTACAGAAAAAACATATGGAACATATATTTTGTAACACTGCATACATTTGTAACTATTACAATAACAATTCTATTAACGTCAGTATTATTACACATTGTTACATTTTGATAACATAATTTTGAGACATTAGTAACATAAGATGTAATTTTTTTGGGATAATTATTTTGTAGCATTATATATACTATTACAAAAACGATAGGGTTGTGTAATTTGTGTAGCATTAGTCACATACTCTCATTCATTTTCATCATTATCTTCTGGAGCACTTTTTGATGACATCAGTTATGTTTTAGTAAAATTAATTCCCCCCCCAAAAAATGTTTGTTTTTTTAAATTTATTTTAAAGCATATATTTTTTAGATGTAAATTCCAATTATTTAGTTCAGGATAATGATGCCTACCTGCCGGTCAGCCCCAGCTACATGGAGATACTCCAGATCCAGCCCCAAGTCGAGGATGTGTCCTGTTCCTGCCACCACATGGTCCTTCTGACCCATGGATCTGTCACAGACATCCAGTACAGTGGGCTGACTGCTGCCCTCTCACACAGCTCCAATCATAAGTGACTGGACACAGACAAGAGACACAGGCAGTGAGCAAAGCAAAAGCCCCAGTTTACAGAAAACAACACGTCGAAATAATACTGCTGCTTTGGAGAAGTGACAATATTTGGATGAAAACCAGTCCAGCAGTATGTTAGAATTAGCATTCATCTCATATTGTTAAATGAAAATCTTAAGTCAACAGCAACTGTCATTTGAGGGAAATCTGACCAGGAATGAAAGAAATAATGGCATATATGATTAAAAAAAACAGGAACTGCCATTATCGCAAAAACTGTGAATGGAGGAAACCCCTAATATTTCATATAATTGTAACTTGAAAGAACTCACCAACATACAGACTTAGTGATTTATTTGGAAGTGCCACAAGGGGAGCTGCAGCTTTTCAAGTCAAGTCAATGGTGAATTATAGTATAATGATCTTATTTAGGATTTTTCTCGCAAACTGAATGTTTACTCATGTAACATTCAATTTTGTATTTTTTTATTTTTAGTAACTGAAGCCATGTTTTTGTAAAGTTACATTTTTAAAGCATAACATTTTGTAAAACTTTTTGTAATATAATGTAATGTTAAAGTTAAAAAGAAATTGATAACAGAGGTCATGTTTTTTGTAGGGAATACCAGAGACACCACAGCACAGTATTATCAAGATATTTATGTCACAATGTACAATTTAATTACAATAATATACTGCAATTGGCACTAGTGGACTGAAATGTCAATTGAATTCATGCTAATCAGCAAAAAAACATCATTTGATCATATGCTATAAAAAAAACCTGGTACTTGGTGTCTTAAAAGCAAAATATCACCATAAAAATATTGTGAAACTTCACAGTATTGATTTTTCCCCAAACCCCTAGTTTTCTCTAACCTTCTCTAACTTCACTAACACTCTCTTGTATAGAAAAAAAATGATAACCAAAGTAATGCTTTTGTAGTGTTAAATGTTTTTGTAACATTGAAACATTTTGTAACAAGTTATGGTTTTTGTAAGGTTAAGTTTTTCTAACATATAATTTAATAAATAAATAAATAAAATTATAAATAAATAATTGATAACCAAAGCAATAATTTTGTAATGATAATTTTTTTTGTAACATTACAACATTTTGTAAAACATTTTTTTGGGTGTTATTAGCATTATTTTATAACATTAGTAACATTAGTTAATCTATTGAATCTATACTTACACACATTTACTGTTTTTGAGAGTTTTACGGATACAAACCAAATGAAGGTAGATTAAAGACAGTAGACAGTTTTTTTACATTTAAAAATTGAAGTAAATAAAGTAATTTTTTTTACAGTGCCACAACCATATTTATTTGGTCTGAGGGAGTGACTGGATGATACAAAGAGATGCTGGGGTCTCTCACTCAAATTAATGGTCTCTAGTGGGTTTTTTTTTTTTTTTTTTGCCTGTCTGGCCACAGTGTTTTTATAGTGCCACACCACCGCACATTAATCTACATATGGCCAGAGGGTGAACTGTTTTAATAACCGTTAGCTATGAGGTCGATGGTCCCTCCCCCTAATATTCTACCTGCTAATTAAACTCCATATGCTTCTTAATTCACAGCCAATCACAGTGCTGTATTCACGAATGAAGAGTTAGTTCAATTTATCATATCTTCAGAATATGTTCACTGCTTTAGCTCATTGATATGCAGCATTTATCAACTGAAAACTAAACTGCTCACTTTGGTGTAGGAGAGCCAAGTAGAGTCGGCATGGCTCAACTGTACTCGGTTTGGTATCAGGCACATGGGAAGGGGTTGCGATGCGGCTATTGATCACCGGCTTTCTACAGTGCTGTCGCTAAATACACCAGTTTCCTTGTTAAATGTTTACAAGATTTTTAAATCTTTATAACCCATCTACAGTTCAGTATTGTTAGGGTTGATTCCTGTGTCAGACGTCATGTCGGACGTCGTGCTCATGACTCTGAACACTGTCTGAGCAATCAGTGGCTGAGACGTCACATTTAGTATCGGCTCAGCTCATTTGGAACCTTGCCAAACACATACTAAAAAAAGTACCAGGTACTATCGCTAGTGGAAAAAATAGTGAGTAGAAATGAGCCGTGCCATGCTAGAACTGTGTAGTGGAAAAGCGTCATTGTTTTCGGTCTTGAGTGTTCTTTTAATTCTCAAGGAGCAAATGTAAAGCACCCAATTTTCCATCTGGTGATTAAAAAAGTATTCTGATTCTGATAATCTGACCATGAAACAACAAGAGGCCAACTGTAATCGTTTCTCTGGCTGGACTGGATTTTTAGGGCTTTCTGGGGACACTGAAGGTCATGCTCTTTACATCAATTTCATATTTACATCCTGATTGTGAATAAGTGCATGAACCTTGAACCTCACACACATGATGGAAGCCAGGGGAAATGACTCAAATAAAGCAGTGTTTTGGGAGACGGGGGCATGGGCTGCATTTTATGAGAAGAGGCTGCCTAGCAACATGATCTGAGCAACTGTTGCTACGCTACAGCTGTTGAAAGCATTCTCCCCTTCCAAAATGCCACAACAGAGTCTGCAGGGGCGTTCAGCCGGTGACACACACAACGAACACACACATAGGTTTTGTATGACGAAGGGTGGGGCTTAAGTGTGCCTCACTGGCAACCCAAGACAATGGACCTGTAAGGAGTGATTAAAACGAGGAACTTAGCATCAGCTACACACTCACATGACTGCATGCACAATGCGCAAACTCCTTTTATAAAACACAACAAAATATATCCTAACAATTTTTTCCCACTCAAATCTCTCTCAGATTAACATCATCCAGTCAACAGAGTAATTGCAATAAAAAAAAGTCACTCTCCATAATTAGGGATGGGCATTTAAAGCAAAAATGCTATTATATTATATAATATTTGACGCTATTATCTGTCGAATATTCTAAATTGCAGTACATGAGAGCAACTGAAGGTAATGCAAGGTTTACAGTGTGCCGCATTCAAAGACTTATCACTTCTGCGGGATCGTTCATTACCCGATTACCTGATGTATTGGAAAATGGATGCTTTTATAATACCTTTTGTTTTAGTACACATTTTCTGTTATCTTTCATTTAGTAGTTAAATAAAAATTCAGTTTTGTGTTATATTTTGTTTTACTAGTGTACAAAGCGGTTTGCCTTTACTATGCAGCTAAAAACAAAAGAGACGCAGAGGATCCTTTTTAATGTCATTTCACAACTGTCGTAATACATTTGCGGTGACAGGAAGTCACACTTTCACTCATTCACAGAACAACTCATGTAATGACATCTACAGCATGTTCAGTTTAGAGGAACAGCTTCAAGATGCATTTAATAAACCTTGTAAATTTCATAATTTCTGCAAACACACATGAAGGCACTAACTAAATGCTGCTGTTGTGGTTCCAAAAATGAGACTGAAGCTGAGAAGGAATATGGCTTTCGCAGTTGCGGCCCGTCACTGTTTGTTTTTGAATCTTGCATAAAGACTCACTTGAGACATGTTTTTTTTACTGTAGACTGAGTTTTATGTCTTTAATTTATTTTAATTATTTTTATTGTAAGGTGCTTTATGTCTTTTACTTTGGTCTACTGTTTGTTTTAATGTGCTTAATGCATTATAATTGAACAAATAACTGAATATCTGTCAAATTTTTTTTTTAATTGACATATCGCAATTATGATGATCCCTTTTAAATTCCATGATGAATTGCATCCTACATTTTCTATATTCACGCACATGGCTACTTTTTTATTAATCAATATAGGCAGTCAGATAAATATGACCTTAAATATGAATGTAAACGAGGCTACTAACGAGCATCGAGCTGCAGATGATAGCAACTTAAAAATCAACTGATAATAAGCATTACAATGCAGAATTGTCCATTTCTGCATTGCAATGTGTCTGATAAATTCTTTTTTCAAAATTCCTACTGAAAATAATACTGCCTCCTCTGCTGAGACCTTATGGTTTCCAACATGCATGTGAATTCAATTTCTTTTTTTGGGATACAAAGTAAAACAGTAACAAATAGAACAAAGAAAGTGAAGCCTTTGCAATGTGCTAATATAAATTAGGATTTTATTTTGAAAATATCCTGTTTAGCTTAAGTTTTAAAATCTAGATTGCAGTCAAAGCTCATCAGAAGGATGCCAAATCTTAACGGACCAATGACAGAGAGCATGTGTGTCTCCAGAAGTCCAGGGTGAGTGGGTGCATCTTTCAAAAATGAAGCCGATGACATGCACACACACAAACACACACATGCACACACATGCACACACACACACACATTAAGAACTCACATCACACAAAGCTTTGCAGTCTTTGACAGAGACTGTGATGAATATGTAACACAGTCTTTATGGAGCTTTGTGTAAGAGCGTATGACAGAGGGGAGACAGGGGACGGGGGAGGGTAAAGGGTTGAGGGTTTGGGAGGGGGGGGGGGGGGGTGTCTGGTGGGGGGGGGGGGGTTGTCTGGTAGCACAACCGACACTTGGAAAATTTAATGGAATAAACGGGAAGAATAATCAGCAGGGGAGGGAGAGGTTTTCCCCGCCAGCCGTGGGGCAACAGATGTCTGGTGGTGAGTGGGTCCGCAACTGGTGTGTCCCCCAACACACAAACACCCACCCAGGTCTGTAGAGAACCACTGAGATGGCAAGAAACACGCAGAACAGACACAATAATGCAAAATCAAAAACCATCAGCCTGATCTGACCTCAATACACAAGCACAATCATCAATAGATCACATCATTTTGAAACTCACAGCAGTAGGTGCAAAGTAACAGCAGCAGATTTAAAGAGATATTTCAGGTTTCTTGGAATGCGGTTGTGTGAAGTAGAACATTAACACACTTTTATAACACTTTACCAAATCAAATCCATATATTTACATCTTTATCTCTGTTAGACAAACAGGAAACTGAAATTTATAAACCACTCATTCTCCCACACCAAATTCCATAGATAAAATAAGTGATTTTTACATCACAGGAAACAGGAGTTAATCCACTTCTCCCTGAGTTAAAATCACAGATTTTCTCTATGGACTTTGTTACAGCAAACATAGACTTAAGCTGCCTGGTGCAAATTTAAATTAGATTTATAAGATATAGATTTACAAACTGGGTTATCTCTTAAAGCAGAGTCAGGGCAGGTGCCCCACAGTCAATTGTAAGAATTATAATGACTCACCAGGACCCTCAGTTTCTGTGTTGATAAAATGACAGCTCAGATTACTATTGCTGCTGCTACAAATGTAATTACTCAGCCAACTCAGTCTGCAAGCTCCAGCTTCAAACTGACAGGAGGACAAGAAACTCTATCTGAAACTCAGTAACTTCAGGATATCAATCCTCAGGGTTCATACACCATTTCCATGGTGCAATTCCAGCACTTTCAAGGCCAATTTCCCCTTTTTTAGCACTGTATTTCTGTGGTAAAATATTCACTTGAACTATATATGTGTATATATATATATATATATATATATATATATATATATACACATATATACTCTTGTATACACATTTAGTACACAGAAGCAAACTATTCAGTCACTTAGCTATTTGTTATGAAAGAAATGCAGTCACTATTTTAAGCATTTTCAAGGATTTCAATCACCTGTATGAAGCTTGTAATACTATAATCCACCTGAGATGACAAAAGGGAGAATCTATCTTGTATAAATATTTTTAAAAAAGTCAGTAGCTGACACTTTAAACTTACCAGGCCTTAAAAGGAAGCCAAGTGCTTTATTTCATGTTATTATATTTTAATCCAGAGTTTCCACAGCAGCTAAATCCACGTTTGCTCCAAGCTGCAGGTGAAGCACAGGCAAAGCATCCAGTTACAGTTTCCTCCAGAGCTACAAGAGCAGGATAAGTTGGACAATGAGCGGCAGAGCAGATGGAGCAACAATGTCCCTTGTTTAGAGTGGCAGCTTCTCCACCAATCACGCAGCAGCCTTCATGATGAAGCACAGACACAAGAGGTGGAGGAGGAGGGGGCGGCTGTAGGCAACTGCTTGCAACACCCAGTTTCCCCAAGGCACGCGTACACAACACACACACAAGCACACACATATTTGTGTCGTCAATGTGAAAGGGCTCCTTCCCCTGTGTGGCCGATGAATCAACGCAGGGTGGGCAGCCGAACAATAGAGGCTCACAATGGGAGGCTGGGGAGGGCAGCTGCAGCGTGAGGGCCAGGGCTATTAGAGCCCAGGGCAGCCATAGAGAACACCTGGCTGCAGAGACACTCTCCTCTCTTTGTCTCCGGCTGGGGGTGGTTGTGGTGGAGGTTCTAACAGAAAGAAAAGGGGAGTGGGGCCCGGATGAAAGACCAGTGTGGAACTCTGAGTGCAGGAGGAAAGAGGAGAGTTTGGCCGAAAGGAGGGGCTGAAAGGGTGAAAGGACGAGTGCTGGGGGGTGAAGGACATCAAATGGTTTTATATCCACATGAGGACGAGGAGGTCGACCTGCTTCTCTTTGTTGTGGCACACTTAGGGCAGATGACTTTAAAACACACATCTTTTATGTGCAGAGAGAATTTAAACCATCTTTCAGGTAATCTGCATGTGATATAGAAATTCTAATTAATATTTTATGTGTGTTTTTGTATTAGAGGTTCACAGACTGCAAATATAATCAGCAGGGAATGATTATTATGTAATAAATCATCTTGTTTTTACTACACATTCATGTTAATTTACACATGTATGTTCTCATAAACTTGCTAAATACAGCACAGTCACTAAAACAGAATTTGATGTACAATAATATCAGCTCCATGGCAGTATTGGCTGATATCAGCTTTAAATTTGTATTATCGCAGTGGTTCTCAAACTTTTTATACTAAGTACCACCTGAGAAAATATTGAAGTAACATCATTATCACCAACATTAAAATACACTGGTGTAAATAGACCAAACAAACTCAGCTACAGACTTTTCACCGGAAGCAGATTTATTCCCAATAAGATAATTTGCTCTCTCATCATCCTTCTCTTCCTCACATATACTTCAGACACAGGAATAGTTAAATTAGATGAAGATGGAGTTAGAGATAAGGTGACTTTAATTATTATTATCTAATATTTTTATTATCTGTTTCATTTTCTACATACTCCTCAGCTTCACTTGGATCACATACCATGGTAGATACAGTAGAACAGTATTTGTGATTTTCCTCCGAGCACGGCCAGAGGAAGCTCACATACCACAGTCTGAGAATCAAGGTATTATTGGAAATAAGCAAACCAAGATACTCCCGAATATGACTCATGACTACAACAGAAGGCTGAATAAGCTGCTGTCTCACAAGCTGCTGTCTAGTGCCCTCTATAATTTGTTATGTTTATTTATTTTGCAGAAGAAAGAAAATGTCAATGGTTATCGGTCAAATCAGTTCCAATACATCAGAATATTAGATAATGGTAAAAAGTGAAATATTGCGCATCCCTACTTTTGGTTTTTGATGACCTGTTATACAATATTTGACATTTTCCTTTAACCTTCATACTTTCTTCTTACACACACATATGTATACATACACACACACACACACACATATATACGTACGTATAACCAGTCAAAAGTTTTAACACACCTTCTCATTCAATGGTTTTTCTTTATTTAATTTGTTTTCTACACTGTAGATTAATACTGAAGACATCCAAACTATGAAGGAACACATTTGAAGTTTTGTAGTAAAGACAAAATGTTAAACAAGAATGTGTTTTATATTTTAGACTCTTAGTAGCCACCTTTTGCTTTAATGAAAGTTTTGCACACTCTTGGCATTCTCTCAATAGGCTACATGTGGTCATCAGCTGGAAAGGTTTTCCAACAGTCTTGCAGGAGATCCCAGAGGTTCCCATTATATTTGAGACCTTCACTTGTGCTGTGCAGAGGTAGAGTTGGTCCAAAGGTTTAAACAGTGAATAGCCCTATTTGACTACTGTTCTTATCCATACTATGGCAAGAACCACTCAACAAAATAAAAGAGAAATGAGACCCCATCATTACTTTAGGACATGAAGGTCAGTCATTGTGAAAAAGTTCAAGAACTTTGCCTGTATCCTCAAACACAGTTGCAAAGACCATCAAATGAAACTGTCTCTCATGAGGACCGCCCCAGGAAAGAAAGACCAAGAGTTACCTCTGCTGCAGAGAATTCATCAGAGTTACCAGTCTTAGAAACTGCAAATTAACAGCACCTCAGATTGAAGTACACCTGAATGCTTCACAGTTTGGATGTTTTCAGCATTAATCTACACTGTAGAAAATAAAAAAAATTAAGAAAAACGATTGAACGAGAAGGCCAAACTTTTGACTGGTACTCAATATTTGTTTCCCCCCATACTCTTTTCTCTTGTGAAATTAAAATAATATTTTTCTAGCAGATGCAGATTCATTGTGCAAAACAAAATAAAATATAAAAAAAATAATAGTTGTAGAGGGTGGTGTGTTGAAGTAAACTGCAGCAGAGATAGAATTAGCTGTCACATGATGTGGATGGAGGCATACACTACTAAAGTAGGAATGCTACAACTTTATTCTCAAAAAATTTATTCTCAAAAAAATTCTTAAATATTTTTTCTTCAGTAGAGCCATAATAGCATGATGATATAAAACTGAAAGATTACATAAGCCTGAAAAAACCACTGTCACTGTAGTGTAGTTTAGTTAGTGTCTAGGCTGAATATGAATACATGGAAAACATGAAAAATACATTTTTTACTATTTTAGTAATAATTATATCTGGTGAGGAGCAGATTCTCTCTTTGTACGTCTGTGAAAACAATGATCACGTGACATTTTCTGTTAGAAATGAATCAGAAAGTGAAGCTTATGGTTTAAGTTCTCAGTCAATTTCCTCTAAGCAAAACAACTGTCTGAATAAGACTGCGTGTGTGTTTATGTGAGAATGAGATCTGAATCTGATCTGAAACAGAAGCTGACCAACGATACTGTGTCCAAACACACAGAGGAGCACTCTGTCAGCCATCTGTCGCAACAAACAGGTGCTACTGCTGCTGATCCCCAGCAACAGCAACAACAGGATGATCCTTTTTCACTTTAGAGGGTGACACAGATAAGATACAGAGCTAAAAAAGAGGCAAAAAAAAAACCCTGCTTCAAGAAAGAAAAACAGGAGCGACATCAAGAGAACACTAAAACCGTCCCCTACAGCTCTCCAAATGCAAATTATCAATTAATTCACTTGATGCTTCTTTTATTTGTGTTGATGTATTACGATATTGTGATTTTAGAAATTGGTTTCTTCTCCAGAAATAATCAAAATGAATAATTTTGGTTGTGGACAAAAGGATTTTTGAGAACATCATTGTTTCTATGTTAGGGAAACACCAAACAATATTTTTGAACTTTTTCTGGGCCAAACAATTAATCAGTTCATCAAGAAAATAAGCACCAGGAGGAGACCTCATGCCCCTGTGACCTCTGTGACCTCCTTTGACCCCAGCACCAAAAACAACCGATAAAAACAGCCAGTACACACACGAGTTATTCAAATCTAGGGCTGGCTTCATTCCACTTTTATGTGTCTGATACTGAAATCACCATCTTGAGAATCTTCCAATACTTGAAATGTTACCTACGTAAGAGGATTTGTGCAACATTTGTACTACATTACAATTTGTAAAAAAAACAAAAACAAAAAGAATTCTAAGAAAAACAAGAGAACTGAGAAAACTGAGAAAAAGTCTGAACTCTGGCTCTTAATCCTATTCTGTAGTTAGCAAACATGTTCCTGCCATTAAAAAAATGACCTTGTTGCCAGAACAATTTTACAAACTACAATACAACAAAACATCCCTTGTTATCACAGGAATGTATTTCAGGTTTATACTGTATTTTGAACATGGATCATTTTATACCTCATTTTATCCTCTACCAGTTTTCCTGACTATACTTTTTATTGCTGAAGTAAATATTTCTAGGTGTTGATAGTGCTGTTGTATATATTGTGTGCACCCCCACAAACCTCCTTCAACTTAGACCTTTACGATTAGATGTATATTTTATAATCTACATCATAATTATTCTATTTTATTTTAAATTATTTGATAACTACACAGTGGAGCAAGTTCCAAGTTCAAGAGCAAAAAGGATCAATAAAACATTCTGATTTAGAAACAGCTTACCGAACAGAAATATTAATTATGTTACAATACGTGTTACTAAAAAGTAATGAATGCATAAATCACTAGGACTGTGCTGCAGGTTGGCAAAATCACACAGCATTTTCAAGTAAATCGCGTCTAATTTGAACTTTTTCCAATCACGATTATTCCAATAATGTAAATTCACCACAACAGACTCACTGAACGTTATTCCTATCGCGATGTTTGACAAAATCGTGCAGAATATAGTCTAATCCTTCGGGCGGGAGCGCGCGCAGTAGCGTGCACGCTTACTGCGAAGCATCCTCGTCACGACCTCGCTGCAGCTGCTTCTACCGACGCCAACCTGCGGCTTCTCCGGCGGAACGTGACCGCTCAGAGGGCGTGTGGTGCGGGTACTAACCTGTGAGACGCCGTCGGAGCCACAGCCTCCGCGAGTTCAGCCACTTCGTGTCCGACAGAGAACAGAAGTGGCGTCGGGATGTTCCCATCACACACTGGCGACGCCAAACGTCCGGACTGGTTTGGGTGCGTGACACCGCTGAGCTGCGTCAAAGCCACTACAGAGAGCGACGAGGGGACTTCCGGTCAAACGAAGCTTCAAAATAGGAGCAAACGCGCGGTTAATTACTCATCCGGTCAGAAAGTAAATTAGTTAATGAGTACATTAACGTTACACATATACAAATTCACCTGTAAAAGCAGTCTCTGTTCCCAACAGTATGAGGATTCAACGTCAAAACGAAAACGGCACTGCGCTACCGGAAGCGTCAGCTAAAAAAAAAAAAAAAAAAAATCACATGGTTTCCTGTAATGTCACGTGCCTCCTGTTCGCGTCTTTCAAATAATTTAGAAATATTCAAAATATAAAATCATGCAAACTAAACAGTTATGAATAAATATAACGTTTAGCATCATGAAGTTGGGTTTGCTCTGAAGTAAACAACAGCGCCATCTTGTGGTATGTGTGAATACATGAATACCCACAATACAGTACCATGCACCACCACCTGTAAAAAAAAAAATGAAATAATAATAATGTTTAAAATAACAAAATATTAAAATGGAAAATTACTAATACTCTACCCTCAAATATACTATTTGTCTTTTTTAAGTATTAAGTAAATCTCTATTCTATTTTTGGGTGATAAGATAGCTGGGTAGAATGCAAGATGGCATAAAATCTAAAATTGAAAATAAAAATTATTTTGTAGAATCCCATAAAACATTTGCAAGATCTTGCTAAACTTTTAACAAAAACTGAAAGTTGTTAAAACTGTCTATACTTTTGGACCTAAAAATATTAAAAAAGATATTGCCTAACTTTAACAGGATCTCACAAAAGTTAATTCTTTATATTTCCTATGTTTGCAATTTTCTCCCACAACTGATAGTCAACATTTTACTGGTACAGTTCATTTACTTCCTGAATTTCCATGTTCTTATGCAGATAAATTAAAAGAAAAAATTTACATTTTCAAAACATTTTTATCTAAACATGTTTCACATAATAAATTAGTCTAGGAGCTATATTTGGAGAGAGTCATACAAATGTAGAGATAAACACCACACTGTAAATTATTTCTCATTTTATTCAATGAAAAAAAAGACCTTCAGGAAAATACAGTAATTCCCATAGTACACACAGGACATAAATTAAAGAGGCATGGCAAAGAGAGAGATAAAGAGGTGGAGGGGAAAACATGTCACTTTGCAGGGTGTTGGAGGAATCAGTAAAATCACACTGAACATGAGCTTAAGTCGATTGTTCCTGTACACAAATGTCTAAATGATATTACAAAAAGGGAATAATACAAAATACCCTCAAAATAAACCATAAATATTCATACTGATGCACATTGGTTTAACAAAACAATTGCTTCTGTAAACATTTTCAACATAATTGCATTACAATTGAAAAACCACCGCAGTCACTTACGTATCTGAAGGGTTACATAATAGAAATTGCAGAAACAAGACTAAAAACTAAGTTCGAGTTCAGAAGATGCTGCTCAGTTTGCGTCATCTGGAGTGTTTTTTTGTAACACTGCTATTAGAATGTGTGATTTTTGTTTTTCCCTTCCTTGCTTTTCACAAACGATCAGACAGTGAAAGCACCATGTTGTCAGCAGGTTCCTCAAGTCAGTGAAGGCACCACCACTTTAACAGAAAGTCCAGTTTATCTTCTGTTTTCTCACAGCTACACGATGGATTTGACATTTTATTGATGAAATGAGATGTGGATTTTAAAACGCATATGATGGTTGAGGACAAAAAATTAAATTAGAAGGTAAAATACAAATCTGGGTTGTATGTTTTTGTCCTTCCTTTTCTGTCCAGACTGAACAGGCTATGAGAAACACAAAATGCAAGACAAAAAGCCCAATATTGTATCTTGATTGATGGTTCAGACTAGTAAATTAATCCCAAACTATTTTGATAATCAGTTAATCATTTGAGTAGGTTTTTAATCTAATAACAATTTTCAGCTTCTTAAATGTGAATATGTTCTGGATTCTTCTTTGCTCTTCTGTGACAGTTAACTGAAAATCTTTGGTTTGTGGACAAAAACATTTGAGGGTGTCGCTATTTTGAGATATGAGAAACAAAATCGTCATTTTTACACCTGTTTTCTGGTAACTTATCAATCATTTGAATTGTTGTTTTATCAATTAAAACAGGTTTTAGACTCCTAAATGTGAATATGTTCTGGTTTCTTTGCTCTTCTATGACAGTAAAGTGAAAATCTTTGGTTTGTGGACAAAAACATTTGAGGACAACACTATTTTGAGATATCAACCCAGAAAATAATCAACAGTTTAACAAATAATAGAAGATGATCAAGAGTAGCAGAGAAACAGTACATAAAACTAAAATATCTTCACTCTTCAGCAGATTTTTTTGACAATAATTAATCAGCTTTAGAGCGTTTTAAGGCAACTTTAAGGTAAAGTTTCCTCTTAAATGATTGATTATGGAGCTGACCAGTGCAGGTGGAGGACCCTTGACTGATTGCTGCCTCCTACTTCTCTGTGTGGAGTGTGATTCTTCTCAAATCCTCATAAGTGACATTTATGTTCACCTTCAGTCCCTCGCGGTCACTTCAGCCCACCGGCCTCCATGCTACTATATCGGCCGCCTGCTAATAATTCGGCTAATTCACAGTTTATCCTAGCCCTACTTATGGCTGATGACTATTAAAGGGAAAATCCACCTGTTACTGCTAACATTTTTTTGGGTCTTTTGTTGTTGTCATTCTGTGACTAGTCGAATTTATTCTACTTAAGTCGAGTCCTCAGACCTTTTTAAACACACCTAAAAAATTAGGATAACAGTAGCTATATAAATACTGTAACATTATTCAGTTTTGTGCATGTGTTCACCTGGGCGTGTGCTGTGCGTGTTCCCACAATAATCACGCAGTTCTTTACAGGCAGAAATAAGTTAACGTTTGGTGCTGAGTGCATTCAGCGAATGTGTCATACGTTAATAAATTCCCTTTAAAAACAATAACAGCTGTCATTTTTCTTAACGGAGACCCTGTTTTACTAGTATTTCAGCTTGTTAAAGGTCCACTATGTGACATTAAGGAGGCAAAAATTGATTAAACTACACATCAGTATGTTTGAATGAGTATATCACCACTTTAAAATAAAAATAATTCGGATTTCGTAGCCTTTTATATGCACTTTTATATGTACTTTAGGTAAGGGCCTTGTTTACAAAGACTGTCATCTTGTGGCCCCATGTTTCTACAGAAGCCCAAATGGGCAAATCAGCCAGACTGTGCATTTAACATCTGTTCTGGTACAGTTAAGTATTTCCCACGTGCTGTTAAACAGAGCACTAACAAACATCCTTGTTTTATTTTGGATGCTTCCATTATATGACTTTGCATTATTCCACAAAATCCTACCAGGGTCAAAATTATTAGCCCCCTTAAGTGACCTTTTTATTGAGCCATAGCACAAACCACTGTTGTGTAATGATGTGCTTAACTTTGTAATTAATCATTGTATTGTATTGCAACTTTAAAAATAAAGTTAAAACTGAGGGTTATCTTTAGTAAGGGTTTGAGCTGTCAAAGCATCATTCCAAAAACACATGAAATCAGTTTAGACTTAGAAAAAGGATTGTTGATGCTCACAAAGCAGGAGAAGGATATACAAAGTTATCACAGTGCTTTCAAGTGTCAAGAACTGGAGTGAGAAGCATCATCAAGAAATTCAAAGAGAGCCACACAATAAAGAACAAGCCTGGCAGAGGTAGGAAGAGAAATATTTCAAAGACTAAGATGTGTCTAAAGACCCCAGAACAACTGCCAAGACACTAGTGAAGGACTTAGCCAAGTGAGGAATTGTAGTCTCAAAGAAGACAATTACTAGAGCTCTGCACAGAAATGGACTGTGGGGTTGGAGACCAAGAAGAACTCCACTTCTGCAGAAGAGACACCTTCAAGCCAGACTGAAGTATGCTAAGGACAACCTGGACAAAGATTATACATACTGGAAGCATGACCTTTGGTCAGATGAGACCAAACTAGAGCTCTTTGTCCATAGAGACATTGTTTATGTTTGGAGAAAGAAGGGAGAGGTGTATAACCCAAAGAACACCGTCCCCACAGTGAAACACTGTGGTTAAAGTATTATGCTGTGGGGATGATTCAGTGTGTCTGGAACTGTGAATCATGAAGAAAGAAGGAGATGTGAAGATTGTGAAAGAAAACCTGAAGCAGTCAGCAGCAAAACTGGGTCTGGGTTTTCACTTTGTCTTCCAACACGACAGCGACCCAAAACATAGGTCTCTCCTGGTGAAGAACTACCTCCAGAAGACCAAAGTGAATGTTATTAACTGGCCTGCACAAAGTCCTGACTTAAATCCCATTGAAAATCTTTGGGGTGAACTGAAGACAAAGGTCCATGACAGAAGGACATCAAATCTGGAGGAGCTTGAGAGATTTGCCAAAGAAGAATTGTGTACAGTCAAATAATGGAAGCATCCAAAATAAAACTAGGATGTTTGAAAAAGCTGTGTAAAAAATTCTTTGCTCTGTTTAACAGCACGTGGGAGATACTTAAAAACAATGACATTTTCATAGGGAGCTAATAATTTCATCCTCAAGTGTATGTGAAGGCCACCGTAATTCACTGTCACAACTGAGAATGGCAGGATGAGCAGCCGACCTGCAGTCTCACCATCAACTGTCACTAATCTTTACAAACTGGACCTTTAAACTGGGGATTGGACTACAACACTGGCCAACTGACTGGAGAAACAGCAACATCCTGAAAAAAGCATCACAGACTGATAATAAAAAGGGGTGGATTCTTCCTTTAAAACTCATCTTTAGGTGCGTCCACATGTGTTCTTAGGCTTTATTGATGTGCAGCAAGTCACATACAAAATGTACAGTGTATTTAAAAACAAAAACTGACTAATTTTGTTAATAACACATAAAAAAAAACCCAACATGCGGTCATTAACAGGGCTACGTCTCCGGCATGACCTACAGTACGTACTTGAGGCAGAGTGGTCAAAGCTAACAGAGTGTTGGTTAACGCCGCGAGAGTCAATTGATGGAGTTAGTATGAACAAACTGATATCCAATACCCTGTTAATTCATGGATATATCAAGAAGGTCCCTTAAAAAGTCTTCACTTTAAGGAGGAGAAGGCAAAAAAGTGAAGACGCAGGAAGATTTTACAGATCACGCATCGTGAAAAACCGTGACTGTGAACTACTAGTGTTTGAAAAACATGCTTTAACATGAGTTAAAGGTCCAGTGTGTGAGTAAACATTTAATTTCCTACACATATGTTTGTTTGTATAAGTGTAGAATTAAATTAAAAAAAAAAAAAAAATTAAATGTACTTCAGGCAAGGGCCTTGCTTTATCCTGCGGTCATCTTGTACCGCCATGTTTCAACAGCAGCCTGAACAGGCAAACCAGTGTTTTGAGAAGAATCGTACTCCGCAAACAAACAAAAAAAAGAAGCTACGTCCATATAAACCAGCAAAGAAGAAGGAGAAAACAGGAGAGAGTAAAACCTCATCAGCTTGTTAAAATCTGCAGTCTCACTACTAGATGTCACTAACTATTACACACTGGACCTTTAATTTCACCCAGACAGGACCTGGACTAAACTCAGCTACAGCTGAATGTGTGGCACATACAGTGTTTGCAATCGGCCGACATCTTTTTCACTCGCATGCTCTGCATTTCCGTCTGTTCGCGCACGTACACAATGCAAAGTTCTACTATGACACATAAAGATTTACCGTCAACAGGCAAGAGGTCCCATGTCCCACGGAGTAAGAGGAGGAGGAGTGGGTTCAGGCGACAAAGAAGAAGAACCTGGAGGCTTGTGGGGTTTTTGTGGGGTTTTTTTTTTACACTGAGTACACTGAGTGGCAGAAACACACACACCCATCATCCCTTGCTTCTTTTCTTGGTTACAGTCCGATCAGTTTGTTTGCTATCTCTATTTCATCGGTGTCAGTCATAGTCACAATTGTCATCTGTTGGTCACTGCGTAGGTGTGGTCATCGCATCATCTGGCATCATGGAAAATCAATCTACCAGCTCATGAGGGATGTGCGTCCCAGAGTCATGAAGTAAACCTGACTGGCACCTCCTTGACGCACAGAGGCAAAGAAGACCTAACAGACGAGGGAAGAAATATGAGCTTAAAAAAGGCATAGTTCATGTTTTTTGATGTGTCAGAGTGAACCTAATAAATCTACACCTAATAAATTCTTCATCAGCTTAAGTCTATATTATCTTCATAATATGGAGGTTGCATAATCTCAACATTACATAGACTTTTCTGATTGTAAACTTTAGTCTGTTTACCACTCACTCTCCCATGCCAAAGTCCATAAGGAAAATAAGTGATTTTAGCTCACAGGGGCACAGGAACTGCTGGTCTACTGCTGCCTCGTGTGGTCAGTTTGTGTCACTGAGGTATCAAAGGATTTGAAACACCAAAGTCACAAAATAATAAGTTTGAACTTACTCATGGAGGCAGCAGTGGATCAACAACTCCTGTGTGCTGTGAAGTAAAATCACTGCAGGGAGTAAGTGGTTTACAAAGTGACACAAAGTGGAGCTGTTGAGTTCCTGGCTCTGCCTGACAGCAGGCTCATTACATGAGTGAGGAGCCGAGGTTACGATGGAGTGCTCTATTGTCAGGCAGTAGCACACATATTTAAGATCTTTTTTAAAAAAGTTGGCAAAATGATAATTATTTTCACTGAAATCAATTCCTCGGCAGAGAGTTTCAGTTTTAAAAGAATACAACATTCGTTCTCATTACGAAACCTAACATTTACCTCAGTTCGCATTGTCCAATTCCCTATTCAATACTCAATCTAATTTCATATTCAGTCTTAAGTATATTCCCTCTGGTTTCACAAGTTGGACAATCCCAACTTGCTTTAAAGGCACAGTGTTACAAGGACATGTGTTATTGCTCAATACATGTTTAGTTAATTTTATAGTTCATTAAATTTTATATTTAGTCTTAAGTACATTCCTATTTGTTACACATGTTTGACCACATTCAACTTAAGTGTTTAATTGCTTTAAACATTTACATGTTACAAGTTTAGTGATAACCTTACATAAAAATATGACCAATTTCAATAAAATGTAAGAAATGTTTGTTTTTAGCCCGCGGCCCATCCACAGAAATAATTTTTGGCCCATTATAGGAAAGAATTTGGGCACCCTTGATATAAAGTGTTAATGAGTTATTTCTGTAATTTTTATTAATATATTCATTTTGCACTATAAATGTTTTTATTGTGAACTGCATATTGTTCCAAAACAAACACTTTTGTTGAAAGTGTTGAAAGTGAATGTTGAAAGTGACAATTATCGTTATTGCAATATCATGTTGGAATACTTGCTTGGACACTTGCTTTTTCACAAAAATCTTGGATTATTCTCTTGACAGTTCCCCAGACTAGTACCTCATTTGGGTTTCAGGTCCTTCGTATACATTTTATAAGATAACCCTTTTGTTCATGCTTTTTTTCCTTGCTGGCAGTCATTTTATCACTGTGAGCAAGTGTCCGAAGTGGAAATCTGAACTGCTTGTACTGAAGGAGGAAAAGGCTCAAATCTTTTTAGAAAGCTGGACAGTCAAGGGAAGCAGAGGGGGGGTAAAAGAAAACAAAAAACAATTTCCTCACCTTGTCATTCCTCTCACAAAGGAACTTGAGTCTCTGAGCTCTCTTGTGCATGAAGACTCCATCCAGGTGTCCCGTCTCCACAGAACGGATCTCTATGGCCTTCTCACCCCAACCCATGATCTGGTTTGACCTAATGTAGGCTGCACATGGAGAGGATCTAGTAAAATCTCACTGTGTGTTTTATTAATCCAGTGATCCAGTGCTTTGTTTTTAAATACATACCCACTGAAGTTGGCATCTCTCCCCACTGCAGCACCACATCCTTGGTGATGCGGCCGTAGGTGTTGACATAAACGCCCTCGTCCTCGTAACACACCAGTAGCTCAATACCATCAGTGTTTGGTAAAATGATGATGGCGTGGCACTGAATGCTGGTCTGTATCTGAGAGGGGAAAACACGTGTGAAGCGTTTACTGAAAGTGAAAAGAATCAAAGGAAAACAGGTAATAAGAACAGAGTTAAGCACTTACATGTGTGGGCAAGTAGATGTCGTAAACAGCACCGGAGTCCACGTCCACAGCATGGAAGCCTGAACTGGAGCCGTAGATGACCTTTAATCTCTGACCCTCCTCCACAGTCAGGTCAACCAGTAGAGGCTTGTGCGCCAAGTCACCAAAAGACTACAACAAATGAAGAAGTAAAACAATCCTTAAAGAGACAGTTTGTGTGAGGTCAGCACTGGTTGTGCTGTGATTGTCTTGTGCACCAAAAACCATTTTGAGACACAAGTGCAAACAAAGATAACTGGATTTTATCAACTTAACAAAAGACTCAGCTAATAAAATCTACAAATATACACTACCAGTCAAAGGTTTGGACACACCTTTGGATCACATTAAATGACAAGGTGTGCCCGAACTTTTGACTGGTAGTGTATCTGTAAATATAACATGTTCACTGCTTGATTTTTTCATTAGGCAGCTTTTTCTGGCCTGAAGAACCTGAAGTTTATAAACCACTCACTCTCCCACACCGAAGTTCAAACAAAAAATCAGTCATTTTAGCTTGCAGAAACACAGGATCTGCTGGTCTACCGCTGCTTCATGTTGTCAGTTTGTGTCACTGAAATAAATCTGAAAGAAGGATTTCAAACACCGAAGTCACAAAATATCCCATTTAAACTTACTGATGGAGGCAGCAGTGGATCAACAACTCTTGTGTTTTGGCGAGAGTAAGAGTGAACTTCAGCGTCTAATCAAAAAGTCAAAGAGGTGACATAGCGTATGTGTCTCAAGCTGGTTCTCAACAACACACATGAGCACAGATGCGGCCTGCAAACCAGTCTTATCCAGCCCACGACTTCCACACAGGTTACCTAAATTTGAGTCTTGCTAAGCTTGAGTGACAGATCACCGTTGTGATATTAGCAGTTGTAGTGTGGGGTTCATGTGTTTCTTCTATCCATCTGTAAAATTATTTATGTTTGACCAAAATTTATATCACAATATTTTTAAAATTATCAATGGTTTCATGGTATTCAACGGTATTTTTTTATGCATGAGCACGATGGAGTCCTCCAATAAGACAGCTGAGTTCAAGTGTCGAGCAAGAGACAGGTACTTGGGCTCTTTTCTGTATTTGGACCCAGAGCAGGAGAACTACTACGGCTGCTACTCGCAGGAAGGCAAATGTCGCCATCTTCACCGCCCTGGTAGCGTTTAAAAAGCACAGATATTTTTGTCTGATTTTCAGAGGGTTGAAGCGACATATTTTCCGACGCAGGCTGTCGGAACTCTGATGTGCACGATGCGGAGAGCAGAGGAAGATTGTACAATCATGTAGAGACAGAAATTACATGCTGTTGTGTAAATAAGATAAATATTATAAGGCTAAGTGCATTTATTAAAAGGGCAGGTAACCTTAACTGACTTCTGTTATGAAAAATAAATTAAATACAACTAATTCAATTTTTAAGTGGAGGGGAAACACTAAGTTGTGATGACAGAATCAAAGATAAGATGAGAAACAACAACAAAAATTGGCTCAAAATCTTGAAGAGATGCTTAACCCTTGTATAGCACTCTGTGGAGTACAAACACAAAGATCTCAGATTCACACCTTCACATTAATAACATTTAACTAGTAAAACACACCCAGACCAAATGTGCATGCTTTGCATGTTGAATAAAAAGATAGAGTAAAAAAATAGGGTTAAGAATAGGGATAAAAAGAAAGGGTTGAATGATTATTATTTCTTTAAAATCTTTTATTTGTAACCCCTCATATGTTTCATTTATGTCAGTGCCCTACAAAAACAATTTTAAAAAACCTGAATTGTCCCTTTTAATTTGGTTAATATATTTTTATCAGGGACAGTGTACAAAACACATAAGATTGTACCAGATTTAGATACAAGCTAATTTTAAGTATTACACTTATTAGATCTAACGCTGTCTGACAACTAGATCACAACCACACTTCAAAAAACCTGAACTGTTCCTTCAGTTTAGTAACTTTATTTTTTTTTTTTATTTGCACCAGTTTACCTTAAAGGCCATGAACTTGTGGTAGGGTTTTGGTGCCCAGGCATACACCTCCACAGAATTCTTCAAGGCCAGTACCAAGAACTTAATCCTCTCGTACTTCACTGGAATTATGAAGAGACAGTCGTGAAGAAGGGGTACAACCTAAATTCAGACTTAGTCACACACCCTGGTTAAACTCAAATCTTCCTTTGAGGATTATTTTGAGGAAACATACCAACTTTATAGTGGACGCAGCCCTCCAGGTCGCCCACATTGACCCAGCCCTGCTTCTTCTCCACTTCAGGGTCATTGTGCAAAATCTTGTTCCTGAGCCACGACAGGTAATACACTCGCAGCTTGTTCTTTTTACCTGCAGGTGAAGCAGGGAGAGCACAAACAACCTTTTTGTGTCATGACTGAACAAGAAAAAAGCCATTAACGACATAACTGTAAAAATAAATATTTTTAAGTAATCTTTTGAAATTTAGCTCGTATTTGTAAGCTTATTTTTTTTTAAAATGCACATATTATGGGTTGAATAGAGAATGTCGTTTTCTAGAAAGCTTATACATACAGAAGAAAAAAAACAGCAAATTTTACTGTTACTAATGACTAAAAGTACAATGGCACAAATTGCACAGGTGCATACAAAATATCTATCACTAATCTGTGAATATTTATTCTCGCTCAATTAGCACATTTAAAAACATAACTTTATTCTTACATTCTATTTTGATTTTACATTTGATTTTTGATTGAACTGTTTCTAATTGTCTGGGTGTTTATGTTGTATTTTTGTATTTAGTTTTAGTAGTTTTATTCAGCTTTATTCATAAAATGCGAAAGCCACAAGAAATTTCATTGTACTTGGTAAAATGACAATAAAGATAATTCTGATTATATTGCGATGATGAATGATGTGACACAAAGTGGGAATTGCCAGAGACACCATGATACAATGTTATCAAGATATTTAAGTCACAAAATGATATTAGTACAGTATTATTTAAAAAAAAACAAAAAAACTTGGTGTCTCAAAAGCAATATAGTATCATGAGGTGATCAAGGTCCTCGAATGACTGGAAAGATGCAGCTCCCCCTTGTGGAACTTCAATCCCTAGGACTATATGCTGGTAATCTAGACAAGACAGTTAATGTGAAATATTACCAATTTCCTTCACTTATGGTTATCCCAAATATGCATATCAACTTATTGCAAGTGTTTTAATCATAAGACAATAACATAATTTATATCTTCTTACATCTACATAACTTAGGTAGCCTGATGTGTGAACTGTACCTGATATGGTGACCAGCACATTGAGTCCCTCCAGGACATCCATTTGCTGAATTCGCCGTCTGTTGATCAGCGGGTAAACTTTCCCCTGACCGCTGCGGTCCAGCAGCATCAGTCCACTCTCTGTCCCCACCAGCAGGTTCACCCCTGCAACAGTCACAGTCAAAACACATGCTAAGTTTAGCACCAGCAGGTCAGACGTTCTCCATTGTGTCACAGGCTGATTGCTGATACACACTTACCCCAGAGAGCAGCACACAGGATCTCAGAGTTGAACCTCTTCTTGTACTTGCGAATCTCTGGCGTGTCGCTTGGTGGGCGTGTATTGACTGGGTTAACGTTGACAACCGAGCCTTTGCGAGACGGGTCGGACCTCAGTGGGTCCACCAAACGTCCATCTTGACCAAACGCAGCTGGAGAGACAGGATTATAACTATTTAACTTATCTGAGCTCAAAATTTGCAATTCCTTGCAAAAGAAAAAAAGTCAGGAGGGAAGCTATATATCAAAAATAAATGATCCTTCTTTAAAAGGTCAAGTTGCTTCAATAAAGCTTAAATAATTTAAAAAAAATGATTTAATATCCATTTAAAGATGAGTAAGATAAGATAGATAGATAGTAGATAGATAATACTCTACCATCTACCACTGCTGACGTGACCAAACACATTTACAAACTGTCTTAATGTTACAGAAACATTAATAACATTACAGAAAAAAATGACATAAACAATTGTTACAAAATATGTTGAGAAAATCATGTCAAGTTACAAAAAGAATATTAATAATGTAACAGGAAAAATTATGTTTCCACAAAAGCATATTGTGACTAAAAATGTTAGAAAATGTTAAACTATGAATAGCATATTATTAATATAACAAGAAAAATTACATTACCAAAAAAGTTACAAATTATGTTGATAACACTACAAAAAACAATTTAGTTAAAAACTACCAGGTTACTTAATGCTAAATTATGAAAAGCACATTAATTATGTAAAAATATCAAATACTGTTACAAAATGGAATGTTACCAAAACAAAATAACTTTACAGCTTAATACGTTACCTTAATACCTTTACAGGAAAAAATATTACCAATGTGACAAAAAATGTTGCATTAATAATGCATGTAATAATGTAATAATAACATGACAAAAAATTATCTGAAAATGTATATTTTTAACATATCTCGTTACAAAATATTATTCTTAAATCACAAAAACATATTAAAGAAAGTGCAGAAAAACTGCGTAGCCAAAAAAGTTATAAAATTTTAAGGTTCAAATAGAATATTAATAATTAATAAATATCTATAATAAATTGATGTTTATTGTTAATAACAATTATGCAAAATGTTAATAACATTTCAAAAATTGTTACAAAAAAACTGTCACAAAAATTGTTTACAACTAAAGTTACAAAGTTATGTTAAATTACAAAATATGTTAACAGTGGTGCAAAAAAATTACTTGACCAGATACTTATTTACATCTGAACTTTCAAGGCAATCATATGAAAATATGTTTCACTTTACAATTATTCTGATAAAGAAATAGTCAAAAACAACTTATCATGAGTGTTTATGTCATAGTAGCATATATTCTGTTTGATTTCTTATTTACCCATGTTGTTGAGAGAGCTGCCACTGGATGGAGAGATCTGTAGAAGACGTGGGTCGATAAAGGGAGTGAAGGAGGAGGAAGACTTGTGTTTGGACATGGAGTTGCTCTCCGACTGCGACTGAGAAAGATTTACAATATTTACAAATCAAGTGACTTCAACATGAGACAAGAAACACACTATTTATTCTGCCTTGAATAAAATCCATGGAATAATTAAGACATGCTTTATAGATTTTTGACAGAAATCTGACTGTGAGTGTTGATTTAAATCACAACAACAACATGAAATACAGTTCTGCCTCAAAGACCTCATAAAACATTTTTATGACCCAAACAAGTGGGAAAGGAATGTAGGCAGAGACATTTGAGTTTTATAACAAAAGAAAAGACAACGTGCTGTTATGTCAGTGGTTGTTATAACACTGGCAACGACAGAAATATTATCGGGAAAAAAGAAGAAGAAAAGTGTGGAGCGAAATGAGAAGTGGCCCAAACACTGCTCAGCTGCTGTGGAGTGTTAAGGGAAAAAAAAAACAATCTGCTTCTAATGAAGGGCAGGCAGAGGAGAGTGGGGAGTCCACTTCCCAAGATCCTGACAGAGAGTTCAAAGAGAGTTAGGCAGTTTAATTATGATTAATAAAGTTGTCCTGCAGAGGTTTTTCATATCCTCCATGTCATGTCCTGACCATGTTCTACCACCAGGAGGCACCAGTGTTAGCAGTGAAGAGCAGGAGTGAAGGAGGTTGCAGCCACTCAAATTAGGTGTGGGGTAAGCCAGAAGGGGGCAGAGATGAGTGAGATTGAAGCCAGGGGGGGAGGCAGGGAAAGGCAGAGAGGCAGACTGGACGGTGGATATGAACAGATGTGGATAAAAATAATAATTTATATTCTTCCAAAACTCCATATAAAAAAACAGAGCATTTGCAAATTGTTGTTTAATCAAGTGTCACACCCTAGGACAAGATATCACCATTTGCCATTTAAAACAATACAAATACAATACAAACTGAGCATGAGATTATAGTTACTGTCCTGATTGTCCTGATCACAGTAACTGTGATCCTGATTTTCTTATAAATGTAAAAATATATTTAAATGTATTTTTTTTTTGTTAAATGATGGAGGCTTCTGTTTGTAATCTACCTTAATTTTAGTCATATACATAAGCTTTCAGAAAATGTGCAAAAATAGGCACTCAAAATGTAATAATTATAGAAAAACTTGTTATTAATGCAAGTAAATTTACTTAAATGACGTGTCATTACCATAAAAATATTATTTACCTTTATAAGAAATGCTTAACAAAATGCTATAACACAGAACTGTCATCAACAGAATTTTTTTTACAAATTTAACAAAAAAATGTTATTAACGTACAAAAAATGACTTCCAATGACAAAAAATGTTACAAAATGCTATACTGTTACATTTTACTAAATGTACAAAAATTTGTTACGTTAGCAAAATATTTCACTCTCTCACTCACTCATTTTCTACCACTTTATCCTTTAGCTGACATAGGACGAGAAACAGGGTACACCCTGGACAGGTCACCAGTCCATCGCAGGCAAAATATTTCTTTACAAGAAATTTATTTTCTAATAAAAATGACTTGTGTAACCAAAAATGCTAGAATGTTATAATATTATTATAAAGTAATATTTTAGTAACTTTATAAGTTACACAAACAATTATTTTAGTTTTCTAACAAAAAATGTTTGAAAATGTAAGTATAATAGAAATTCACCAAACTCATCTTATTATAAGGGCTTTTTATAAAAATGTGTGATCATATCTCATATTGTCCTGTTTCTTGTACCAGCAGAAGTATAAATTTTGGTAATTATTCTCTTCTACTTCTAATGAACTGCATTTTACATCATAGTTTTTCATGATCATGAACTCAAGCTTGATATAAACAAATTTGCAGCTGCTCTTTGACTTAAATTACATTTCCTGCATGTCCAGGCACGTAAATGGTCCACAGTCCAGTCCTTGGAGTTAGTCTCAGTGAGGTGGAGTGACATACCTCTATGGCAGTGAGCTGGTCCAGAGGGATCTGTGGGGACATGGCGGGACTGGCATGGCTAGATGATGAGGGGAAGGATGAAGAGGATGAGGAAGAGGGGGAGGCGGAGGAGGGAGGGATGGTTTTGGAAGAAGAGGGAGGGTGATGGCTCTGTTGGATAAGGTCTGGTAGGTGGTGTATGTGGCCGGCAAAGCCATTTTTCTCTGAGAGCCCGTGGCTGGGGGTTGGGGTCTGGCCATGGCCATGACCAAAGACGGCCGTGGATGAGGAGGAGGAGGAGGAGGAGGAGGAGGAGAGATTGACCAACCGCTTTATTTCAGCGGTGCTCTGGAAGCAAGAACAGGCACACTTTGACCTGGAGCAGCAGGTAACAAGTAGGAGGAGGTGCAGGTTGACCATGACAGATACTGAATTCCATTTACATCTGAACTGAGTCAAAATGCATACTTATCTCTTAAAAACCAGAGAAATTCCAAATTCTAACTACTGTACAAATGGAATGCCACTAGAGCTAGTTGCACATTTGATGCAGAATTTTTGTTTTTGGCTTTTTTTTTTCTTACTCCATCTAATAAGATATAACAGTCACTTTTTCATTTTGATTCCAAGCTGCCAAAAATGTCACAACATCTTCCTGGACATAACTGAAAAAATGTTAATGCTAAACAAAGACAAATTGGACTTAATGGCTACTTGCTTACATATGTATGGAGATCACCACTGTTGTGCATGTTACATTAAATGTGTAAAATGTGAAGCAACAAGTCAAAAGTAAATTAAATTTAAAATAAAGTGCATGAAAACTCTGAAAATGGCAATGATGAGGAATGGACAAAAAATCCATATTATAAGATAATATAAAAAAAGAAAAATGTAATAACTTGTCTTTTCTATCTCTTACCTGTCTGATGACCAGCGTGCCATCTTTGGAGGGTGTCATGGCTTGCTCACTCTCTGAGTCTTTAACCAGCATTGTCTTCGCGGACTCCGTCTCCCCGTTACTCAGTCTCCTGCGGAAGCCATGAGGATATCTGATGTCCATAACCAGACCAGTGTTAACAGACATGAAGAAAAGCTGTGCAGAGCTTTGACGGAACAACATCTGACAGGCTACATGTAAAATTAAAAAGTAGCATCTCTAAGACTATGAGTGACTTAGCAAACTTCTACCTACCCAGCTCTGGAGTCCTCAGCTCCCGAGGTGGACTCCTCTCCAGCCTCCTGGTCCACCTCCTCATCATCCTCCTCATCTGTGGTGCCCGAGTCTTCGCTTGAGGAGGAGTAGTCAGTGACTTTGTGAGGAGGTCTTATGTCATCTACAGCACGGAGCTCCTTAGCCAGAGCAGTCAGGTCCTGAAGAGAACATCAGTATTGTTTTTCTTGTGTTACTAGTATAAGTATAGTTCCAGGTTATCCTGAAGAGTGGTTGCATGAGGTACTGACTAACTACATTGTGTTGAACCCTGTGACAAGAAACAACCTGAAGAGGCTCACTAACACTGAAAATATGGCTACAAAAGACTAAGCCTACATCTAAGCCTACTGAAGTCTGCTATATCTTTAGCATATGCCCACAGCTTTTTCTCAGCCTTAGACTGATTATTTCACCTGAAAAATGAAGTTTCAACGTTTGTGCTGCTTACTAAACCACTCACTGTCCAACACAAAAGTCCAAAGAGAAAATTGGTGACGTTTAGATCACAGCACACAGGAGTTGTTGATCCATTGCTGCCTGCATCCGTAAGCTCAAATCTGTTATTTTGTGAGTTTGGTGTTTGAAATCCTTTATTCAGATTTACCTTTGTGACACAAACTGGCCACACGAGGCAGCAGCAGACAGCAGCTCCTGTGTTCCCACCAGATAAAATCACTAATTTTCTCTATGGACTTTGGTGCAGGAGAGTAGGAAGTTTACAAACTTCAGTTTTCAGTCAGAAAGAGCTGTCTAACAGAAAATAAAGCTACTGTGGATTTTTAGGTGTGATTGGAGCTAAAATGTGTCACTTCCTTATACAATCACTCTTAAAATGGACCCTTTTGCTTGTTTTCTATTGGAAGTTACATTGTCTTGTAAGGTCAGTGACAAGCATGAAAAGGAGACATTTTCCTCCTTTGCTCAACAAAGCAACAAAGTTGTTTAAGCAGCAACAAAGCCAGGTGCAATTAGGAGCCATCGTGACAAATACAATAAAACAGGAGTGTGTTTACATTCAAATGTGGTTGTATTCAAATCCAGGCTCAGAAAACAGGTACAGAGGGTTCAACCCTCCTTGTGCTGGGTGCAGTTTGTTGGCAAGCAATAAAGTTGTGCAGGCATGAACAAAGCACTAGCAGGAGGCAATAAAATGTCACACGACATTTGGGATTAACTTTGATCATCAAACCTTAGCATATAAAGCAATGAGTGGGGCAGTGGTGCAGGCATAGCAGAGGTAAGATAATCTTTTTAACACGGGCTTACCACATCACCCTAAGAGGTTCCCCAACATTCACGATTCACGAGATGTTGCACACATCAGGTGGTTTAATTGTTAGTGATTGAAAACAGAGGAAAAACACAAGGTTTTCACACTGAATATGATACAATTTTAAGGTCCACTGTAGCAACAGAGGACTCACCGCTGGTCGAGTCGGCCTAGCCAAGTTCTTTTCATCCTGTTTCTTGGGAACATTTTCGGGTCGTTGGAGTGGCGATCCTTCAGATTTGGAGGAAGCTTTGACAGAAGAAGAGGAAGCGGTCATTAGTTAGTTTTAAAAACACGGACTATATGCACGTCCACTTCCGGTTTTTCAATAAACCAGCCCCACTATTTCCAGTAAACTGTCAGACAATGACGCAAAGATGTTCTACAGTCGGTGTCTGCAGAAGTTAACAATTAGCAGAGACTGGAGGATGTACACAGAATGATGCAGCAGTGCTCTGTTGTTCTCCCCTTGTGACAGTGCAAAACTATGCAGGATTTCTACCCTAATTTAGCAGCTTTTGTAGTTGTGATGGTTAAATGTCCTGTTGCTGGGAGATTGGGGGCTGTCTCCACTCTCCCTACTCTCTGTTAGCGGGAAACCAGCCTTACAAGATCAAAGTCCTCAAAATCAGGAGGTCTTGCAAGAAACAAGAATTGTTCCATGGCACTACAAACACACACCCTCAGCCAGGTACCAGCTATAGGATCAAAGCAGAGATAGTGTTATTTTAGACATTAATCATGGCAGAGCCAGTGAAAAAGAAGTAGCAAAAAATGTTGTTGGAGGAAGCGATGAAGAGGAAACGACTGTTTCTGAGCGGTCACACACGGGTAAACATTGTACAGAAACATGCAAAACGGATGCTGACTGGCATGGACATGGCTCCACAGCTTGTGTTCCCCATTCTGTTAAAGACAAATGGATAAAGTCGTAGACAATGGATTGGATGGATGTTTACGTTGATGTATTCCAAAACTGTAGGGGAAGCTCCACAGAGAAAAAGGCAAAAACTTGTAATGTAATGTTCTGCTTTAAATTTAAACAAATTTTTTCCAATTTTAAACCTAATTACTAAAACAACTCCTAAAAGATAAGGTAAACTTTTTTGATCTATATCGGACGTTTTAATTAGTTACATAAATCCATGTATCCCCTAAAATTCAACTGACCGAGAGTAAAGGAACTAGTTTATATTTTAGCAGAAGTAAGTGACATGCTGTGCATATTGTCACTGATGAAGTAATGATGTGTTAGTATAGTGAGTGAAATGGAGGTGTGTACAGTACCAGGAGACTCACAGCGGGGCCTGAAGCGGTCCCCGGAACTGGCCTGAGAGCTGGAATTAGAGGAGCCAGAGGAGCTGCCACTGCCGGGCCGAGGCTGCAGCTTCTCCACCCGGTCCCACAGGGGGCGCTGCTCTACATTACTGTCAAAAGGGAGACAGACACATTAGTCCTTTCATGTAAAGTGAGCATTTACTCTATTACTTATACTCTATTTACCTTTTATTTTAATATTTACTTCACATATTTCCCTGTACGTCTCTATTTAACACAATTATTGTATTTAAGTATAAGTATAATAAGTATAACTGTATCTTTGAAAACGTGAGGTTTAACACCACCACAGCTATAATTGAAAGATGTAATGTTCCTGTACAACTCTGTTATTAACTGTGTTAATAACACACAAATGTATGTAGCAGCTTTCATACATTAAATGCAACTAAACTATACAATATACACTACCAGTCAAAAGTTTGGACACCTTCTCATTTAATGGATTTTCTTTAATTTCATGACTGTTTACATTGTAAATTCTCACTGAAGGCATCAAAACTATGAATGAACAGATATGAAATAATGTAGTAAACAAAAAAGTGTGAAATAACACTAAATATGTTTTATATTATAGATTCTTCAAAATAGCCACCCTTTACTTTGACTACTGCTTTGCACACTCTTGACCTTCTCTCGATGAGCTTCATGAGGTTTTCATCTGAAATGGTTTTCCAACAGTCTTGAAGGAGTTCCCAGAGATGCTGAGCACTTGTTTGCTCTTTTGCCTTTACTCTCCAGTCTATCCCAATCCAAACTATCTCATTTGGGTTTAGGTCAGGTGACTGTGGAGGCCAGGTCATCTGGCACAGCACTCCATCACTCTCCTTCTTGGTCAAATAGCCCTTACACAGCCTGGAGGAACTGTTGAAAAATAAATGATGGGCCAACTAAACGCAAACCAGATAGGATGGAATGTCACTGCAGGATGCTGTGGTAGCCATGCTGGTTCAGTGTGCCTTCAATTTTGAATAAAAAACCCCAATAGTGTCACGAGCAAAGCAACCCCACACCATCACACCTCCACCAGTCAAACAGAACTGAAGAAGCCTCTTGGATGAGAGGCGAAATGTCTTCAAGAAATTCAACTAAGTCCAGTTGCCTTTTTTTTAACTACACTTTGGATACCATGACCTGGATGAATGAGAATTATCACAGACATCCTCCTCCTCCATGCATGTACAGACCACCCGTTCACCTTTTCTGCATCGCACAAAAACACAGCGGGTGAAATCAAAGATCTCAAATTTGGATTCATCAGGACAAAGCACAGATTTCCACTGGTCTAATGTCCATTGCTTGTGTTTCTTGGCCCAAACAAATCTCTTCTGCTTGTTGCTTTTCCTCAGTAGTGGTTACTTAGCAGCTATTTGAGCATAAAGGCCTGATTTCCACAGTCTCCTCTGAACCGTTGATGTAGAGATGTGTCTGCTACTAGAACTCTGTGTGGCATTTATCTGGGCTCTAATCTGAGGTGCTATTAACTTGCGATTTCTGAGACTGGTGGCTCGGATGAACTTAGCCTCAGCAGCAGAGGTGACTCTTGGTCTTCCTTTCCTGGGGCGATCCTCATGTGAGCCGGTTTTGTTGCAGCACTTGATGGTTTTTGTGACTGCACTTGGGGACACATTTAAAGTTTTTGCAATTTTCCAGACTTACTGACCTTCATGTCTTAAAGTAATGATAGATGTAAATAGTCATGAAAATAAAAACCATTAAATGAGATAGTGTGTCCAAACCTTTTACTGGTAGTGTATTTTAAAAAGATAACAAAACATATGAAAAGATGAAGTGCAGAAATAGATAAATGAGAAAATAGTGGGGAAAAGTGCTTCACAGTCTGGTTGAAAAGCACAAAAGGAAAAAATCCAATAAAAAAGCAGCAATTTAAAAGCATCCAATTAAAATATATAAAAATCTTGTAAACCATTTTATGTAAAAGACAGAAAAACAGTGACAGAAATCATGCTTTATTAAAAACTTTTATTACTATTACTTTTATTAAAAAAGGTTTATGGCAGTTTAAAGGCTTAAAACAATGACATCCATATAATGATAATAAAAAAATATTTAGGTCACTTTACTGACCTGCCAGCATTCCTCTGTCCACCCTGGTTGCTGGGCTGCGATGGCAGAGGAGACTCACGTCGTGACAGCACTGGAGACCTGGATGTTGTCCTCACCGGGACCTGAAGGAGACACATTCACAGAAAGGTCAGTGGCAGCAGGAAGAACCTTACAAACATTGGCATCATTCAGGTTGTAGAAAAGTGAACTCCTTTCAAATAATAGTTCAGTTTTGAGATTTAATAAACTTAATTGAAGAGTTCCCATATACAACTTACACCTGCTTATGTTTATGATATCTTGAGAGTTTGCTTTCTGCTTTAATTGTCATTAGACAGCCTTTTTCCAACTGGAAAATTAAGTTTGTATCACTTTTTAAACTGCTCAATCACACAAACCAAACTCAACAATTTTACATCACAACACCCAGGAGTTGTTGATCCAGTAAGTTCAAATGCAATATTTTGTGACTAGTTTGTTTGAAATCAGTGGCACAAACAGCTCCTGTGTCCCCGCCAGATAAAATCACTGATTTTCTCTGTAGACATTGGCGTGGGAGGGAGAGCAGTTTGAAAACTTCAGCTTCCAGTTGGAAAAAGACATCATTAAGACATCATAATCTTAGCTGACATGGATTTTAAGTCTTTAATTAAGTAGCCAAAATAATTTTTTTCTTGTTTCAGTTTTTCATGTTTTCAGTGACAGCAAGCATCATTATTTTCATATATGGGCATACACATGCAAATAACTTCTATTTAATAACATACGACTTGGTGTGTGGTGATTGGTTGTGATTTCACATCAATGAAGGTGAACACAAAAAGACAGGTTGCAGTGAAGCAACATGAAAGGTGAATGAGTGGAGGTTAAAAAAAAAGGAGTCAAGGATCAGGTGGGAACTGGAGGCCCTCGGCAGCTCCTTACCTTTGGAGGAACCTCCTCACTGCTGGCCTGGTGCTCATTTCTAGTCTGGGCCTGGGGGTGGTGGAGGGGATGTTGGGGCTGGGGGTCAGTACGTGCGGGCGATGGGTGGTGGTGGAGGTGATGGTGGGGGTCCTGGGAACGCAGGTGGAGTTGTGCAAAGCTAGAGGTCACCCCGCCGGGCTCGCTGAAAGACTGGGAGCGAGAAACCACGGGCGGAGGAGGAGGAGGAGGAGGAGGAGAAGAGGGGGCGGCGGCACTGTTGCTGCTTTTTAGAGCAGCCAGGTGGGACCACTGCACCTTTTCGGGAGCGACGGAGGAACAAACAGGAGGGAGGGAGGTGAAACAAGCAGACAACACAGTGAGACATGAGGGAAGATGTGTGCGCCTTTTCACATAAATGTATCTAAATTTCTAGCATACACATGCCTACAACAGACAAGGCACAATACATGTGTTCAATTCAGATTGACTTTAGATTAAAGAAGTGTCACCTGATAAAATCACACCTTCTTAAGCCTGCAATATCTTAGAATCATGTTGATCACACTGCTCTATCTCACCATTAGACTGATTTTTCAACCTGGAAACTGAAGTTTCACTTCCACTTATACTCCATTGAGAGAAGTAGTGATTTTAGCTCGCAGGGACACAGAAGCTGCTTGTCTACTCTGGTAAATCCGAACAAAGTCATAAAATAACATTTAAATTTACTGATGGAGGCAAAAGTGGATCAACAACTTCTGTGTGCTGTGATGTAAGAACAACATGGACTTTGGTGCAGAAGAGTGAGCCACACACTCTGACCTATCCCTTTAATGTAAACAGTTAAAGTAACAGTTCCACATTTCGGGACTGATTGTACGAATAAAGTGGTGAGAGAGCAGGTCAGAGAAAAAGGATGAAGGAGGAGTTACCTGAGGCTCCATGGGCCGGTGCATGGCAGAGGCCTCGGAGGAAGAGCCGCCATTAGAGAATGGTTCAGAGGAGCGGGGAGGCAGTGGGGGCTGCTTGGGAGGAGGAGCGGTCTGAGGGGATCCCTGAATGTTCTTACGGTATCGCTCATCAGCCTGGGGTAAAGGGAAACAATCATGACAAAGATGGAATGAGGGTCGAGACAAATAATTTGGAGAGACAATCAAACAGAAGGGAAAGATGACTAAAACTGATTACAAATAGTTTTTAGCTTTTCTGCTGCTGGTTCCAGTCCCTTTGTGTTTTCTCATCATCAGAAACCTTAATATTTGACTGTCAGTAAAGATTAAGATGACAGTGACATGACACATGCTTAAGGCAGCCATACAGACACAGGTATGTGTGGACAGAGGTGAAGTTCTTAAAAATCCTGAAAATTGGATCATACGCGAAGGGAAAGATGGCAGAACACTGCTCAACACTGCTCAGCATCCAACATGTTAGTTTGGGCTTCAGCCATCCACATGCAACGGTCCAGTCTACACACACATTGAGCTTAAATTTCATGTTTTGGCCTCCGATATCAAGAGGAATCATTGACATGTATGGTTTCTCTAACACATACACACACAGAAAAAAAAAATCCTGCACATTGTGTGAAGATAAAAAGGTGAAATAAAAATATTATAAATTAATGCTGGGCGATATGGCTTATAAATAATATTTGAATATATATGTATATACTTATATATATACGTATATATATCCCGATAGTTTTTGATTAAGTTTTATCATTAGTTCTTGTGACCACATGAAGGTCGATTACCAATAAATTACATTTGATTCTTAAAGAATGTACTGTATATAAAGTGTTTGTATTTTAATTCATTTATTTTGTTGCCTTGTGTGGGCTTTTACAGTATCTTTTATTTTGGACTGGATTGGATGACAGTAAAATCTCATATCATGCCTGACTGAGGCTGTGTGAAGACAAGCAAGAAGAAGCTGGAAAGAGCAGGCATCAGATTAGAAGGAGCTGAGGAAGGTTCACCTCTCTGATAAGCTGAGAAGGATGATTGACAGGCTTGACGGGCCTATCAGGCTCCGGACTTTCTGTCTGGAGCAGTTGAGAGTCAGCTGGGGATTCAGTGTGAGAGAGGCTGGGGCTTGGGGAGTGTTTAAGTTGGTCGGGACACATCTCAGTGTCAGTCTTAAGTGGTTCTGCTGTCTGGGACTCAGTGTTGTCCAAGATAGTCTGAAGCCCTCTGGAGGAATCGTGAGCTCCTCTGACTACAGAGACAGCACCGTCAAGGACCTGAGCATGTGGGGCTGTGGGTACGGTTCTATCAGGGGGCAAGCTGGAGGTATATGGAGGTTTGCTAGGGTCTGAGAGGAGTTTGCTCTTGTCGCCAGGCTGCTGTTTGGAGTCGTGCTGGAGCAGGTGTTTATGGAGACGCTCGGCCTTGCGCTGCTCCTCTAGCTCCCGCCACTTGAACTCCTAATGCAGAGTGTGTTTAGTGTGGTGAGAAGAGATGAGGGACATTGTCTACTGAACATGTGTCCATTATAGTCCTCTTTAACTCTTAGTATAATTCCTACAAACCTTTAGTAGAAAAATTTAAAAAAAAGGGAAAATGTAAAATAACAATATTGAAGGTGATGAAAAAATCTTTGCAGACAAAACATGATACAATGGAAGATTCACACATTACTGTAGTGTAACTTATTTTAAATCTAAAATAATTTATGATATTTTACCATGATGCTGACAGTCACTAAAATAAAATCTTCAATTTTATTCTTTAACAATTGCCTTTAACATTCACGAGGAACACTAGAACAACACATCTACAATGTATGAACTCATGAAGCAGTTTCTGTGGTCAAACTGTAAAACTGCTTTTAAAATAACTAATTAATTATTCACAGGATGAAGGAAAAAAGACCTTTGACATTTATTTGCACATCTATAATAGTTATCACTTCAGAGTCATTTTGCTGCTTTAATTTTTTGGACCAAGGTTAATTTTTCAGTTTTATCTCAAACTGGTAAACATCTAAAGTGTACATTGTTCATGACATATTCCAATAACAAATGCACACAGCAGAAACTTTTAACAAACACAACCTTCCTAAAGGCTTTGAACTGTCAGACCAGTCATCTTAAAGTCTTTTATTTTGTTACATTTCTAAGCACCATCTTATCTTATAATTTTTCTGGTGACTGTCATTTCACACAAGTGCAATATCTCAACCCTAATCCTGGTTTACACTGTAAAATGCTCATACTGCATATATTTTGGTTGCTGTATATTCTACTACATTTAATAATAGTCTTTCATCTTGTGAAAATGCATTTTTATTTATTTTCTACCAATACTTTTACTGTCTTTTTACTCTGTACTTTTTCTCATTGTGGGACAAATAGGATTATTTTATAATTGAATCGAAATTCAACTACGTTCAAAGGTCTTAAGATGGTCTATAGAGCTCCGGACATCATATGACCCAGTTTCTATGAAGCCTAAACACTCATTTATAATGTTATGTAAAAGACAGAGATGGAAGGAGCCTTTCGTCCATAATTTGCATAATTTGTCTGTCACTATGTGCCTAACAAGGGAGCTTATGATAGCAGACGAAATGAAGAAACACCACTGGACATTGTGGGGGCAGGGTCGAGTAAATAGTGTAATCAGTCAGGAAAATGACCAAGAAGAGTCTCTATGGGTTTTTAAAACTGGATGCTAGAGCTTGCTGGCTTATCCCTGCAGCCAGAAAATGAAGACCAACTACTAGGAGCTTGGCTTCACTCACTGGCACGCTGGGGGCTGCAGCATATTTGATTCAAGGGGCTGTCCAATAAAGCTAAGTGTAAAAAGTTGCGGTGTACATACAGAAATATTGAATAACGCCACTTGTCATCGCTCTCTCTCATTGGTTACACCAACAAGAAATATTCCCCATTAATGGAACAATTTACATTCAGTGGAATTTCATTCCACTGCTGCAAAACCAGCTTGCATTTCAGTATATTTCAGGTCAAGCACAATAAAATAACCTCCTCAACGGTTGCCATGTTTGTTGATGCCTACCTGGTACTAGGCACTGTCCTCTGGAGGCAGTATTGTGCAATTGTCCATACCAACTCAAAAGCCACACGGAGGTATGTAGGTATGTAGGGTAATGAGATAATGTTTGGGATGGACAGATATAAAACAGACAAAATGGAAAAATTTTTAAAATGCCCTTGGTGTGGTTTTTTTTTTTTACAAATTTGGGAAATTGATGAGATGACATTATTCCAGACCTGCAGTATCCTGACATTTTCAACTTCCTAATTAACTTCCCTTCATCTTATTCCAGAAAGTCACTGAAAGTTTACAAGAACCTGGAGGGAAACAAATGGACACAATCTGGCTTTGTGACATTCAACTCTGGAGGGTACGTGTGGCTATAGCATAAGCAACGGGCACTGTAATGTAAAAAATTGCTATGATAACATTGCTGTGCGGACTAGTTCTTGATAAATCCAGTCCAAGTCCATAATTTACCTAGAGTTACCCACGAAATCTGTTATTCTGCTTGCTGTAAGCACGATTCACAGCAGTGATTCACCTCCACTTTCTCTCTGAATCTGTGGGGATCTGATAAAATGTTGTCCCATTAGCTATCTATCCATCGTCTTCACTTTTATGATGAAAAAAGCCGGAGAAGAGATGAGCTTTCTGACATACTGCCTGATTTATGTGTTACCTTTGTTGGGTGGTGTCAGCTAACGGAGCTCTATACTGTAGTGGTGTCAGGTTGGTACTGTGTGTTACTGACCAGAAGCATGGCTTGTTCTCGCAGCAGCTGCTCCTGCAACATCTCCAGGTGCCTCTGCTCCTCCTCCAGCTGACGTCTGATATACTCCTATCAAACAAAGCACAACAGTCAGTGATTATCACATTGTCCACTGAGACAATTTCTCTGTGAAAACATTAAAAAGTCATACCTGTTCGCGATCATTCCTCCTCTTCTCATCTTCGGCTCGCCGCCGTTCCTCCTCTTCTTTCCGTCTACGATCCATCTCTTCGATTCGCCTCTTCTCCTCTTGCTCACGCCGACGCTGCTCACGCTCCTGTTGCCTCCTCATCTCCCGCTCGCGCCGTTGTTGCTATGGTGATCACAATAAATTGGAAAGTCACACAGGGAAAGACAAAGCTAAAAAATTACAGTAAAAATAAATAAATAAACTATGCCACCTCTTCCAGTCGCCTTCTCTGCTCCTTCTGCTGCTCAATGCGTTTCTGCCTCTCAGCCAGTAGCTGGCGCTTGTACTCCTCTTGCTCCCGGAGCTGCTGCTCCTGGAGGAGCTGCTGGCGGCGAAGTGCCTCCGATCGCTCCTTGTTCTCCTGTTGAAGGCGGATGAAGTCACGGCGCAGAGTTGACTCACCTGGCACATTGACAATAGAACTGGAAGGAGGACGGACTTGTTAGATCAAAAAAATTATAATTATTATAACAACAGTCAGATTCTACAGCAGTGAGATCATACCTGGGTTCTCCTTCCTGCTCTGGAGGCTCATCTTCCTCCTCCTCGCTGCCACTGTACTCATACTCAGTCTCATCTGTAGGTAAAAAAACAAAGACATCATTCAGATCCTCACCACAGCTGACACAGACATGACAGGAGCTGATTGGACACAGAGAGAGTGAGACGCACCTTTCTCTCCTCTCTTCTTCTTGGTCCGGTCGATGTGGTCTTTGAGCTGAATACGGACCTGCCTTTCATTGGGCTGGTCACGGATGAAGGGATGCTTCAGGAGTTGCTCTGTGGGCGGACGCTGAGTGTAGTTCTTCACCAGACAGCTCTCAATGAAACTGAAGAACTTTTTTGACCTGTCAAGATTGTCAAGAGAGAGAGAGAGAGAGAGAGAGAGAGAGAGAGAGAGAGAGAGAGAGAGAGAGAGAGAGAGAGAGAGAGAGAGAGAGAGAGAGAGAGAGAGAGAGAGAGAGAGAGAGAGAGAGAGAGAGAGAGAGAGAGAGAGAGAGAGAGAGAGAGAGAGAGAGAGAATTACAGCAAGAGAAAATACATTTTTCAGTCACAGGAACTGATTGTCCTCCTCCATCAACTTGACTGTACCCTCGTCCATCTCACCACCATGAGGAGCAGAGCGACTGGAACCAACTACTACCCAAGCTAAGAAATATTAATTCACTTTCATTCTTTAAATTCTCACTCACAACTCATTTGTTTAAGAATGTTCTCTCTCTCTGCAATGTGTGTATTGTTGTGTATTTCTTATTGTTTTTATTGTCCGTTTTGTACTTTTATTTTTTCATTGTCGAGTGTCTTTGAGTGTTGAAAGATGCCTACAAATTAAATGTATTAATTTTTATAATTAGAGTACATACAGGGATCCTGAATTTAAAAAAATAAACAAACATAAAACACTGTATGAGAAATGTTGCCACAAGATAAACACTGCTTTGAGTTGGAATTCCAAGTTGACGCAGAAATTCTGACTTGCGACTACAAATGGAATACATGAATAAAGATTTACTAATAGACCCAGTTTTAATATCACAAGTAATGGGAATTTCTTCTCCCAGGATTGCACTGCATGCCTTCCCTGACCAACAGCTACAGTTGACACAATTTGTAATTAATTCAGTCACTCACTTTCTACTGCTTTATCCTCCACATGAGGATAAATCCTATGTCAGCTGGTGCCTAATCCCAGCTGCCACAGGGCAAAAGGCAGGGTACACCCTGGACAGGTCGCCAGTCCATCACAAGGCCACAGAGACAGACTCTCACATTCACACCTGCAGGCAATTTAGTGTCCAATTGGCCTAATCTCAAAATCATGTTTTTGGACTGTGGGGGGAAGCCGGAGAACCCAAGCACACACGGGGAGAACATGCAAACTCCTTGCAGAAAGACCCTTGTTCCGACCAGGTCGCAAATCCGGGTCTTCTTGCTGTAAAGGCAAGAGTGATAACCACTACACAAACCATGTGGCTCCATACTGCCTACTATTTTACACAAATGTATCCAAAATTACATTCTGTTTCTGAAAAGAGAGTATTCATTTACCAAGATAAAAGTTTTCTTTCCTTAGCATAAATTCTTAATTAAATCCACCAAGGAGGTTATGTTTTTGCCATTGTTGGTTTGTCTGTCTGTCTGCAAAATAACTCAAAAAGTCATGGACAGATCTTTCAGGAAAGGGGTGCAATGGGACAAGAAAAAGATTATTGGATTTTGGTGGTGATCCAAAACGCTGTCTGGATACAGGAGTGTTTTTATCATTATAAGCCAACTCACTCGCTGCAAAGCCTGATCATGTGACACAAATGCAGCACTACATTAACTTATGTACACGTCCTGCCACCTTACAGCAATTCAATGGTACTCCAGTCCATTACCTCCAGCAAAGAGGTTATGTTTTTGACATTGTTGTGTTTTGTTTTTGTCTCTGATAGCAAAATGACTCAAACAGTTATGGACAGATTTTGATGACATTTACGGGAAAGGTGTGTAAGGGGACAAGGTACAGATGGTTAGATTTTGGCGGTGATCTAGATTCTCACCTGGATCCAGGAATTTTTTGAAGGACTCTGTATCATTGCTTAGCAGAGGTCTGCGCTTTTCGAGTGCTTCTAGTTTGTGTTGCTTTTTCAAAACGTATATAAAGTCAGGGATTTTACATAAGAGCACACAGGAGCTGTTGATCCACTACTGCCTCCTTCACATTGTTCAGATTTATGTCAGTAATACTAACTGACCACATGAGGCAGCAGTAGACAAGCAACTCCTGTGTCCCCGTGAGCTAAAATTGCAGATTTCCTCTATGGACTTTGGTATGGGAGAATGAGTTTACAAACTTCCTTAAATGTCACATTCACTGGAAAATCAAATTTCTGTTGCTTGTTGGTGTATCCCCATGTCCTTCCCACATCTACACATCATTAACATGTCACAACAAACACTTGAACTGTGAATGCAGGGCATCACTGTTTACCTGCACTCTATTTTATATTTTTTTATAGTTTATTTTATAACGTGCTTCTTGTGTGTTGCTGAAATATTTTATTATAACTTTTCATGTCTTTGAAATTACTGTTGAATTTGTAAAGGTTACATGGTCCATAATATATTTTTTTAATCTTTCTCTAATATACCACAGGTCAATAACAAGCAAACAGCCACTCAAAATGATGCTCCATTACCAGACTTCATCAGTGGAGGCCTTCACAGCTTGGTCCTGCATTTAACTCCTCAAGAATGTGGTTTTATCCTACAGTGGAACATTTATGTTGGTGATGCACCTTATTATCAAGATACCAGACTCACTGTCACATGCATTGTATAAATGTGTCAGCAGTGAAATTAAACTGTGACCATGTCTTTTACTTACTGTGCAGAACAATAAAAACATTAGTATAAATACAAAACATAAGAGCTGAGGAAAATAGGGCAAGAAAAAAGTTCATGTATATATGTATGTACAAATGCACAATTATGTGGCATCATAACTTTTACAGCCAAGTAAAGTACTGGGTCACTGATCTGCATCTTCACATTTACATAGGTTCTACTTTGTGACCATGCATCACAATGAAAATATAAGCTGCAAGCAGGCAACAGCCACAGGCCAAACTGCCATGTGTCGTACTTATAGTCAAAGAAGGTAGAAGCCACTGCAAAGCCAGAAAACATAGACCCCACATACATCACAACCAAAAGTTAACAAAAACATTTTAATTTTGTACAACTGCAGAGAAATCTTTATTATTTACAAAGAATGTGTTTTTAAATCTTTGTAATAAAAAATAACATGCCTAAATCATTTGTGACTGAATGCTTGCATTGAATATGATATTTTACAGACTATGTGGCTGATCTGATAAGAATGGTGATTGAGGAGGTTATGAAGGACCCAGAATCATTTGCTGCAGAGCTGCAGAAGATCCCCATCTCAGAGAGCCTGTCCTCCCAGTGTCCCGCTTCAGTCAAGAGATGGACGAAAGTTGACATATTAGGCAGTTGGGTCAGGAAACTCCTGGTGTATCTGGCGAACAACGTAGGATGGGATGACGACTTGTACACTTCTACTCAAACAGCCCTAGCACCAGCTGACAAAGCTGTGATAAGCTAGATATCGATAACACCTGAGAAGAGAATCAGACAATATTGTAAAACAGTTAAAAAGCTTGCAGTGTATATTTTTTAAGAATATTTTTAAATTAAAAGATTCTGGGGGAAAATGATTGTCATTCTTTCATTAATTCTTTGGTCCATATGGTATGATTTAATAGGCCTCTAATGTTCATGTTACACATGATTAAAGATGTTCTGCCCCATAGTCTGCATGGAAGATGTGGTAAGTGTTTTGCATCATAAACAGATGGTCTTATTCTGTAACTATAGTTACAGAATTGACAAAATTGAGCTACATTTGAGAGGACTGACTTAATTTAAAATGACCACTTACAGACTTCAAAATACTTTCAATTTCCTATTATCAATTTTTCCAACAGAACTAGGCAATCTGAAAAAAAAAAACTTAGGAAAAGTTTGGAATACATTTTTTTCTCAATATAGTTTAGTTACTACTACTGGAAAAAATGTTACTTTTTCAGTACTTCTTTGCAGCAGATGCTTCCCATCTCTGTGTGCATTGATATGCAGTTACCTCACAAGAGACCATGGTGTGCAGAACATACAGTTACACAGTCATTTCCTCATACAGTCAAACAAAATTACACAGTCTCAACAGCTAGCTATAGAGATATCAAATAGGGCAGAAAAACATTAAATAATAAAATCTGCATAACATTTAAAAGAGCCTATTTACAGTAACAGGTAGAGTTACAGGTATGATTGGTCTAAATTGAAGAAGCTTACACACATACACACAGTGAGGACGGGTGGGGGACATTGCTATTAGCACGTGTGTCCTCAGAGTTCAGGATTCTAACAGCGCAAAGGAAATACACACGGTAAAAAAAAATAATGATTACCTTTGTGAAACATCCTGCTGCAGGCTTGATTGTGGAGGTGGTGTAGTTTCTTGTGATTCTGGATCAAAAGATAAGGAGCTACAACGAGGGGCTGAGATGAAGCAACCTTATGTTGCTAAGTGCTAACGACTAGCGCTAAGCATGAAGCGGAGCGGCTCTAGGAGAGGCGTGCCATTTGTTCCAGTTACCTGGCCAATCACAAGCGAGTGGTTAGCTGGCCAATCACAAGAGGCTCAGTGTTCTCGAAAGCTCCCCCTGGCTGTGAAACAGCATGGGTGAAAACAGGAAGAGAAAGAGTAGCTGCAGACTGGGTCTCTCTGCAGAGTCTGTGAGGTTTTTGACCATAAATACAAGATAATGTTTCTCAGAAGACCTCAACTTAAATTTTTGATTCAAAAAGAGTATTCTATGGGACCTTTAAGCAGGTGTAGATTTTATTCAGCAAATATTTTGTTTAGTGTCTTAAATACTTCGTTTTGCTTTGTGTTCCTGCTACAGCCACATTTGTCTCTCATGCTGGTTCTCAGTGAGGACAATATATCAGTCTGTCAAACAACAACACGATCCCTTTAAGGTTTAATTTTCGCATTAAGAGCAGCACTTCAGCGTTTGCCAAGAGAAACTACATCTGCTAAAACAGGTGGAGCACAGATGTTGAGCTCGGCAGCAAAGCACAAAGACAGAGTCAGGATTCAACCCTGGTCTGAGATCAGAGATAAAGTCAAAACATACAAGTACGAAAGCTATACATAAAATACTATGGATTAACTTGATGTATACGGGTTTTTAGATGAAAAGTAAGATAATAAAAACAAATATCCTGTGTTACTCACCATTTTTTAGATTTGAGCCGAGGAGGAGGATTTCTTGGAATGAGAAATAGTGCACGCATAGGGTGCATGTCACAAAGTGCTGAAAAACCAGAAACACGCATCTGTAAGAATGTACTCAATCAAGACCAAAACATGAATAGTACTAATAAAAAAAAATGGGACTCACGAGGTGCTCCTTCTGCCATTTCTATAGCTGTGATACCACAAGACCACAGATCACTCTGCAAAAAAAAGATGACATGCGTTAAAACCAAACAGCACATGCATGTGCTTCACAAAAGCACAGCAGAGCTCCAGTAGCTGATCTAAACCAAAGTAATTCCATTGTGGCAGGCAACAAGGCTCAAGTCCATACTAGGCATATATAACCAGCAACATATACGTATATACGTATACCAGGCAAATTCTCAGATAACTATTAGGTAGTGATGCCAGTTATTGGACTTTTTGCCGATATCCAATATAGATATAGAGTACCAGTCAAAAGTTTGGACACACCTTCTTATTCAATGGTTTTCATTTATTTTTATTTTCTACATTGTAGATTAATACTGAAGACATTCCACTGTTGGAAAAGCATTCCAGGTGACAACCTCATGAAGCTGATTGAGAGAATACCAAAAGTATGGAAAGCTGTCATTAAAGCAAAAGGTGGCTACTTTGAAGAATCTAAAATATAAAAACATATTCTGGTTAGTTTAACACTTTTTTGTTTACTGTAAAATTCCATATGTGTTCCTTCATAGTCTAGATGTCTTTAGTATTAATCTCCACTATTCACACAAATACACACAGACTGTGTGGGCTCTTACCCTGTAATCGTATGTAGCATCTGGGTTCTCGTCACAGGCAATGACCTCAGGGGCCATCCAATATGGAGTCCCAATGAAGGTGTTTCTCCTCCCCACTGTTCGATCCAGCTGAGCACTCACACCAAAGTCCACTGGAGACAAACAGAAAAACCTTTATTTTAAGCTGAAACACTTGCAAAACTATAACCACATATTTCTCTGACCTCAAACCCCACAACTTCCTTTGTGCAGTGCAAACATTAAAATTATTTTGAAAACCTGACCAGATTCTTGCACCGTTTCCACCAAATGCTATGGTTTAGGTCAGTTTAGTTTAGGCACACTGCAGTCTGTCCATAGGTCAACTGAAATTAGTCACTTCCACAGAATTGCGATGGGTAAAACACAAAGTTTTAATGTTCTCACCGAGTTTAACTTCAGCATTCTCAGTCAGCAAGACGTTCTGACCCTTGATGTCACGGTGGATTACGTGGTGGGCATGTAAGTGAGCCAGACCCTGAGAATGAAAAGACACAAGACTAAGATTAATAAGCTGTGTACTTTAGGAGGATACTTCTCTCACCTTCGACAGTTATTTAACTGTCCCCAGTGTCTATAAGGTGAACGATTTACAGATATATTTTCATATTTCATTTTGTAGCTTCTGCCCATTTTTGATGCCCCTCATTCCTGTGTATCCCAATCGCAATCAGTCCTTTGCACAGCATCCTTTTTATTTTATTTTTAAAACACCGATAAACCACAGATCAGAGAAGCCAACTGAGGTCATAGGATGATCCACTGATGATAAAAGAAGAAGAAAAGAGAACAAAAAAATGTAATACAGGGAGCAAATCCAGATTGTTAAGCCTCTGTTTCAGTGACTAAATATAACACACTGTGTTTTTGCACTGTTTTTCTCCATATCTTTTTGTAGGTGTAAGTCTAAAAAAGAGTTTATGGTGGACAGTGCTGATAAAGTTTATGAAGCCAGTGTTTTGTAATGGTCTTTTTATTCTCTGCCAGAAAGATCTTGAGAAGACCTGTGAACAATATATTTATTCCAAAAATACAGGGTTTTTGAAAATATAGTGAATACATCTCAACATTTTCAGCTGAATAAGTGAATTCTCCCTTTTTTTTTTACTTCTGTTTTGGGAGTGACTAAATAGAGAATCTGGTTTTTCCAGCAGAAATCCCTCCAGCTCTTGGATCTGGTGAAAAGAAACTGTGTTTTCCTAGCATTAAGGCATATTTTCTTGATCATAACAGTGTCATAGCCTGGCTAATGCCTTGTGTACTGCAGGGGTCTCAAACTCAAATGAACTGGGGGCCACTCAGCATCTCATCTAGTCAAAAGAGGCCAGTGAAGTGAAAAAAACATTTAGCCAAACATTGCTCATTTTGCCAGAGTAGGCAAGATAATTGTGGACTTATTGATGTTATGTTATGTGGAATATGGATGTGATATTTCAATTTCCCAGCTTGGGATTAATAAAGTATCAATCAATCAATCAATCAAAATGAGCACTAAATGATATAAAACATTACATAATTATATAACAAAAGATTTTAAAAAAAATTCCTTAAGATAATTCAAAGAATGTCTGTTTTGATATCAAACTATAAATGTTCACAATAAATAAATGTATTTGTGATATAAAATGAGTCTATAGATAAAAAAAATATTGATATTAAGTGGTGGGTTAAATAAAACTGACAGCCTCAAGTGACACTTCTGCTCCGCTCATGTTGCCAGATGCTTACAATAATAATCCGAGCCATTTAATGGCGAAATCAAGCAGTTTTTTTACTGCAATAACTCAGACATTACTCTTGCAAGACTGCCCCATAGAGACTACACTGCAACCAGTGCCACCTTTGACGGATGCCACCCGATACAACCTACTGGACCAATTATGAAACCTTTTGTAAGTACCATTCACATACACACCCTTATTTATAAAGATATGGCCCAGGTAAAAAAAAAAAAAAAAAGAATTCCCCTTTAAAAGGGAGATTTTGTACAATTTTTTGCCCCATAAGCGGAAATAAGAAGCATAGCAAAACTGAATAAATTGTTTGTCATTTATAGTTTGTTTTTAAGAAGTAAAAAATGTTTCAAATCGGTTTGGTGTGACAAATTTTATTTTTATGTCTCCCTCACATTAACCTATAATTTATTAACTGTGTCCGTTTAATCTTGTATATGTGTAAAAAATGAATGAAAAGAACAAGAGAGGAGGGTGGGCTCACTCTGAGGATCTCTCTGGAGATGTAGGCAATCCAGTCTTCCTTCAGCTGGTTCCCTTTGGTGTTCTTCACCAGGTCTGTAATAGAACCAGCTCCACAGAACTCCATCACCAGCTGCACACAAGAATCATCAGAACATATAGAAATACATCAGAAACAAGGAGCATTAAGAGGAAAAGGAAAAGCATCTGCACACATTTCTCTTTCTCTCATATTTCATACTGTCACGAGTGGATCTGACGTCCTACCCAGAGCTGGTCATCGTGTCCCGGGGGGCTCTTCTTAATGAAAGCGCCATAGTAGGTGGCTATGTTTCTGTGGTGGGAATACTTCTTCAGCATATTGATTTCCAATTTAATTTCCTCCTCTTCATCCTGGAGACACAGAAAATACAAAAAATAATTTAAAACAAGAGAGTTCAAGAAAATACAATCGCTCTACATGGGTATCAACCTTTCATTATCGTTGTTTGGCCAAATTAATACTGGAGCTGCAACTAATGATTATTTGATTTTATCAATTCAGCTGTTGATATCAAACTGATTCATAGTTGTTCCATAAAGTTTTAATGATTTCTTTGTCATATGAGCAAAAGAAACTTTTAATTTAAGAAGATGATAAATCAAAGAACTTAAATTAATAATAATCCTCAAACCGAATGATTATAGTTGATAATAATAATAATAATAGTTGATAATAGTTGCAGATTAATTTAATTAGTTGCTGCAGTCAAATCAATGCACATCTATTTGTAAGGTCTGAGCAAAGCTGTCTTTTGTGAAAATCTCTTCTGTTCAGCATTCACACCCCTCCTTCAGCTGGAGGGGTGTGAATGGGAGGATTTGTTTTCAGTTTTCTGCATACATTCAGTATTCGCTGCAATGATTAGTCAATTAATCGATTATTAAGTTAATTATCAACTAATTTGATCATCAAGTTGGAGTGTTTTTTTTTCCAATAAATATAACAAGCTTTCTGATTTTTCAGCTTCTTAAATCTGAATATTTTCTGGTTTCTTTGGTCCATATAACAAAGAGGAATGAAAAATGAATCATTTTGGTTTGTGGACAAAAAAAGACATTTGAGAACATCATCATTTCCAGGTTTTCTTGAGTAATCGAGAAAATAAATAAAGCTAATCAATAGCTGCAGCTCTACATCCAGTATCATGTTTAAGTAAAAGGTTATGACTAGGTGCAGTGCTACCTGGGTGCTTCTACATCCTATAGCAACTTGACAATGATTAGCAGTGACCAGCTAATTGAACACATGCAGGGATCAAACTCGCAAGTGGTTTTCATCATATGACCTCATAGGACAGTATAATCTCTGCAGAAAAAAATAATGTAAAATATTTGCCTCTTTATTACTATTATTATTCTATTTTAGCATGTAAACATGGATAATACTGTGGATCATCACCAAGTGTAAATGGCTGTTAGCTCTGTTTGCAGGCAGTCTGCTGCTTCTGCTGCATGACTCGTTCGAGTTGACGTAAGCCTTTCTGCTGTGTGCACCCCCCTGCCCATCTCTCTCTTGCTCGCTCTCCAATCCCACCTCCCCCACATCCCGCTTTCTGCTGTGCAGCTGTTGGATTATAACACTCCCCAACTGTGAAAGCCTCGCTGCAACGAGTCACATGGTGAGACAGGGAGGGATGGATACAGTCATATGGCGATGTGTGTCAGAGAAAGAGAAACACAGTAAAACAATTTATTGATCACACACACATACACAAGAGAGAGATTAATAATCTGTGTGACAAGATAAAGCATAATCTTCATGTCTGATTCATAAAAGATTAATTTTAATTGTCAATAGTACAGAAAATTTCTGTTCAACTTTGTCTCTTCTGTACCAGACACAAAAACATGTATTTATAAAAAATGTGTTTGAAAAAGCTATATCATAACATTTTGGAGGAAAATACATACAATCAACAAAACAACATTACAGCAAATATAAACCCAAGAGCCAGAAATCATATAACTGTGTTTAAAATGACAAGATGCGTAAAATATAGAGTTTTAGTATCAGTCCGATACAGTTTCAAATCACGGGATTAGATATCGGAAATGGGATGTTTATTTCCGACAACATGACTTTGCTTGTTACACAGTTAAGGCTCAGCACAAAAGGTCTAATTGACTGTACCTGACTGATATCGGTATTGGTTTGATACTTGTGATTGTGATATCAATATCAGGGGAAAAAAGAGCTAGAACCAGACACAAAAGCCATAACTATATAAGAAACAGATGTTTGAAAAGCTACATCATTAAATACAAGAGGAAAGTAAATTAAATCAACTAAACAACAAACGGGACCCAAAATTATGTCACAGTGTTTAAAATCACAAAAACAAAACGAAAGAGTTTTAAGGATGAGACGATACAATACTTGGTATCAGTCCGATAGTGGTCAAAATCACTGGATTAGATATCAGAAAAAGAAAAATTCTAAATCCAATACAATCCAACATCCTATATAAAATGACAAGTATGACATCTATGACATCTATGTATAATGAAGCAAGTGGGAGAATTAAGTCTTTAAACATCAGCACAAATGTGCTGTTAACAGCTTCATAGTTTAAAAAGGTGGAAAAAGTACTTATCAGACTGATATCAGTATCAGTTGATACTCAAGTTTGTGATATCAGTATCAGACATTAAAAAGTATCACATACAAATCTATACCAGACATAGGGACATTAAATGGTTTTCCCAATAATTTATTTTGTGCACACTCCTTAAATGTTTAACCATGTTGTTGTTGATAAAATTCAAAATAATCCAAATAATATTTATTAACTAGCTGCTGTCTGAAGAATGCCACTTTTGACCATCCTGTGAGAAAGGAAAGGTGGTCATAACACTTAACTCTCTATAACTTTATTTATTTGCAAGTTATTTCCAACAAATTAATTTAATACACCCACAGTCCACTGAAGACTATACTATAGTTTAAATATACTTATACTACAGTTTGTTAATGGTAATGTGCTTTTCTATAATTTCGGTGAATTTGTATTGACTATCAATAACTAACTTGTTATGCAGCGCATTTGCATCAAATTCTTCTCACACAATTCTTCTCACAACAATCTCCCGGGGATCAAAATACTGCACTTTTCTGTTTGATTTTTGTTTAATTTTTATTGAAAAAAATTGCTTTTTTTGGCTATTATACTATATAATATTTTAACCTACCTGTTACACATGGTAGTGTCATTAAATTTCACATTCATCACCCCTTGGTCACACTGCAGCACTTAGTTAATAAAAATATAATTTTGTAGGAAACAGGTGACAATTTTTTTCAACTTCCGATTATTAATTTGTCTCTTTTTCCAGTCATTAAAATACCGTCATGAAAAATGTTAAAGGTGAAAAAGTAAAAACTCTTTGTGAGCAAAATACTCAGAAACAAAAGAGTCTCTCTATTGATTCCGGTTTATATTAAAATCATTGACATTCCATCCGATGTGACTTCTACATATGTTTGAGTACTCACAGAAGACAAATGCTGTGCTCTCTAATAAGGCACTGGCCCCACAATAAACAGCGGGGGGGGTCGAGGCAGCAGCACGCTTCAGAGTGAAGTGTGTCATTAAGTGGCCAGACGACTGACCTCACATGTACATGTACAGAAACACAGGAGCAGCAACAGAGAGCAGTGAAACACCCACACGGACAAAATCAGCTGAAAACAACATCACAATTGTTTAACAGTTACTAGCTCTGCAGCTAAAGATTATTTTTTATCTTAATCTGTCTATTATTTTCTTGTTTAATTGAGTACCTGTTTACATCAGTAAATGTTAATTGGTGTTAACCAAACCTGGAAATGATGATGTCTCAAATGTTTTGTTTTGTCCACAAAGAAACAAGAAAATATTCACATTTAAGAAGACGGAAAAAAAAAAAACAGCTTGTTTTAATTATTGACAAACACGTAAACCAATTAATCTATTATTAAAATTGTTGATGATTAATTTAGTAAATAATTAATAATGTGTGTGTAAAAGGCAACAGCAAAATTTGAATGTAGTAGCTGGTTAGTTGGTTGGTTAGAGGCTAGTAGGTAAGTTGATTTTTATCACAATTATGTATAATTTCAATTCAAAATGATGCATGTACAGATTTGTTCTTGTTCCAACTGAAATTGTAATTTTTGTCGCGACAGATTACCATCTTCAAACACTGGGTCCTCGTACAAAAGGTTTTCAAAACACTGCTTTACAATAACTGTGAAGATCTGCAAAAAATATCATTACTGGATAGATACCCATATATAATGGTTTACACCAGAAAAAAAAATTGTAACACCATTATTGCAACTGTTAAAATACAGTGGTGTAAATAGGCTGAGCAAAGTCAGCTAAAGACTTTTCACAGGAGGCAGATTTATTTCCAATAAGATAATTTGCTCTCTCCTCATCCTCCTCTTTCTCCTCATATACTTTAGACACTGGTATAGTGAAATTAGATTAAGAGGGAGCGAGAGATAAGGTGACGCTAATTATTATTTATCTTTTTTGTATTTTTCTTTGTGGATATCTTTGGCTGTGTTGATGCAAATTGCTTCAAATTTGATTAGGTTGTGTATTTTGGGATGAATTCTGATATTTCATTTTTTTTGTTCAAGTCTTTAATACACTGTGGAAACTAAATAGAGTAAGGTCAGTGCCTCAACATTTTTAATGCTACTGACTTGAATTCAAAGTTAAATTTTTGAATACATAGCCATTTCAATTAGATTTCTATTTTTAATTTTTTTCCTTGGTGTTGAAATCTCTTGGTGTTGAAATTATTTTTTATTAAATGTAAACCTACTACTGACAGAAAATATCAAAATTTTTCTATTATCATATATTATCATGAAGAGCGGGTCAATTCAAAAAATATCTGGAGTGTGAATGTGTGTGTAGGAATTAGTGTGTGTGTGTGTGTGTGTGTGTGTGTGTGTGTGTGTGTGTGTGTGTGTGTGTGCAGCTATAACTTATTGTTCTCATCAAGTTCCAATCAAATCATTAATGGTTCCTCATCCAGCACACACACCTACACCTCCAAGAAGTAGGGATACACGATATGGAACTTTTTGCTGAAAACCAATTATTATTGGCTAAGATACACGTGACAGGCCTGTATGTGTTGTTTTACTGGAACATAGCAAAGGGAAACAGGTGAGACGTTAGTATAGTGTTGATTTCAATGGAAATTAGACATAAATTATTTACCACATAATATGTACTACTCTTTTATATTTATGTTCTTTTGTGAGTAGTCCAACTTTTGTGTCTATAATTTTAGAAACATCCAATGTCGAAATTTAGCTCTTATGAGGCTATTCCACGCTTAAATCTGTTTATTTTATGAAAAAGTACCCACTGAATTGGCTAATAGGGCTGAACGATCTATCGTTTTGGACCAAAAATTGCAATTTCAGACAACACAATTTTTTTTGCAGTGCTCCTAACTGACCCAGGTTTTGCTTCATCAACTATTTTACACATATAAAATACGTGCACCACATGCATTTGCATGATGCGTGCATGGCGAGAAAGTCCAGTGAAAGTGATATGCAGACCAAACAGACTACAATTACAGCTTCTTTTGCCAGTGTAACTCCGTATGACAAAACCAGCCGAAGACACCGGGAGATAACGACTGCCGTAACACACTACGTTGCCAAGGACATGGTGCCTGTAAACACGGTCACCAAGGACTCGTTTAAAAGCCTCCTCCGCACACTGGATAAGAGGTATGTGCTTCCCTACCGCACATACTTCAACCAGGTTGCCATCCCACAGCTGTACGCAGAATGTAAAGTCAATGTCAGTGAATGTAAAGATGTAGAGTATTATGCCACAACTACTGTGGTCAAGCAGAACGACTGAGCCATATATGAGTCTGATTGTGCATTTTGTAAATGGCAACTTTGAGTTGAAAAGTCGCTGCCTGCAGACAGCATACTTCCCCACTGACCACACTGGAGAGAATATTGCCATGGGATTGAGAGAGTGCCTGTCAAGCTGGGGTCTAAAGGAAGAGGCTCAGACATACATGACAACCAACAATGCAGCAAACATGATCAAAGAAATGGAACTTCAGTGTTTTTGATGTGCACTGAAACTTGATTTAAAGAAAACCGTGAATGAAATCGAAATCGCAATATCTGCCAGAAAAAAAATCGTAATTCAATTTTTTCTTAAAAACATTCAGCCCTATTGGCTGATATATCTTAACATGACACATGTCTAATATCAAATTTGATCTGTGATTTGGTTTTTTATTTAATCTATAAGCTTGCTTTTTCTGAAATAATATACAATATTATTTGACCTCGTCTGGCCCTTAACCTGGACACAGTTTTTAATTTTGGCCCCCGTTAAGTTTGACGCCCTTGGGTTAGAGAGAGAATATGAGGCTGATGTAGATTAAAATAGTAGATAAAATTATTCCCATTCATGACATCATGAAGTAGTCAAAATGAAGTCAGAAAATGGCATCAGAAATGCATTTTTCCAGTTGGTCTTTGGAGGTAACATAGTCCAAATTCCAGTTATTGCGGCACTCCCAATTCATCTCCAATGCAGAGCTTCCCAAATTTCAAATTATCATAGTTTACTATTAAAATATATGAAAAATACCTCTGTGACGTCCATGACCTTGATGGCAGCCAGCTGCCCAGTCTTGACATGTCGTCCCTGTAACAAAAACACACCAGAGGTCAGGATTCACAATTCAGTCTGTAGATTCATGATTTCTTTCAGAATTTTGCATTTCAAATGTCAGAAAATAATGAAAAGTGTTAAAATCTTCAAATATCTTATTTGACAATACAAACAATAAGCAAAAAAAATTATTTACAATGATATAACACAGAGAAAAGCATAATTGCCTCACACTGGAAAAAAAACTTGTCACTATATGCTGCATTCTACAAATGTGTTAATTTATGGTTTATTTACAGGTGAAACGATTTGTTGATCAACTCTTTGAAAAATAGAAATTTAATAAGCAAATATATGTAATAAACAAATACCAAATTTGTAGATTTCTTCCTCGAATATGTAAGGATTTGTTCCTTTTCTTCACTTTACATATTAAGGCAATAACAAAATCAATTTCAGCTATATTCTTACAATGAAACAAACTGAAAATAAAGTGGGACTGGATTATTTGACTTAAAAGAAATCTCTTACTTTATGATTTGGAAAAAAATTGCAGAAATTATTTAAACAACTTAACTTGTGCAACAAAATAAAAGCCATGAAACAAGCATATAAACAAGACTGATAACCCCGATGTTTTAAACACCAGCAAAAATATAACTCTTCAGAAAGTTTTCTACTGACTTCAAACGTCCAAATTTCTAGGGATCATATCTTAAATATGGAAGCCCAAGGGGCACTAGATAAAACTGATTTATTGCCCAGCCCTAATGTGAGGATTTGTTCCTTTCCTAAATTTTCTGCATTACTATACTATATACTATATACTACTATATTACTATAGCACTTTTTCATGTCTGATACTGATATCAGACTCAGGTATCTGTTGATACAGATTTCAGTCCTGTTAGACCTTTTAAACTTCACAACAACACACTTGTGCCCATTCAAGCTATTTTAAAGACATAATTCTTCAACTGTGTAACACACATTTTTTCCCATAAACACAACACAGCAAAAATGCTGTTTTTAGTCTGTGCAAAGTGAAGGATGTGGTCATAGTGAAAATTATCTGTCCAGTAATTTTGACCAATATCAGACAGATACCTATACTGAGTATTGTATTGGCTCATCCCTAATTTTGACTTTGTTCTAAAGATGTCACCTTCAGAGTAGTGTATGAAAACTAAACAAAGTACATGTGACAAATAAGTCGAAATCCATTCAGAACAATTCAAGATGGCAACCCAAAACTTTTTCTTAAACTAAACCAACACAACATTCCCAGGCATGTCAGCTCTCTAACACCCCCTGCCACTCCTTACATAAACAATGGACCAAAATAGAGGCTCCTCCACAGCTGACCCCCTCCACCCCTCCACCCTCCACTCTGAGAGGAAATAAAACATGGACTTTCTCTGGAGCAGATCCAGATGAGTCTGGGTTTTCCCCTTCTCTTCTGGCACAACACAGCAGAGACACCATGTGCAGATTTAAGATGAAAAAATTTAAAATGCAAAAAAAATACAATAACAGCCGATTGTGGTGAATTTCCTTGATTGAGATAATTGTAAATCTAGACAATGCTTAAGTACCACAAGGGGGGGGCATCGTATTTTCAGTCATAAATAATCTATAAATAAATTATCTTGTTTTTCACTCCATAAGATAAATCTTTACGAAACATGTTTTTGTAACGTTACAACACAAGTTATGTTTCTGTAATGTAAACAACATCTTCTTTCCAATAACCCCCCCCCAAAAAAATGAAGGCATTAAGTTTTACTTTTACTCTCACCCTATGTCAGGTGGTGCCAAACTCCAGCTACACCCTGGACAGGTCGCCAGTCCATCACAGGGCCACATCATAGAGACAACCAACCATTCACATTCACACCTACAGACAATTTAGCCTAATCCCCAAATCTGCATGTTTTTGGACTGTGGGAGGAAGCCGGAGTGCCCAGTGAAAACCCACGCACACACAGGGAGAACATGCAAACTCCATGCAGAAGGGCCCTTGTTCACGAACCCGGGACCCCTTGCTGCAAAGGCAAGAGTGTTAACCACTACACCAACCGTGTGGCCGCTACAACAATTAATCAACTTTTAATTAATTAATTAATTAATTGTTAATTAATTACTAAATGAAACATCAACTATTATGATAATCGATTAACTGGTTCAAGTGTTTTTTTTAATAGACAAAACAACTATGATTTTTCAGCTTATTAAATGTGAAAAATTTCTAGTTTCTTTGCTCCACCTGGATAATTTTGGTTTGTGGACAAAACAAGAAATTTGAGAACATCATTCCCAGGTTTGGGAAACACCAATCAGCATTTTTCAACATTTTATGACATTTTTGACATGGGCCAAACAAGTAATCAATTAATGGAGAAAATATTAAAATATATTAAAAAATATTATTATGAAAATAATTGCTTGCAGCCCTACAATGTATACAATTACAGAAAGAGAGATAGAATGAAAAAGAGTGACAAAGGAAAGAAAATAAAGGTTATAACCATACAATCTCCAAATGGAAAAAGACAACGACAAAGATCAGTCACAGCAAGCGCAGGGGAAAAAAGAAGTGGGATAGTGGCATTCCCAATCTACTATTAATTGTATACAAAAAAAACTAAAGATGGTATTTCGAGATTTTCCCACTCTGGGACCAGCTTTCAAATAAAGCATTTCCGTGTGGATAAAACACAGATGAAATCTGTTAAAAACATTTTTGTTGTCAACGTAACTGCATAATAATTCAATGAAAATTTCTATAAACCATGAAATGAAAATTAAAACCTAATTAAATCAGCTAATTAAAAACCATGTTTTCAAAACAACCATATACACTGTTCCCCATACAGCTTTGCCTAAAGCAGGAGTGACTTTGTATTTGTTGAAACAAAGACAATGGTGACTTTCACTGACACTGAGTCAACACTGACTCACTGCTGACATTATTTCTCTTTTCACAAGCCCTCAGGCCCACACCCATTAAACAAGGTGTAAAACAGTACTGCACTGGCAGAGATTAATGGTTTCATCTTAACATGATGAATGTTTTACGTTCTTTAGTCTTAAAAACTGGCAGAAAGAAAGAAGAAAGATTAGCTCTCCAGTTAGGGCTGGGTGGTATGGGGGAAAAAGTCACTCACTCACTCACTCATTTTCTACCGCTTTATCCACTAGGGGTCGCGGGGTGCGCTGGTGCCTATCTCCAGCTAACATAGGGCGAGAGGCAGGGAACACCCTGGACAGGTCGCCAGTCCATCACAGGGCCACACAGAGACAGACAACCATTCACTATCACATTCATACCTACGGGCAATTTAGAGTGTCCAATTAACCTAGTCCCCAAATCTGCATAAAGTTAGGGTACATACACAATCAAATGTCTATGTGCTGTTGTATAATTTTGACGTGTGCCATTATTACGTTCAACCAGTAATAATTGTGGACTAATTGTTTGGTTTTGTTGTATGATGTGAAAGACATTTTGTTGTACTTGTTACAATGACAATAAAGGCAAATCCTAAAATCCATTAATGTTGCCATTTTTAAATTAATTCTAGTACTTCTGCAGTTTGTTATGTATATTAAGAGGACCACTCTTAGTTTTATAATGTCTTTTATTTAATGTTTAATATATTTTATAGATGTTTGTAAGAGGATTACAAAACAATTAAAGCAACTTTACTTAAATTGTCCTTGTCACTCATAAAACTGTAAAGAACTAAATTTTTTGATGGTCAATTCATTAATAATTGATTGTCTATGCTCATGTTTTGCAGTTTGTGGCCCCTCAATTGGATGTGAGACGTTCACAGAAGGCCTTCATCAAAGGGCCCTTGATGCGGGCAGCCGGGCGTGGCTGTGGAGGGGGTTAGCTGAAGCACAGGCCATCACTCACATCCCTCTCTGCTCTCAATCTCCACTCCTCTTAACCATGGCCAGATGTGCTGCTGGCCTCTGCCCAACTCAGCACTAAACCCACTCACTCACTGACTGTTCAAATCTACCCCCAAAACAAAAAACAAAACATTCACATAAAGCTCAATTGTTATTATTATTGTGGTGGTGGAGAAATTTCACCCAGTACTAAAACCTGATTCTTATATTTTTACAACATATTAAACCAGCTTTTGTCCAGTGGGAATGAGTTTAATTGCCTTTAAATCCTGCGTGAAATGACACTAGTGCACGGGGGTTTCTATTGGCTTCAGCGCCGAAACATACTTTTTACAACTTGGGACACACCTCAATCTTCTTCTGTCAACTGTTTTTGTGATGTTGCATTTTGAGTACTGGAGAAAAAAATACACCACAAGGCTATACCAACTGACTTTGGTGTGAAAGAGGCTTCATGTGTTACATTTACATCAGAACGTGGAGCTGGAAGTGGCATCACTTCCAATTTCACTGCGATCAAGAGAGAAGTCACAAAAAATAGTAGATGCAAATGCTAGCCATGCCAGTCATCAATAACATCTACATGGTATCTGGCGCACACAAACAGCATAGCAACATGGCTATGGATAAAAAAACCAAACATTGTTACATGCATGACTGATTTACAGTGAAACAAATACGACAGAAGTGTTATTAATGATAAAAGAAGTAGTATCTGTATTGTGGCAACCATCTTACAATGCTAACTCATTGTATGTGAGGTTCATCCAAGTATCCAAGTTGGAAATCAGAAATCAGCAGTGTTCCCGATGAAAAACACCCCCATATCCCATATGAGATATATAATATGAGGATATAAAGCTGCACAAAAGTTGCTTCTCTGGAATCTTGAAAAGCTTTCTAGTGAGATTTGGGCTGCAACAAATGATTCTTTTACTGATTATTGATTAATCTGTCGATCATCTTCTCCATTAATCGAGTACATGACTGGTCCATAAAATGTCAGACAGTGTTAACCAAATCTGGAAATGATGATGTTCACAAATGTCTTATTTTGTCCAAAAATCAAAATGATTCGGTTTTAATGATTTCTTTGTTATATGGAGCAAAGAAACGAGAAAATATTCACATTTAAGAAGCCATAAAATCTGAAAACTAAAAACACTAAAACCGATTAATCGACTATTAAAATAGCTGATGATTTAGTCTCAATACACTGTAAATACACTATAAAATAACAAAAATCTACTGTTTATAATCTGTATTAAATGATCTGAATATACTTATTACCTTTCATTTCAGGTAATACCTGGTTTATTTTAAAATGAAGGCTATTGAAGTGAATTAGAAAAAATTAAATTGAGTATATGGTCAAAATTATCCTATAACACAATTAGGGCTAAAAATTAGTGGGGGGAAAAAATGTCTTTTTTTTAAAGTGACTTTTTTTTTAAAAAAATTGCTGATTCCATGACCTTATACAAAATCTATGACCATATTCTTGGCTCATGTCACAATATGTAGATATATTGATATATTGCCCAGCACTAGTAGGAATGCACCATAAGTGAGGCTGATCGATTAAAGTACAGTCCTAACATAAGAAGTTAAAGGAAACAGAACTTTTGTAAACACCTTTTCATGAGCTACACACTGTTTCGGTGTCAGTGAACGAGAACTCATTGTAATGCATACAAATAAAAACCATTTTCAGGAAACTAGTGGTTCATGTATTAGGGTGAACAGAAGTGATCTGTAATGTGCTGTCGTATCATTAGTGGTCTGTGGACAAAGTGTGTTTCCCGTACACTTTACTACAAATACATTCAATCATGACACAGACAGCCTCCTTCACCCCCTACAGCTTCCACATGAATGCATGATCAATCACACTTAACAGCTAATTCAAAAGCCTGCCTGGCTTTCTAACCAGGTCAACATACTGTACACTGAAGTTGCACAACGGAGGCCTTCCAAACGATAGTTGAGGTTTTCTTTTTACATGTGGTTGGACGAAGTGCAGACACAGTCAGTGCTGAATGCCTAAAACACAGACACTCACTCTCGAGGGAAACATGACTACCAGCAGAGACACAAGCAATAACTGATTGCAGCTACATAACAAAAGGCTTAGCTACTAAAATCTGCAATATCTTTACAATATGTTTCATGCTTTGCCTTATCAGTAGACAAAATTTACTCACCTGCACCAAAATTCATACAGAAAATCAAAGATTTTAGCTCGAGGGGACACAGGAGCTGTTGCTCTACTGCTGCCTTGTGAGGCAAGGTTGTTTCACTGTAGTAAATCCAAGCAAAGGACTTTAAACACAGAATTTTACAAAATAACCTACTGATGGAGAAATTAATCAACAACTCCTGTGTGTTGTGATGTAAAATCAATGCTTTTCTCTATGAACTTTGGTGTGTGAGAGTGAGTGGTTTACAAACTTTACTATCTTGACAGAAAAGTCTCTTTAACAGTGAGAATAAGCATCAAATGTACTTTTACCATAGACATGGGCAGGAATGAGATGTTTTGTTAATTGAATAAAATATATTTTTTTCCTGGTGTTACCACTGGCATTCATGTTCTCAGTGACTCTGTGGTTCCTGGTTCCCTCAGAGTGACGTCAGTGCCTCACATACAACAACACTGAACCTGAACTCTTCTTTTAAAGTGCTGTTAAAATGTTTAGTCATTAGAGAAAGCTTCATGCGGGCATCTTCCATCTCATAAAGTACCCGTATTGCTGCACTTTGATCAATAGATAGATCTCTTGGACTCTTCGCCTAATGTGTGGGCAGGTGGAGTGGAGGCAGTAGGGCTGAGTGTGTGTGTTTGTGTGTATGAGAGGGAGAATTGGGTCAGTATGCTGGTATGCAAAGAGGCGCTGCTGCTTGTAGCTGCTGACCGATCATTTTGTTACAAGGCAAGAGCCAGTGTGAGATTCTGAAAGTGTAATAATCTTACGCAAAAATTTAATAAATTAAATTGAATCAATTCGACACAATGCAGATGGTATGTCACAAACCTAGAATGAATTTTATAAATTGTTCTACGTTTCTACGCCACTTTAAAAAGGTGTAATACATATAAAGTTAACATTATGATGGCATGTCATTTAGCTTTGGGGCTGCAACTAAAGATTCTTTTGATAATTTTATTTATCAACTATTTTCTCTATTAATTGATTAGTTGTTTGGTTCATAATATGTTGGAAAACATTGAAAAATGTCTTGTTTTGTCCGCAAACTAATATCATCCCCTTTATTATGTGGAGCAAAGAAACCAAAAAACATTAATATTTAAGAAGCTAAAAATGAATAAATACAATAAAATTACAAGAATAGTGTCAGAGAAAACGCAAATTTAATATTTACCCCCAAATCATTCAAAAAACAAAAATATCACAATGGCACAGTATTGGAATTACGGTTAAAAAATGTGTTATTTTAAATTTTCTGGTAAAAAACCAACTACATTTTAAACTGAACCCATCTGTTTTTTTAACAACATGTGGACTTTTTTGGAACAAATTAAATGTGCATGCTAGGTTTCAGGAAGCTCTAACCCCGACCTAAAGCTTTTTACATAGATACTTCACAATAAACTTTTAGGATTAAAAAAATCCAAACCAAGTGTCTTATGCGTGTCCTGTGTTCACCCCCTGCACTGTTTACAGTATTGCAATATATATCACAGTATATTGAATTGTGACCCCTGTATTGTGATAAATATCGTATCCCCAGATTCTTGGCAATACACAGACCTAAAAAGGTTTAGACCTAAAAGACACTGGCCCACGCCTGTTTGTTACTCAATTAACATTCATTTGTTACACATGCTGCTGCAGACCTGAACGTGTGTGTAAATAAATGGACCTGTCTTGACATGTTGAGTTACTGCGCCGGTCCAAAAATGCCCCCATGTAGAAAGAGGCCATGACCCGACTTTTTTTTTTAATTCTTAAAGTCTTTTTAATTGATAAAGAAACTGAGGAAATGTGAAAGAGGAATGTGAAAGAGGCTGGATATTTTTGAGGTGCGTTGAAAAACTTTGAACTGCTATAGAGAAGGATGAGACTGAGGAGCCGAGAGGATGAGAAGAATTGTGAACTTCGGACTGCAATAAAGAATTTCGAATTAGGGCTGCAACTCTGTTGAAAATTTTTAGATTAATCAATTAGTTGTTTGGTCCATAAAATGTCAGAATATATGAAAAATGTACTTGTAATTATTCTTTTCCATATGGATTAAAGAAAACAGAATATGTTCAAATTTAACAAGCTAAAAAAAAATCAGAAAGTTTGTTTTAATTATAAAAACACTCAAACCAATTAAGAAGAAGGAGGAGGATGTACAAGAAGAAGGACAAAGAAGAAGAAAGAGGAGGACATGAAGAAAGAGGAGGACAAGAAGGGAGGAGTAAGAAGGAGGGGGGCAAAGAAAACAGGAAGAAGGTATTTTTGCCTACAGTGTGGTGTCTTTAAACTGTTAACATGAGTGCCCCCCAAAAAGTTCTGCTGCACATGCATCTAATGTAACCTCGGCTTAATGCTGTGTTTGTACCGGACACAAATTTTGACTTTGCATGCACACATTGCGCAGTGGGAGTGATGAACGCAAGTCGGCATACTTTAAACGGGATTAATGGGCATTTCTTTTCACCAGCAATCAAAGCATTGTTGCACTCTCTGTTGTGGAAAGGTCTACAGAGAGCCCAATATTTGGCCAAACACAACTTGCTGAGTTTTAAATTTGCATTGTACCCGGTGTGAACACAGCATTATAGTGTAAAAATAAAAATGAGCAACAAACGCTGCAAACTAAAAAATGTCCCAATGTAGTCAGCTCTTTGAGTGAAGAGATTTGTGAGGGTTTTCATTCTTACTTATGCTTGACTATCTACAGCTATCTACTACACACACACTACTACAGAGAGTCTCACACAATGACACGCTGCTTACACACGCACTTATGCTCACATACGCTAATGCTTGCACAGTACAATAGGTATAGAAAGTACAGACAAAATGAACACAGCTTAAGCAATATTAGGGTACATCATGCATTCTATCTCAGGGAAGACACATGGGCGCAGCTGCTCTAGACTAGTTAGTACCAGTTAGTTTAGGGAGGTACCAAGGAGGGACCCATCCGGACGCGATGCCTGAAGATTGGCTGGTCATGTGCCAAGAGGCTGGGACTTAGCCTGCGCACCAACAAAGGAGAGCCAAGTCTAAACCACGGCCACTCTCCACCTAGTCTTATCCAAATCATGCTCGTTTATGTTTCTATAAATGTTATTGTTTCCTTTAATCTACAAGCTTACTCCGGCAAAGGCGACTGTAGAGCATTCTTCTTCTCTGTGGGCTTTTGTACCGGACTGAGGTCCTCAGCTGAGTATTTTCATTTTGTCTCATCTCAAACTTACTCAATTAATTAGGTTGCTCAATGAGCAACACAAACACACAGTTTTGTTCGGACAGTGCAGTAAGTCAGGACATGCCATGGGTCTTGTGACACCCATTAGAGAAAGGGTCAGTGTGTGTGGTGGTGGGGGGGACAAAAAAGATTCACACTGTCAGCAAGAGAGGAGTATGAATGTGTATGTTAACTTGAGATTGAAATACTTCACACATCACGTCTACACTGTGTATGTGTTCTTGTATTTTTGGCTTTGTGAGGACCAAAAATTGTGTAATCCATAAAAGTGAGGACATTTTGGGGTTAAAACCTCATTTTAGGGTTAGGGTTAGAATTGGGTTTAGGTTAGGGTTAAGGTTGGGTATTTAGTTGTGATGGTTAAGGTTAGTTAAAGGGGCTAAAGAATGTCGATGAGGTCCTCACTTTGAATGAAGCACAAACGTGTGTGTGTGTGTGTGTGAGAGAGAGAAAGAGTGTGAGAGCTCACTCCTTGCCCCAGCTTTGGTTACACAATCAACTTCACTAGATTAGTGACCTAAAGATCAAGAGCCAATCAGCACTCTGACTTTGAAGACCTGTACCAATGAGACAAAGGCTATGGCCATTCATACAACTGACATTTCATTTGAAAACAATGTAGTGTTCTTATTTTTAAATGTTAGTAACATCACAAAGTTTTCTAACATCACACTCTCACATCTTCTACTACTTTATCCGTGGGGGTGCTGATGCATAATCCCAGACAGGTTGCCAGTCCATCACAGGGCCAGAGAAAACCAACCATTCACTCTCACATTCACACCTACGGGTAATTTTGAGTGTCCAATTGACCTAATCCCCAAATCTGCATGTTTTTGGACTGTGGGAGGAAGCCAGAGAAAACCCATGTGCACACAGAGAGAACATGCAAACTCCATGCAGAAAGGCCCTTGTTTAGTCTAAGTCACAAACCTGGGTCTTCTCGCTGCAAAGGCAAGATTTTTTTTTTAGTAATGTAAGCAATGTTTTGTGACATTTCAATAAACAAAGTACAATCTGAAAATAAATGGCAATGTCATGTGAATATAGGTGATAGTAAACATGAGGAAACAAACTGTCAATTCTAACAAGTAAGAAAAAGTATTTGAAGTCAACTGCTGAAATTATAGATACAACTCAGAAAGACTTTTTTCCATTTAATCCTCAAAAATATGCATATCAGAGCCTTTTATAAACATTTATAAATGTTGTCTGTACCAAACTACCAAAACGGTCAGCCTGACCATCAGGAATAAATATGAAAATGAACTAACCTCAGGGTAAAAAAAATAATTGATGGGGTAATTGGGTTGTTTTGTGGTACTAGAAATGACCCTGGCACTTGTGAAATGCAGTGAGGGAATTCTTTTTTAAGTTATGATTCATATAGGCTACAACCTCTTGCATATTCAGTCTCCTTCTTGATGTCACTGTTACAGTAAATTTTAGTAATGTTTTCGTGAAGAGACATTTTTCAACATATTTCAGTAATGTAAGTGATTTTTGTAACAATTTTTGGAAATTTGGAACAGTTTTTAATATTTTCACAAAAGTCAATTCTGAAATGTTAGTATAATTTTTTTTAACATTACATCATTTGTTAATGTAAGTAACTTTTGCAATAATGTTCGCAACATTTTGGGAACTATTCTTAACATTTGTGGCAACTGAAGTCTGTTTTGGAAAAGTAATATCACATTTTTGTTAAATTAAAACATTTCTTGAGCATCAGAAATGTTACTTGTAATTTTCGTAATATAAGTTCCTAAGTTACTCTATAATATAATGACAAATGTCCTTATTTGTGGACTGAGGTGGATTACAAACAGAAGGCACTGCTCATTTACATTTATGAATTTAAAAAAACATGATATTAAAGCATGTAACAAAAAATTGTGAATTACAATTATTTTGGTCAGGATAATAGTGACAGGACATTTCCATATGAAAACACTGGTGGGCACAGACTTAGCATGTTTCGTGGATGCAGAACAGTGGGTGCTCCAGGCCTCAAGTCTGACTATATATGGCCATTCTACACAGAGCAGAGGGAATCTTCTCCTGCATACCATGCACAATTTTTCATGAGTTATGACTTCTTCTGTGTTATCATTATTCTTGTTTCTTAATTCTGACATCCAGAATGAGGCACCTAAGGTGGCTCATTGAGCCAGCTGGTCCAAGGCCAACTGATAAAGAGAGGGGGGAGAGAAACTCGAAGAGAATCTCTTTGTGCTGCACTTTAATGTATTATTTTAAAATACCCAAAGCCTTTAGACCAACTGTGTGTGTGTGGCAGAATTACCCGATTCACATACTGGTTATTAATAGCATAGAGAAGCAGACACTAATGGCCTATTACTGTGCCATTTTAAACATAAGTGATGAACATGGCTACAGATACGTCAGGGATTATGGTCTCGAAGCAATCACATTCAAAACACAACCATGCAATTAAATTTTATAACAAAGAATCAAAAATAATGGGTTATGTTGCGATACATTCTCTCTACGGTCCAGTTTACATCACCAGTATACAGGACTATGCTAATTTAAAGGGCTAATCGAGATTTTTTTTAAGTGTGGCTGAATGAGGTACTTGACTTGACAAGAACAAGCCTGAGATATGGACACTCAGTCGTAGTGAAAACGTGGCTAACAGCTAACTAATTTTAATCACTTAACAAAAGGCTCAACTTATAAAACATGCACATGCTTAAGTCTACACTATCTTAAGAATATGTTTTCTACTTTATCTCACTGTTAGACAGTCTTTCCTGACATAAAATTGGTTTGTAAACTACTCGCTCTCCTGCACCAAGCCCAGAGAGAAAATTAGCGTTTATATCTCACAGGAACACACATCTTGCTTCATGGGTTTGTGTCACTGAGGTAAATCTAAATGAATTATTTCAAATATGCAAGTCACCCAATAAGCCTTTTGAATTCACTGATGAAGGTAGCAGTGAATCAACGACTCCTGTGTGTTGTGACATAAAATCATCATTTTTCTCAATGGACTTTGGTGTGGAAGAGTGAGTGGTTTATAAAGCCACACTAATGACAGTTCCCAGTCAGAAAAGGCTTTCTAATGAGTCTAATGGTGAGGAAAAAATAGGCAAACATCTTTTTAAGATATCGTAGACTTAAACTGACATTAAAGAGGACATTCACTGGAAAATAATATTTCAGATGTTTTTTGGTGTGTTCCCGTGTCCTTCCCGTATCTAAACATCATTAAAGTGTCTGTTTAGTTACGTAACTAGCACATTTGCCATGCAACTAACCCTCCCCCAACAGCTAAGCCCGATTGTAGGCGTGGACATTCAACCTGAAGAAGAAAAAGCACCACAGAGCAGTCAGTCAGCTGGTAGCTGGCCAATCACAAGCGAGTGGGAATGCACCAGCATCAGTAATTGCCCGGTAGATTTTTTAAAAAATGTTTTTTAATTATTTGATTCTTAGGGCTGCAATAAACAGTTATTTTTATAACTGATTAATCTTTCAATTATTTTCTCAATTAATCGAGTAAACCAATAATGTTAGTTGATGATTAATTTAGTAATCAATTAATAATCGATTTATTGAGTAATCAACGCAGCCCCACCCCTGCAACGGCACCCCCCTACCCTCCTTGAAGGTCATGTTACTTACTCTCACTCGTCTTCTACCACTTCCACACGAGGTTCGCAGGGACCACTGGTGCCTAATCCCAGTTGACATGGGGAGAGGCTAGGTACAATTTTATTTTATTTTATTTTCTATATAGCACAAGATCAAAACAGTAGCCATTTAAGGTTCCCTTTCCTATAGAACAAGTCCTTTTATTAAACAAACAAATCTTATGTTATTTATTTTTCCTCTGCTCTCTGTATCACACATGGCAGATTGCGCACACACACACAGACGTGTTGCATAAATACATTATAAAAAATATGTTTATTTGTGTTGCTTATTATGTTGTTGGCTTTTATTCAATCACACTTTAAGACATGTTTTGTTGGTAGAATATGGTTAAAATATAAAAATCCCCAAAATTTTTAATGGAAACAACAGATTTCATAGTCCTACAAATGTCTTACAAGGAATCTAGAGTCACCACAAATCAACGAGTAGAGACGCTTGGTTACATTCACATTGTCTTACCTAAAAGAGAAAAGGGGGGTCGGCTTGCAAACTGTGACCAAGTGTCTGACAAAGCAGAAAAAGCCTCAGGGGCAGGAGAGACTCCTCCCCATTTTCAGTTGGGGGTTGCTTGTGATTATTCAGTGGCTTGGCATTTGAAACACTGCAGACAAACGCCTCCTTTTTGTGGCTCTAACTGACTTGAACTGACTGAGCGACAGACCCAAAGAAGAGCAGAGTGGACAAACTGGGCTTTGTCAGAGTGGTGTGCAGTTTTCTGTCTGGAAGTGGACAGCTGTTCTTCTACCAGTTGCAGCTTCCCCCCACAACATCACCACATGACTACTGCACACACACACAGCATATGCTCTTTAAACTGGTTAAGATGACAGGCTGATCAGCCAACTAACAGGAAATTGCAGTGATGGCCAAAAAAAGAGAGGGAAACATTTAATGTCACTATTCTTCAAACCAAAACAATTGGAATTTATAACATTATTGTGATTAGGGCTGCAACGCTTATTCGATTTATCAATTTTTTTCAGATTATTCAGCTTCCTAAATGTGAATATTTTTCCAGTTTCCTTGTTCTGTTTAAGAAAGAAATCATTAAAACTGAATGAATTAGGTTTGTGGACAAAAAAAGACATTTGATAACATCATTATCTCCATGTTTGAAAAAACTTTACATACCAAACTAGGCCTGCAACGATTCCTAGAGTAACTCGAGTAACTCAATTACTAAAAACGATGGAGGAATTTCCTATGCCTCGAAGCCTTGTTTAATTAAATTTAAAGCTCACGTTTCACATGGATTCTTTTTAGTTTGATACAACATGCTTACGTCACAGGCTATGCGTCCCCTACAAAGTGGAAGAAGACGGAAGAGGGCAGATGCCAGGACTGAAAACAGTGAATACAGTGAAAATGAGCAAACACAGCAAAGCGAAAGTAGGAGGAATAGTATAAAAGTATGTTTTATCCGATTACTTGATGAATCGATGGAATATTCGATAGCTGCATCCCTATACCAAACAAGTACTCAATTAATCGAGAAAGTCACTGTCAAATTAATTGATTATGTAAATAATTGTTATTTGCGGCCCTAATCATGATCATTTTAAACTATATGCTTTAATATGTTTTTTGGTTTTGAAATCTTAAATAATGTATCTCTATTTGGTTCGTATTCACATTTATGAACCAAATAAATAGCCCACCATCTGCCTACTAAGTAAAGGTACTGTTTTAAGTCAAAACACAAACCTGACCCAACACAAACCTGACCCAAACCTTACCAAACGAACCATACCATGATGGAAACGCAACACTAGTCTTCTTACAGGTCACTTTATTGTGAGGATCCCAACTCCAGAACCAGCAAAAACTACCTAAGCTGTAAAGAAAGGCCAAAAATAAAGAGACTAACAATAACAATAAGACTCAATATCAGCAGTCATCTGTCGTGTGTGAGGAGAAGAGCTGACAACTATAAGGATGGACATGTTTATTTGATTATTCATTTGTTGAAGAAAGTCAATCAGCTAATTTAACTCTTTATAACTAAAATAAAAAGATCCATCCATCTTCAGCCGCTTATCCGAGGTTGGGTCACGGGGGCAGCAGCTTAAGCAGAGAAGCCCAGACTTCCCTCTCCCCAGCCACTTTGTCTACCTCTTCTGAGAGAATCCAGAGGTGTTCCCAGGCCAGCAAGTCCTGGGTCATCCCCGGGCCTCCTTTCAGTGGGACATGCCCCAAAGACCTCACCGCTTCACACCCGGATGCAAAACTCTCCAGTGAGAGCTGAAGATCACGGCCCGATGAAGCAAACAGAAAGGGCAGCCCTGGCAGAGTCCAAACCCAACTGGAAATGGATCCGGCTTACTGCCGGCAATGCAGACCAATCTCTACACCGGTCGTACAGGGTCCAAATGGCCCTTATCAAAGCCCACAGAGCACATGTAGACATGTAGGTTCCGCAAACTCCCATGCACCCTCCAGGACCCTGTCAAGAGTGTAGAGTTGGTCCACCATTCCACAACCAGGACGAAAACCACGCTGCTCCACCTGAATCCAACATTTGTCTATCTAACGGACCCTCCTCTCCAGGACCCCCAAGAAGACCTTACCCGGGAGGCTGTGTTTAGAGTATATCAATACATAACAAATCAAATGCTTTTACTTTAATCTCTCAATTTATTGCGAGCAATATCGTCATCACAGTATTCGGCAACATTATCGTATATCGCTTGATTTCCTAATATGGTGCAGCCTTAACAGCCATGATGCTAAGTTTCAAGGGAAACGTGACACCAGAAGCAGCTGGTCAAATACTTTTTACATTGTTATTTACATGTGTTACAAACAAAAAAGGATCAAATTGTAATTTTGACAATTGTATGTATTTTTTAATCAATATATATATAACCTTCAGTCTATTTCACTACTTTATTCGATAATATAAATATAATGATTATCAGTCCAACAGCCTTTAAAACCAGGAAAAGTCATAAAAGATGCCTTATCAGGACACAAATCCAAATTCCAAAATCTAAGGCCATATAATCAGCCCTAAACTGAATTATGAATTTGTATTTAGAAAAAGGTAAGACAAATAAACTGCAGACAGGGACAGAAATGTCAGGTGAGGTGGATCAGGGCTGGACTAGTGATGACACATTTTTGTCAGTAAGTAGCCAGATGATGCAAATTAAGTGATGATGCATCAGACTGGTTCACTCTTAACATCAAAACAAAGTCATCTTGCAGGAAACACTCACATTATCTTATCTATTTTCCTTTAACTTTAACTCTCAGGGCGTCACAGCACTGAATTAATTAATTATATGACATGGTACAGCCCACCTGCCTATCCCTTTATTATCACTTCCTTTAAAAAAATAAAGAAATCACACAGGCTCCAACCAACCTTGTAAACTTGTCCATAGGTGCCATTTCCGACCACCTCCACCAACTCAAAAATCCCAGCTGGATCCTGAAAAGAAGGTAATACAGGTGAGTTTTAGGTATAAATGCTACACAATGTTGCTACATGCTACAAAAATATTCTGCGTCAATAACAACTGAAAAAAAAAGGTTTTCCTGGAAAATAATCGCAACATATATCATAAATAGGCATGGAACAACTGTAAAAAAAATGACCATTATTCTGCCAAAAAAAATTCTTTAATACAGCTTTTTCAAAATTACATTATTAAATGTAAATGGGCAGAGGCTTTTGTTCATAACATTGGGTCGTATTCGTAAGCTAACAAAAAATGTGCCCAAATACAAAAAATGCCACATATTCGTATTCAGGGCTCCAGACTGTGATATTTTGCAACCAAAATTTGAGACATTACGGGTAAATTTTACATCTTCTAGTGCATGTGCAACAAGTAAATTTGCCTCTTTTTTTTTTCCATGGAGCCGGTGGGTGTTGTTCAGAGCTCCATCTGCGTGCAGCACGGCCAGTCCCTCCATTATGCATATGAGGTATGTATCTCTTTTGGTATTACAAAATCATTAAACACTAAATTGTGAAAATCTTAAGAAAATAAAAGATACAATAAGTTGTTACTAATTTTCACAACATATATTTATTTAAATGTCAAGTTCATCAAGTCTATATTAAAATAGCTAAAAACTGGAGTTATGTTTCACATTTTGCCAACATATATATATATATATAGTAGTATATTTAGATTATCCTTAATATTTCCAACAATGATTTTAAGGTCACACAGAATATTCTTTTTGAACCAAAAATCGAGATTACTGATGTCTACTTAGATAAATTAAATAATATTTATGGTCAAAAACCTCATAATCTCGTCAGATTAAGCCAGTTTATTGCTGCTCTCTGACAGCCTCTGAACAGGCACTCTGTTTCAGAGCTAATGCCCACCCCAGAACACTGAGTCTCTTGTGATTGCCAGCTACCAGCTGACTGGGAGTAGCTGTTGGGGGAGGGTTTGTTGGACGGCAAATGTGCTAGTTACGTAACTAAACTCAACTTTTCAAAACCACTTGCTTGAGTGCAGGTAAACAGAGAAGCTCTTCTTTCTCAGAAGTGGCTGAAGTGTTTATTGTGAAACTTTATTGATGTTTAGATACGGGAAGGACACAGGGACACACCAAAAAACATCAGAAATTTGATTTTCTACTGAATGTCTTTAAACTTCAAGCACACAGTCCATTTCATTTGGTGTCCTGTTGTTATGCTGTCCTCCAGAACACAAATATGGCAAGAAGTCAGTGAAAAAAACTCAACATTAGTATAAAACACTTTTAATAGATATTATTCTTCTTCTTTCGGCTTCTCCCTTTAGGAGGCGCCACAGCGGATCACCTGTCTGATAATAAAAACTCTGGAAACTAGAAACAAACACAAGACTTTTGAGAGAATGTGTGAACGTCAAGTAGTGGCCCCTGAGAAATGACTATTCTGTAGCATAATAATGAACTGGACATTATAGGGCTGGTAATACGGCAAAAAATTATCACGATTTATTTTCTCATAATGTCTGATTCAAATTTTTATTGCGATTTGTGTTAAATACTGCCAGTTTTAGAACATCTACACTGAAAACTGAATAAACTAGAGCTAAGCTCAACATAAGCACAACGAACATACAAAGCAAAAAAGGTGCATTAACAAGATGAATGTACAAAATATAAGAACACAAGTGTGGCTCTCTTTTATTAAGCGCTGATTACGTTAAGAATCTTTATTGTCATTACACAACGGAAATTCCAAGGTCACATGACGGCTTGATTAGAGCCGCTGCAACAAAGTGCACAGCTACACAATGGACCTAACCTGACCTAATGTACATACATTCATACATGTTTTAGATGGTGCCCATGATGAGAACCTCATCTGCTCACAGCTGTGTGCTGTGTGTTTGCACACATGTACTATATGCGAGACAGCTCACCGCAAGATACAGCTTGTCTCTCCATGAAGCAGGTCATGTCTAACATTACTTTAGCTGCTCTTGGCTTCACTTTCAGCTATTTTGCACTTTTCTTTCGTAACCTTCCCTGGAAACTCACAAACCGGAGTGGCACAGGAAAAAGTACACTCTGATTGGCTGGTGACGTGCACATTTCTGCCATGTAAGATCGAGTAAATATGCCCAAAGCTTATAATCATAATCGACTTGGATTTTATCGCGACAGTATAATCGTCCACCCTTGGGATAGATTACATAAACAGAGTACCCACATCTTGTTAGAAGTGGTGTGCGCAAATAATAGTGCTGGTATTAAAAATACTAAAATTAAAAGTGACAGTACCGGCATACTTCAAGCACCGGGTCATACTGTACTCTAATGATGGCGATGGTACAGTCATTAATTAGTAATACAGTAAAAGATATTTAATATCAACAATCACCTAAACACAAGCTCTCCCATGAGGTACTTCAAAATAATTTGACTGGGTGGTTTTTATTGCAATTATCAGTAATATCGTGCATCCTCCCTTCTCAAAACGTAACCTCCACTTTGTGGCATTTCATAATAACAAACTAGGACTGTATATTGTGAGCTAGTCTGCGTTTCAAAGTCAAATGTGAAATATTACTGATTTTCTCCAATCACATCATTTAAATATACAATACTGAATTGTTCTTTATCACAGTTATCAATGTCTTCCATCCTCCTGCCCCTAAATGTAAGCTCCACCTTGTGGCATTTCAAAATAACAAACTAGAACTGTATGATGGTAAGCTAGGCTGTAATTTTAAGACACTCGTGTGAAATACTGACAAATTTCTCCATTCACGGTTAATCGCGATAATGGAAATTCACCCCGATCAACTTCGTATGAGTGCGTTTTTAACGCGATATGCGATTAAATCGTGTGTTCTCTTCTTGTTAAACGTTAATAAACAGTGTGAGCCAGCTGTTGCGCCCTGCTCCAGCCTTACATGCCAATCGCATCTCGAACAAAGGAAAAGCAGACAGTGGCAACACCTCGCTACGGCTCAGCGGTCATTTACAGCACAAACACACTGGGGGACATGTTAAACTAGGTCCTATTAGCTTCACTAAGGTTCTGTCGAGCGGCTTGAAATAAAAGCAAACAACAAACAGTTAAATAAAATAAACAAGAGGCTCATTCTCACCCGCAGTGAAGCCAAGTCTATGTCCACTAGACTTTTGGCCGGAGAGTCGTTCGCCATCTTCCTAATAAAAGCCGAGCTTTTCCTTTAGCGTTAGCAAAGAATTGTTAGCGGCTGGATCATTTGCGGGCTCTGCGATGGATGAAGCGAACGGAAGCCGTGTCGCGTTGCTCTCTTCTGGACGGGAGAGGCTGCGAAAGTCGCTACACCATGTTGAGGTGGCGGCGGCGGCGACAGCAGCAGGAGGTTCGCTTTCTTTCCAAGCTGATGCCACTGGAGACAAAGTTAGCACGGAAAAACAGCATTCCGCTAACGACTTTCAAAATAAAAGTCCCACCCTCGGCGTTTCCAATTAAAGGAATAGCTGGGGTGGGGGGGCTGTTGACTTGTGGTCGCATGATATACTGACTGACAGTGGTGATGGAAGTAAAAGTACAAATAAATAGACAAAATATACTATAATATTTAAAAAAATACCATATTAACTTTTTCACTTGAGTAAAAGTAAGTGATTGCTTTTAAATTTACTCAGTGTATTTGTGTGTTTAATCTGTGGTCGGATTTATTAAGATATGTTGCTATGCTATTTCTGTGTGCAAAACTCACATTTATGACGTCACTCCCAGCTCTGACTTACAAGTGTGATGTAAATGGAACACATTAAGTCTCTTTTACACTAAATTACGTGGTATTAGTTATGTGGTGTTTTTTCCTCCAGCACTTAAATGTGACATTACAAATACATCAAAAAACAAAATTAGTCAAAAGTAGAAGAAAACAACAAAAAAACTGATTTAAAAAAAATGATAAAAAAAATAAATCCCTGACCACGTTTGTGGTCGGAACTCAGATTTACAACTCAGAAACCCCAGATTTAGGATTTCAAGAGGGTAATAATAATAGTAATAATAATAAAAAATAATTAAAAATGTGGTGTAAATAGCTGCCAGCTATACATTAGCAGTATACTCACAACAATTGTGTTCTGTGTTTCAAATGAGTCCTTGAGAGAGTGGTCAGGCAAGGTTTTCACTCTGCCTGAACTTAGGTAAGGAACAGGTCCCATATAGCTGAGAACTTCCCAGATGAAATAGCCTTCATGAATCAGAGTCTTTCCATCTGTATAAGTGAGGTCATATGGACCAGCCATCACTGAAAAAAAGGGGGGGAGAGGTGGACTTCCAGGCCATCAAGATGAGTCTTTGACCAACAACCATCAGAGTCATTAGAGACCGCCATATTGTTGTAGGCAGGCCTGCTGTAGCCTGCAATCAGCCAAAGATGGCAAGTTCAGCCTCCGATTGAAAAGTTCTCTTGCAAGCCTTTCAGAACCAGTCAAATATGTTGTTCCAAAATCCAGTCAGTGAGGGGCAGAACCAGAAAATGTGAGACACTGTGCCCTCTGACATTTGACATCTGGCACATTGTGGTGAGATAGAAGGAAAACAATCTTGTGTAGCCTGAGTTTAGAATAGTGAAGGCGATGGACTACCTTATAGTGGATCAACTGATTGCTGTCTGCTGTTTATCAAACAAGATTTTATCTTTTTTTGTCCCATGCAGCCTCAGACAGCTCTATACCCAACTCCTCCCCCCCAAGCCTTGCTAATTGTATCTGTGGTAACCACATTACAGCCACCAATTCGCCAAATCACAACATACAATACATCTCAAGGTACTGTACATAGTAAGGCTGAAACCTTTACAATATTACAGAGAGAAAATAAACATAACAGTTCACATTATGAGCAAGCACTAGGCATCGGTGGAGAGAAAAAAACTGTGTTAGGGTTAGGGAACACTTTTAAAAATGGAAACCAGGTTATGTGATCTTTTACGTAGCACTACGAACTTGTTATTGACAAAAAAATCTGACAATATGATAGACAAACCAATCGAAGGGTGACAATATGAAAAATAGCAATATATTGTGATATTATAAACAAGGTGATATTATTACATGCAAATTTCCCCTAAAAATAGTAAAAACATTAAACAATATACAAAGATCAGAAAACCACCATTAAGAACATTTCCATTTTGATAGAGCTTCAAATATATTTTTCTACTCTGACTTAGATTATCAGAAAAGAAAAGCTAATCCTGATCCTCCATAATAAATAATCTATTCTATAATAGCTCAAACAAATGTAGTTGAGTTAAAAAATAATAATAAAACGTATATATTTGATTAACATTGATTAAACGTCATCTTATTTTGAAAGTATTATAATAGTTTCCGGTTTTTAGTTCGCCTGCTTTTGCGCAGCTTGACGCACCTTTAAATAAGAAGGGCACGAACACAGGAAGAAGCCGGTTCACAGATAGAGAAAAGGGCTGGGCCTCTTCAGTCTGCTGCTGCTGCTGCTGACATGTTTCAACTGCTCTGATGCTCCTCACTTACTTTGACTGCACGGAATATTTACATTTATTAAACACACACACACATACACACAGAGCATCCTCACGCACATGCGCATGTGGGACGACAGTGTCAATATTGGCAATCATGGGTGTGGCAAGTGGACAGTCTCAGCAGTATGGAAGAGGAATTGGGCCACATGTGAAATTTTTGTTCATAAAATAAAAATAGTCTGAATTTTGACTTTTTATATAGTCTGTGTTTTATACTGTATTTTGTATAGGGTCAAATTTTCAGCGTGATCACTGTTGCTTTGTCTTTTTTGCACAATTTCCATATTTTTGTAATTTTTGTGTCTTGTGCTTGTCTCCTTGTTTTGGAATTCCTCTGTCCCTGGACAGTTTTTTCCTCAATTCTACTTGTACTTTTCTCTTCATTGTAACTTTCATCTTAGAATTCTGACTTTGACAGAGTTGTGACTTTGTTTCCTCACAATGACTTTAAAGTAATCTTTCATCTGGTTATATTTTATTCTGTAAGGTACAGTGAAAAGTTTCCAATTTCACCCATTAATGAATGTCATGAGACTGGCTCAGAAACCACACATGGGTTGTGGGAGGTTTTTTCAGGGTGAGTTTAAAAATTTGCAGCTTTTTAACTTGACATAATAATACTAGGTATTAGAGAAATAGCAGTAAAACATTTTTTAAAAAAGTGGGTCCCCGCCATTTTTTTGCAACAACTAAATACAGTGTTAACACACAAAGAAGTGACAGTAATGTTCAGCTTCTGTCTTTCACACATTTGTCCATGTGTTGTTTAAACACTGCAACAACATGGCAGGACAAACCAGTAAAGCAGGGTAAGAGCTGGAACACGCAACCACACACATTCTTGTATTTCTATCCATTTTAGGACTCTGTCAGCATGTCTTCACAAAGATAGGTTTGCAGGTTTTACGGACCTCACAAATATATAAATACAAGGAAATGCTTCTTGCAAAGCAGGTAAGGACACAGTGAGTCCAGGGTTTTGAAACCTTTAGTATCAAAGGAGGGATTTTTCACCCTTTCACACAAATCAAATTCTTCTTCACTCATGTATAGGCTTTAATATGTGGATATACAACATGTAAAAAAAAAAAAAAACATACTGTTTGTTGCATTTATGAAATTTAAGAACTGCAAAAAGAAAACTTGACATTTCATTGCTGTTTTTGAAACTTAAGAAAAATATAAAAAGTAAACCAATTTGAAATAAATAAAGCAATCTTTGTTTTACAACCATGACAATTTGGATTTTATATAGTTCATGCATAAATGAGGATCAAAGATGATAAAACTTCAAATTTGTAATTCTTCATGTTCACATGACTTCATTTCAAGTTTGTCAGGTTTGGGAAAGTTTTTCAATATCATATTTTATGCAGACATAGAAAGTTATATTTTAGTTGACGAAATATAAAAACACACCGACCTAAACCTAATTCTAACCCTAAAACCAAGTCTTAACCCTCAAAAAGCTTCAAAGTAATATAGGCAGTATAATTACATGCATTGCAGCTTTAAATTTTGTGAAGTAACGTTAAAGCAGCATTAAAGGAACATGATTGTTTACATGGAGCTTTATTATCAACAAAATGTCAGCAGGTGGTTGCACATGGTACACACTATTTGTGTCACTGCTTAACTTAATATTATTATATTGGAAATTTGTCCAAAAAACTTAAACAAAACAAAATCAAATAGCCATTCTGGCACCGTCTGGAAATAGGCTTTACACAGGTCAAACAAACAATCAGGTCCTTACCGAAGATGCGTTTGAGCAGATTTATTCACCGTTGCACCTGACGGCCCATTCACAAACATAAACTATACTTTATAATGAAAACATAATACAAATAATACTAAATTAAACTAAACCCACAAATAGCTCCAACAATTATAAATAGCAACACATTTTAAATTGCAAGGCCTTAACACAGTACATTTCTGAGAGGGGAAAAAAGAAAGAATTAGATTTTAAAAGTCATGTGACTACTTTTCTTCAAAGTCCTGGAAATAAAACACAATAATATGACTCATAATAATGACTCATAATCCAACAATGCATGGATTAAACCAGATTAAATCATTATAGATAACAGATTTTAACTAAAGTGCTGAGAGTCTGTGGTGTCTATTCTTACCTGGGAGCTGCTGAGAGCATCACCGGATTAATAAACACATTCAAATGAAGAGAATGAATCTTAACAAAGATGATGGATTACCAGCACAGCACTAGAAGTGTCTGAAGAAAATACATAGAACTTACAAAATGATTTTGTGACGATAAGTTCAGAGCTTATTTCAGAACAGTGTGACCTACCTACTAGCTAAATTGGCCCAAGTATCAAAAAATGCCAAGTGTATGAGAAAAGGTTGAGATTTATTTTTCATTTCTATGCCGCAAGGACGTGTCCAGAAAAACAGACACGTTTCATGGACATCATTCTCGCAGAAGATGCTACATGTGAATGACCCATGTCTACGGCAGCAGCTCTTTCTTTCTTTCTTTCTTTACAACACCACAACACAACGCGACCCATAGCAATACTCGTTTGTATATTAGCCATTACTTTGAAGCATGTGCAAAAACAGGCTGCGACAATAACAATGTGTCAGCTATTTTAAATAAAAACAGAGTGTGTCATCTACGCTCACCCAGTCAGCTACAATATGCATCGGGTATTTTATAAGAAAACCTGCTTTTTGAGTCAGTGTTAAACGTTTTAGTTCAGTAGAAAGTCGGGGCTCGGGTAACCAAACAGGTGGAAGTCACCCTGGTAACGAGCATAGAGACGCCTGATGTCTCGTTTACTGATGGCTGCAAAGTAGTGCTCCACTTTGGTCCTGTTATAGTGCGTGATACCTGGAGGAATGGCGGGGTATGACACCAGCCGGTCGATGCCTGCCGCTTTGAGAATGTGTGATGCGTCCTGCTCCAGCGTCTCGTGGTGTCCAACCACGTTGTAGTGTATCTCACATGGCGCGCACAACTCTGCGTACGTCACCCAGTGAATGATGTGCTCCCCAAACTGTCGGTCCACGCGGCGGTGGCCCTCAGGGTCACCCAAGTAACGGACAAAGTCCTCAAAGTGCAGGCCAGAGGCAGCAAGGCCAGTGCTGCGGTGGCTCTTGCGGTACTTGCGGATGATGACTGGGGCGATGTCATGCTTGTACCAAGGCTCGAAGCGTGGGTTCTTCACAAACTTGTCCTTAAAGGCAGAAATCAGGCGCTCAAAGGGATCTCGTACGATTAAGAACTTAAAATATGTGTTCAATCTGTTGAGGAACAGAAAAATATTAATTAGCATCACAGTAATCCTTTTTTAGGGATCACTGGTGAATCCTACTACATATCACAGTAGGTGAAATTAACCTGAGAGTTATTTCCTGAGGCGTGAGTGACGAGAGTCGGGGCAGCCCATTTTTCTCGGGGTCATGAACGAGGTTTTCTGGGACTTCATCCACAGTGGGAAATGCTCCTGTCAACAACATAAATCATTCATTGAATAAAAGCAGACATGAAAATTCATACTTTTTCAACCATACCTCACCACAAGGTTATATTCATAAATCTAATAAGTCACACAGTTTTAGCTGTTTTTCAGTTTTAATATAATCTTCACCTGCTTACATCTATGATGTCTTAAGAATGTTTGCTTTTTCCTCATTTCAACACAGTCATTTCTTACAAAAAAAACAGGTGTTTCTCTGCTTTGTCAACAGCTTACTCTCCCACACCAAAGTCCATAGAGAAAATCAGAGATTTTATTTCACAGCTCCACTGCTGTCTCCATCACTAATTTCAAAAGTGTTATTAAGTGCGTCAATGAAGACCAGGCGTGGTCAACAATAACACTCTGACGAGCAAGGGTGTGACACCTGCCCAATACAATTAGCAAAAAGAATTTGCTAGTTTGTGACAAACACTGTTATTACTATTGTGATGGATAGACCTTATTCTTCATTTTGTGTTCATCATTGAATGATTATAACTTTCATGTGCCTGCATACTCTACTCTGTCAATGATTAGTTAGTCTTTATTTAAAGGGACAATGTACAGAGGCACTATGCTCATAAAACAGAGATGTACTGCACCAGATTATAGCTAAATAGCTAGTTTCCATCTGCAGTCCCTGAGTTACACCAAAAAGAAAAAAATTATACAGTGCAACCTAACATAGGCATTAATATAACACAGTCACAAATGTCCACTCACTCCACATCACACACACTTTACAATGGTATTTACAATTCATATCATTTTAAAACACGTGAAGATAAAAAATATTCACAATACAAGTTGCCGTGAGTTATTGCATGCAGAAGATTTAGTGTTCACAATTTTGATTGGTCCAGAGCATTTTTTTGAGTTCTTTAGAAAGTGAGTCATAGCTTGGTAGGTATTTTTTATATCGGTGGGAAGATGGTTCCAATCTTTTATTGCAGGCTATTAAATTTGCTGACAGATTGTAGCTTGTTAATTTGGACAATAATATGGGGTGGCTCACTGTATCAAATGCTTTGCGCAGGTCTAAGAATATGGCTCCTACCACTCCTCCTTTGTCCAATTTAGATTTTATTGTTTCGATAAGCAGACAGCAGGCGGTTTCAGTAGAGTGATTTGCTCTAAATCCAAACTGCATGGGGTGTAGTAGGTTCTCGAACTCAAGATGTGTGAGTTACCCAACTACCACTTTTTCCAGGATTTTTGACAGAATGGGAGAATACTGATTGGCCTGTAGTTGTTAATATCTCGTTTATTTCCTGTTTTATGAATTGGAGTGACAATAGCCGTTTTCAGTGTACTGGGGAATGTTGTCAATTGAATGAAAGACACTCAACTCAGTTTGATCATGAAAGGAAGAAAGTGTCCAGAGTTAATGTACCACCGTGTTGCCCAACTGACGGTAGAGGAGAGACACTTCATATGATTCACCATCAATTCCCGCAGAGACTTCAACGAGACATCACTGACTTGATTGAGGCTTCAGTTGGCCTCCTTCCGCTCCCGACCCAGGTTGCATCAGAGGGACAGCGTCTTTCTTTTCTTTGTTGACTTGAATCAAGTCTAATTCTTGTCTGAACACTATCAAAAAGTATCACATAACACTATCAAAAAGTATTATTATAATTAATTAGTATCCTGTACTCACCATTAAGTACAATGAGGACCTTCTTCCACTGGGTGTTGCCCACTTTAGGTGTTTGGCAGAAAAGAATTTTGTGTTTGTCGCAAACAAAGATCCGGTTCAGAACGAACTTGCTGATGGAGACGTGTGTCAGATTCCTGAGGCTGTTGTTTTTACAGACAGTGGAGAGCAGCTTGATTCGCTCGTCAACAACTGACTGCCAGTCTGATACTGGAGGTGCTTCTGAGAGCTGATACACACACAACAGAAATGTGACTTTCAGTCCGACAAAGAATTAAAAAAATGTTGCTAATTAAGATATTGACAATAGTCATAAGTCATAAGAAAGTGGTCACCTGACTTAGAGAAAGGTTTTCGTGGCTGGAAACGGGTCTTGTTTTCTCTTCCATCAACCGTGGCACCATCCAACTCTGTGCACCAGCCTTTTCTTTTATAGTTTGAAAAAAAAATGTTAGAGTGGGCTTTTCTCAGCCCAGGACCCACAACTTGGCAAAGTGTAATGAGATATATACTGTATACTTTATTTAACCAGGTGGTAAAAAGCCTCATTGAGATTATAAACTATAAAAAGGCTTTCTCGACTTACATTGACATTGATGTTATACAAAACAACTTTGGCTTAGCAATGATGCTGAGAATATAACATTAGATAATTAATGTTACCATAGATGGGTTGCCAGTCAGTCACAGGACCACACAGAAACAAACAACCATCTACTCTGACATTCTCCCCTATGGGCAATTTAGAGTGTCCAATTGGCCTAATCCCCAAATATGCATGTTTTTGGACTGTGGGAGGAAGCTGGAGAACCAGGGGAAAACCTGTGCACACACGGGGAGAACAGGCAAGACATTTTACCATTTCATGAAAAATAATAGCATAATAAAAACAAAGGGCTGGAAAAGTAAATGGCACAAATCAAAAACAACTGGAGGAGCATTTGACAACTAATTAGGTTAATTGGCAACAGGTCAGTAACATGACTGGGTATAAAAGGAGCATTTAGGAGAGGCAGAGCCTCTCAGATGTAAAGATGGGCAGAGGTTCTATTGGTAATAAAATTTGGATTTATGAGATTTGCAAATTATTGCATTTCACATGCATACAACCCCTGGAACTGGGGTTGTATGTTGCTGAAAACATGGCTGCCAGCAAGGATAAACAGATTTTATAGTATATTAACAAACTCACCTGCTAAAATCAACAATACCTAACATAGGTTTATCTTATTGTTCCAACGGGAAACTAAAGTTTGTAAACCATTCACTCTCCTACACCAAAGTCCATAGAGAAAATCTGTGTTTAGCTCACAGGCACACAGGAGCTGCTGGTCTGCAGCTGCCTCGTGTGGTAAGTTTGTGTAACTGAGGTAAATCTGAACGGAGGATTTCAAATACCAAATTAAAGAAAAATAACATATTTGAACTCACTGATGGAAGCAGCAGTGGCTCAACAACAGCTGTGTGCTATGATGTAAACATTACTAATTTTGTCTATAGACTTTGGAACAGGAAAAGTGAACGGCTTACAGAGCGACATAAACATAGGTTTCAAGTTGTGCAACGTAAGAGTCCGTCTAACGGCAAGAACACACAAGAAAAATATTCTTAAGGATTCATAGACTTTTTGGGGGGGTATTTAATTGGCAGTTATAAATGATTGGTGACAACTGACAACTGTTTAGTAGGTGAAACTATCTGCCTGTAATCTGAAATCCCAGTTTACCATTCACAGCTCCGGAGCTGAAGAACCTGCTGACGGACATGAGGACGAGCACAACCCAGCCACAAGCCCCGAGGAGCAACCAGTAGTGCCGCATTGCTCCACACATCAGCTGACGGCCATCGATACTGTGCAGCACCCTCACCTGCACACAGACAACCGCCACACATTTGAGGTCATCACAGCTAATGGACATGCTATTACAACATTTCCTGTCATGAATCCATGGACCAAAACAATTGTGAGCCATAAAAACTTAAGAAATAACTATAAAAATATTTTTTTAATATAAGTTCTTAGAGTCTTTCATGTAAATGGATGGAGCTTACTCTCTGTAATGTATCATCGTTTGGTTTGTAGCTCGAACTTTCAAACTTGTATTGCTACAAAAACATAATATTACTTAAGTTTTTCCAAAAAAAAAATTACAACAACAGTGCCAAACCTGGAAATGATGATGATGTTCTCAGATGCCTGAGAACAGTTGTAATGATTACTTTGTTATATGAAGCAAAGAAACTAGAACATATTCACATTTTATAATGTGAACATTTCTTTTATTAAAAGAAAAAAAATCTCAAAACGATTAATCATTTCAAAAACTTGGTAATCGTTGCGGCCCTACAATGCAGTGTACTTATAATGTATTAAGTAAATAGTATATAAATAAATAAATATGAACCTTCATATACAAACAAACATTTGGATAAAAAAATTAAGTGTGTATATGCAGCATTTATTCAGTTTCTGAGACGAAAACTAAGTAATAATAAAGTCATAACTGGAAGATGCTAAAAAATCTCCACAAAGAATCCCCGAACCAACACACAACATTCAAACACAACAGCTACATTTAACTGTGCGTAATTTAGCTACGAGTGGTCAATGCAACCTCCCAACTAGCCATAGCTGTCCCTCCAGACTAGATGAGTCACCGTGCTCATGTTTCTCATCAAGTTTAAATTCGTGACATTAAAACGGAATCGGCGATAAAAGATACAGTTCAATGTCACCTTTGTGGGGACTTAAAACCACTTCACAGCCGCTGAAGACAGGTTGTGTATATAAGCATCAGTAAACAACTGTAACTATCTCCATCCCGGGGCTGGATCCTCCTCAGTGTGGACCAGTCGTCCGGATGACGTCAAAATGCGTCACAGCACCGCGCCGTCGGCTGTGCCAATTGACGAGCGAACCGTCAGCTTTTTCTCTCAAACTTTATTTAAACATTTCAACCACATAACAGATGTATGATACAAAATACAAGGAGCATAAAATATTCATTCAAATATTTCATTTTTAAGAGCAATCCATGAGGGAGGGGATTTAGAATACCGTTTTTTTTATCCTTGATAATTACACCTATTTGAATGTTTTGAAAGGACCAAAAGTCTATGTTTCTGGAGCGGGACGATATCAGATTGTGGAGGGATTCCCATCAATTTTTTCACCGTTTCACGTTCATAAAACAGGTGTTGTGTTTCTTCTAGATTCGTTTTACAGATATAACAGTTTTCTACCACTAATTTAAACCTCCGTTTCATAAACTCATTAGAGGGATAAATGTTGTTTATAGGTTTAAATTGAACTTCTTTACACTTTGTTTGATTTCAGTTTTTTTGTAATCCTTAAAAGTAAGAGAACTTTTTGTTATACCTGGATATAAAGTGTTTACTAATTTCTGCCTTAAAACTGTATTATTACATTTTTCGTTTACGAGGTCCAGATCATCGGTCTTCATTTTATGTAATTTTGGAATTGGAATGTATAAGGGCTTTAACCTTAACCATAAAACCATAATAACCCTAAGCCTAACCTCAGCCTCAACTTTAAAACCATAAAATGTAGTAATTTACGTAATTGGGACGTGATTTTTGTCCCCATAAGGAAGACAAGTCCCCATAATGCGACAATCCGGGTTGGTAAAAATGTGTTTGAAGATGCTGTTGCAGTGGACATTTCTATGGACAAATAACCACAATTCCAATACAGCTGTGACCAAAACAAATGACATAAAAAAATATTAAAAAATCAGCCATAGCCTTGTTATACAACTATTAACTACAATATGATTTCAAGTTATACAATGGTGTTTTTGGTTCAATGGATCTTTTAATATCATATTAAAGTTAATTATTCATTGCAGTAATCACAATCATGTGAGCTCAATATGAAAGCACTTACCAGTTAATCTTCACGAAAAGCTCCTAATTCCACGTATTTCAGTGAGGTGTATCAACATATGCCACACACAATATGGCAGCGACATAGACCTACAATACCTGCCGCTGCATGAAGCTATGCCCACTTCCGGATTAATCAGGAGGGCGGGGGCTCAGTAATCCTGAAAAACTTCACACTTTCAACAAACAATAACAACTTAATAATCATAGGACAAAGGAGTCAGACTAACATTATTAATGCATTATTAGTGACTTTTATTTACATAATCATTTTTACAGTAATTACAACTACCATAATAATGTGAATTAGGGATTATTGTGTAATGTTTTGTTTTACATTAGATTTGTTTGTTACATTTTAATTTGGGGGTATTGTTCCTAATATTTTGGATTATTTATTTTAATTGCCATATTAAGCCAACTCAAGTCACTGAATATGAGAAATGTTCTTTTACTCCCAAGAACAAAACAAACCAGAATAAAAATGCATTTATCATTCATCAACATTGTCTTTGTGATAACAGTTTAGTAAATGGACTTCTTTGATGTGTTAAGGGATTTTGTATACAATAATAGACTGATTTCTGATAAATTTCTATTCTATATTTTAAACAGGGACATGTGGTTGTATTTTAATTCTAGACTTTTATAAAGAAAATAGTGGAAAATAAAGCATTTTTGTAAATACTTGGGAGAAAAAATTCAAAGCATGTCTCTGGATTCTCTTCTTCAGCCTTTTGTTCAATGCTATTTTGCTATAATGGGTGAAAAATATATGCAGCTCAGATAAACCATGGTGATAAAACATGAAATAACATCTGAACAAATCTGAACAAATCTTGTTATAATAACAGACTAGGGCTGCAACAATAAATCAACTTCTAATTAAATTCATCTCCAGCTATTATGTTTTTTTGAAACAGTTTCTCAGATTTTTCAGCTTGTTAAAACATTTTTGCTCCATATAACAAAAAATCATTAAAACCGAACCATTTTATTTTGGGGACAAAATACATTTAAACTAAGGGATAAATTGATCTCCAGATGAATCAACAATGAAATTAGCTGCAGCCCTATATATCAGATATTAAAGAAAAAGACAAAACAAAAAAGCAGTTTTCATTCCATTTATTCTGACAGATTTAGTTTTCATCAACATTGACTGTCTGCAGACCTGATGAAAGGGAAAAAGAGAGAAAGGGTGTTAATTAATCCCATCTTTTCTTTTGTTTGAGCAATGACACGTATAAATAAAGTGTTGAGTCTACCTTTGCATGTGGTGACAGGAACATATGTGACCAGCGTGTAGAGTTTGTTGGGAGAGTCCTCGTCCTCATTACGCTTCCTGGAGAGTCGCACACGTATCCTGTATGGCACGTTCCTTTTAAAAACACAGCCACCACAACAGTTACCATCACTATCATAACAATGAAGAGTTTGATAATCATGTTGCAGCTTTGACGAAAGGCAGCAGGTGTTGTCGTGAACCAGAACTTCAGAGTGCCAGGGACCCCTTTAGAAATCTGAAATTCCTTAGGCCCACCCCCAAACCATGACTGATCAACATGAGACTAGGATCAATAATTCCCAGTTATACTACTGTTTTCATGTGAACATGTGATACAGAAATTCTATACAGATTAAAACTGCAAATAATGATTACTTTGATAATTGATTAATCCATTTATTATTTTCTCCATTTATCAAGTACTTGCTTGTGTTTACCAAACCTGAAAATGTTCTCAGGTGTCTTGTTTTGTCCACAAACCAAAATTTTAATGATTTTTGTTATAAGGAGCAAGAAACCAGAAAATATTCACATTTGAAGGAAAATCTGAAAGCTTGCTTTAATTATTGAAAACATTCAATTAGTCACTTATCAAAATAGTTGACAGTTAATTGAGTTGATTGATTTAGTAATGGATATATCAAATAATTGTTGCTAACCTACAAGCATGTGGTTATTACAGCTGTAATGTAATGGTCAATCCCAGTTCCGATGTAAATAATTCAGCATTAGTGATTAACATTTTAATTTTGCCAATAAAAAAAAAGTTCTCAAATAGCTTACTGGCAAAAAAAAATTAAACAGCCATTGATTCAAGAAAGATCTTCAGGGCTGCAACGATGATAAATCAATTATTAATCGATTATAAAGAACTTGCAACTATTTTAATAATCAATTAATCAGTTGTTTTCAATAATGAAATCCAGTTTTCTGATTTTTCAGCTTTTTAAATGTGAAAATATTTTGGTTTTTTTTTCCATATAACAAAGAAATTATTAAAACTGAACCATTTGGTTTATAAGACATTTGAGAACATCATTTCCAAGTCTGAGAAACAGTGATCGACATTCTCTGACATTTTATGGACCAAACAAGTATTTGAGTACTGCCTTGTATACAAAAGAATTTTTTTTTTTTTTTTTTAAATATTTCATGTCACCCCTGACTTTCAAACGTTCCCTTAAGTGTAACTAATCCTGCCTTAGATTATGATCTGACTTCTCTTAAATGTGAGTAATGACAGCATCTTCTCACCTGATACCCTTGCTCCACACTGCCTTGTTGAGACGAGTGTCGATGCGAACATCAGGAGTTCCCATCTCCTTCACGGCAAACTTGCGGATCTCCTTAATGGCGCGGGGAGCCCTCTTCTTGAAACCACTGCAAAACACAGTCATTACCAGTGTTGACCCTTGCTACTCATTATTCGAGTTGTCAAACACTTGTTCCATCACTTTTGTGAAGATGTATATGATGTTGCCCTTTGTGTACCCTCTTTCTAAGAAGCAGCCTGTGACAGACACTTCTAACTGAAAACATGGCTGCCACTTGTTAAAAAATTTAAAGTCAGCTTAAAGAATCTATTCACTACTTATGACAGCCTTTTCTGACTGGAAACTGCAGTTCGTAATCCGCTCACTCTTTCACACCCAGATACTCAATAAAAAAACAGCGTTTACGGCTGACGGGGGTGTGGTCTTCTCCTGCTTCGTTTGTTAACTTTACAACATGGGCAAATTTGAAAATTTGCACAAAGGATATGATCCACTGGACCAATTATGTAACCTTTTGGAAGTACCATTCACATATCCACCCACATTTAGAAACATAGGGCCCAGGTCGGAAAAAAAAAAAATCTTTTTTAAAATACAGTCTTTGGCACAAGAGAGGAAAACTTTTTCTCTTGAAAAAGTCTCTAATAGTGTTGCACCACAGTAAACATTTTTTAGAAAGTGTAAACAGACATTCAAATAACATTGAACAATTCTTTAGATAAAAGGCTTACAGGGTTCCCACAGCTTGGTTGACATCAGTTTCAAGGGCTTTCCTGCAATTTCCTCAAATTCAATAATCAAATGTGGTGACACAGATTAAGATGGGAGGGAAACTTGTAGGAGCCTCTTCGCCCATAGTGTCCACTTTTAGTAATATACAGCACACTGTGCATCTGGCCAAGTGACTGTCCTTGGGCTCTTGGGCAAGCCAGTCTTTGTGCTTCGTACCAGCAACACTTCAAAAACACACTATAGTTGCTTTTTAAAATACTCACATTCCATGGATACGCTTATGGATGTTGATGGTGTACTCTCTAGTCACCACCTCATTGATGGCTGAGCGCCCCTTCTTTTTCTCTCCTTTCTTAGTTGGGGCCATCTGTCAAACAACAGCAGTTAATAAAATTTTTATTAATTCCACTGAAAACAAGGATCTCATTCACACTAGGACATTTACTTATACAGTACAGATTTAACACAATACATTCAAACTAAAAGATATGAATGTGTCAATATGTGTGAAATATATTTACAACGCTATTCTTATGAAAAATAAGGGCAAACTTCAGTGTTCTGCATTTAATAAATGACGCAATGCTAAGCTAACGCTGATACTGAAAGCAAAATAAGCCAACAAGCTAAAAATTCACAAAAGGAGTAATGACATTAAAGCAAACATCAGCTCTTACTGGCACCAGTTTTATTTACATTTAAACCGAAACGAGACGTTTTCATGTTCAAATCCGCGGCAAAGGCTAGTAAAGGACACTCTGGCTCAGTCAACGGGAGCGCTTACATTCGTCGCTTTTTAATCGTCTATTAAGACGTTGAATCACGTAAAAACCCTCAGATAAAGCGCAACACAACATTCAAGTGTGCATTTACATACGACGTGAGTTGAATTACGGTCGTAATTTCACAGGATGGCGTTAGATTGTGGAGAAAGATGTTCCGAATTGAATACTCACATCGGCTAGAAGTTGAGGCGGAAGTCGAAAGGACGGACCGGGGCCAGGGAATTGTGGGTAAAGGAAATCGGTCCGTTGAATATAATACCCGTCAGCAGGTGAACAAGGTTCCTAAACTTGACAAAACCCTAAAAATAATTTCGGTGTTTCGTGTATACGATATAGTCACTCACTTTCTACCGCTTTGTACGTGATGGAATTCACGTAAATTAGCTTGCTCCTCTTGTTAAAAATCGTATAAAGTTTTATTTGTCATGTCCTTTGCTTTTTAATTCAAACTAAGGCCAACGGTTTTGTGTCTTGTTTGTATTAGATGTGTTTAGAGTTATATTAACTTTTTAACTAACGACCCTCATGTGGAGGATAAAGCGGTAGCTGAATGAACATTGTGTACGTATTTTTTGTTATATAGTTGATAACCGCCATCTTGTTTGCGTTATACGACTATTTTAAACAAAGCAGACACATGCACACTAAATCGCTCTTTGCCGATTTTGCTCGTCAATTTATTCATAGTTTTTTTTTATTAAGAGTATTTTTTTACAATAATGATTTGATTATATGGCCTTGGATCAGCTGAGATATCAGTTCATAAAAATGTTCGCATAACTGATAATTCTTCATTAGGCAATAAAAATTTACTGTGAAAGTGTTAATAAAAGGTAATACAAGTTCAGCACTTACCTAAGAATCCATCTCCATCACTCTCATTAAAGAAATTTATTTCAGATTAACCACATATGTCCCCATCTGTCATTGTCCATCAAAATGTAAGTACAAGTTAAAAAATATCATTATGCATTTATTTTACAGTAAAATAAAAATACAATAAAACCATTACTTGTACACCTTATCAAAAAAGAAACATTTTTCATGTTTTTGTACAGAGTCTATTTTTCAAGCGTCAAAGATGAGAGGCTTGATCAGAGCCCAGTGTCTGTAATGTCACAGCTGTGGCCAGAAAGTGGTGTCTTTATTTCCAAGCCCCTAATGTAACATTTTGTCTTTTTAATTTTTCAAGAACATCCCAGAGCTTCAGTGTTTCCCCCTGTGCAAGTCCTTTTTTTGAAATAAAAATTGAGTCTGGGTGATGAAGCAGTAGGACATAAAGTATTCTCAGTCTTTTTTTTTTTTTAATCTTAGCACTAATGTCCATTTATTAGGAGCATTTTGGCTCCTGTTTGGACAGCGTGACTCCACATGGCAGTGTTGCAGGTCTGGTTTTCTGCGCTCTCTTCAGTTCATTTCAGTTAGACATTGCCAAACTACTCAAAACAAACAGTCTGAATGAGTTTCCGTAGATTTTAAAAACTTTACGTCCAGTGAAAGAGTAGTTTGGCAGTGCTCAGTGACAAAGAAACATTCATTCAAGTCCCGGCAGGATGATTTTCACTCTCATTGTTGCTGCTCATTAACGTTTTCTTGTACAGATATCATGTGATGTGACGTAAACAAAAACAGTAATTCACAACCTATGAGTGTCACATTATTATTTGAAGGGTGGACGGTCATTTCATACAAAGCAAAAGACCCGTTACAAACATCAACATCTAACCATTTTAATGCACAGCATGTGAAAACACAAGACATTTTGGTTAGGTAGGTGTAACGGACAATTAAAAGGCTACTCTAAAATAATGTAATACAAGCATTTCTTGTATGTGGTTCATTAGGCTTAAATGTCCAACAGTCTCTAGCATAGAAATTACAGATCAACCAACACAAGTAAAGCAAAACTGATCATTTCACACTCTTTTACTTTATTTAACTCTCTCATCTAAAAAGGCAGTGTATGTCGTAAAGTGGAGTCTAGCAGAAGTGAAGTGCATTCACTTTCGGGTCTTTTTACTCACTAAAGCATGTTTTCTTTCAGGACACACACACCTCAGGTTGAGCTGAGCTCAGTTTAGTGCTGCCACCTACACAGACATCTGCAGCTGTAACTGGTGCCACTGCTGAAATGCTGTCAGATCTTTCTAGAGCTGCAGCCTGTCCTGCCATTGTTCTTCTGAAGAGACGCATGCTCATCTGCAGCAGCTCCGTGTCCACTACAGGTATAGTGGGGTACTGCTTTGTTAGGCCCTTGGAAAGAAAAGACAACTTAGATTATTTTAAAAAAAAAATACACAGAGAAGTACAGATGTGTGGTTATAAGTGTTTATCTGACATTGCCATTGTCTTTGAGAACCAGCTTGGGACATTCTCTCTCAACAAAAAATATGGCTGCCAGCACGAACACAAAAAATATATAATCGAGCCACTTAACAAAAAGATCACAGAATAAAATCTACCACTGCTTGATGGTATGATATAAATGTGTCCACTGCTTTATTATATGTTAGACAGCCTTTTATAACTGCCTTTCAGCCTTTTTTCACTCTGCACCAATGTCCATGGAGAAACGCAGTGATTTTAGATTACAGGGTCTTAGGAACTGCTGGTCTACTGCTGCCTCGTATGGTCAGTTTCTGTCACTGAGGTAAATCTGAACGAAGGATTTCAAGCACTGAAGTCAGAAAATAATATATTTGATGTTATTTTCATTACTTACTGATGGAGGAAGCAGATGATCAACAACTTGTGTGCTATGATGTAAAAAAATCACTGTGAGAATGAGCTATTCCACTTAATTTTGAGCAGGGAAAATATGTTTATCAGTAAGATAAATTAGCAAACATATTCTTAAGACATAGTAGACTTAGTTGGGTGTAGATTTTATTAGGTGACAGTAAGTGACAATCATACTCTTGAGACAATGTAGATTTTTAAATTTTTTGTCAACTAGCTACAATAATTTTTGCTTTTCCTTGTGTTCCTGTTGGAAGCCATGATTTCCATGGGAGTGAGTGCTCTTGTCTGAGGCAGGTGCTCAGTGAGTTTAACATTTACCTTGTCATTTTTTAACAGCTGACGTCGGATGGCAAAGTCCCTACGAGCACACAGGGCTTTGCAGCAAGGCCCGAGGTTGCTCAGTAAACTTGCTCTCTCAACTCGCCTGTTCAGTGCAGCCATGTTTAACGCCCCAAGTTCGTTCTCGAACAGCTTATCAGCATCTGAGAAGATGAGGGTCAGAGTGACTTTCAGATTAGTGGATGGTACAAAATCAATTAGTTTTCAAGGTGGTGTGCCTTCAGAACTCTCACCTTTAGGATCGTCCAGCTCAGACTTGCACACTTCTTTGACTTGCTCCAGGAGCCTAGGCCCAGCGAGTCTCTTCGAGATGCCTGCTCTTAGAAGCATGGCTCCTGGAGTGAAGCGAAGCAGCGCTGCCCCTGCTGCTCGAGGTTCCTGCTTCTGTTTGGGCATCAAGCTGGACCAGTCCACATCAATCACATCCAGAGGACCTGTTCGGATGTAGCGTTAGTCAGTGAGTTAACTCAGTTTTATGAATTTTATTGTTCTTAAGTAGGACTGAAACTCACAAGTATTTTTCATACATCTGACAACTTGATTTAATTCTTTTTTTAAAAAAAACAAACAAACAAAACCATTAATCAATGATCAAAAGAATAATTTCATTAGTGATTAATAATTGATTATTTGTTGCAGCCCTATTTTAAGAATAAATATGTGCACACAGCTAATTGCTTTAGGAAATCAATCTAGATCAAGTTCAAAAATTGATTAGATTGAAAAAAAGTTTCCACAGTGCAGGTATTTCCAGTTACCTGAATTTTTTTCATCTTCCTGCGGATCCTCTTTTTTCTGGCTATCAGCCAGAATTACATCCAGCTCATCGTCACTGATCGGTTCGTACTCTTCTCCAACAGACGTGACTGACTGGCCGTCATCGTCATCTTTGGCGTCATCGTCTCCTGGAAATACAAGACAGTGAATATTAAAGATGGCATATTATACAATAATATTGTTGATTGTGGTGAATTTTCATTATCAAATTATTGTAAAATTAGAGAATTCTTAGTATTTCACTCAAGTGAAATCATAATAGAGCTGCAATTAACAAAATAATTTAAAAGTAAATGGAAATAATTTAGTTTTAATGATTTTTGTAATATGAAGCAAATAAACTAGGCCTGCAGCCATCGATTATTTTAGTAATTGAGGAATCTTTCAATTATCCTGACGATTAATAGAGCAATCGGATTAAACAAAAAACTGGTACATTCTGCATTCCATATTGTGTTTGTTTCTCAGTTTAGTTTGTAGTGATCCCATACTTTTGACACTTTGTTTATTTTTTTATGCTGTGCATCTTCCCTTTGCTCCTTGTTGCCTTCATATCTGTTGGCCATCCTTCCATGCTTCAGTTATGTTAGCAGCCTAAGCTAACTTCACCTTAAGTGATCACATTGATAACCATCCGGTCAGACCAGTGTCAGTGTAAGTGAGTGCATTGTGTAACTGAAATAACCATACAGGCGGAACAGTGCTCAGATGAGCGAAAGTTATTATTGCAATAATATGGTGAATGGCAGTCGTTTTCATTCTCTGCTTTCTTACCATCAGTGCTGTCCACCTTGTCTGGCTCTCGTTCTCGTTGTTCTGCTACGAGATGGTGACTGTTGCTGGCTTTCTCTGGCTCTGAAGGACCAAAGGCCTCCCTCGGCAGCAGAGGCTCATAGTCGCTCCTGTCCTGCCTCATTATGTCTCCTCGTCCCAGACCTCTGAGGTCCCCGTGTGGCGACAGGTCCATCATTATCATCATCCTCTCCCTGTCTCGATCACCACCCCTCTCACATCTGCCATCTCGCTCACGCTCATGCTGCTGCAGAAGTGCTTCCGGGAGTAAACGTTCCCTGTCTCGGATGTCGCGCTCCCTCAGCAGTGGCTCACGTCCAGGACGCATGAGCAGTGGCTCTCGCCCCCTGCCGGTCCAGTCTCTGCTCTCGGGCTCCCAGTCTCTTTGTTGTTGCTGCAGCGGCTGTTGGTGGAGGAGTGATGGCTGTGGCTGCTGCTGCTGAGGTGGCGGCTGCTGCTGCTGCTGAGGTCGCAGATCCTTTCTGTCTCGTTCCCGTTCAAACGGCTCCCGCTCTCGTTCACGACTGTCGTAGGACCCGGCACGTGATCTGGACCTGGTCTGCCTCTCTGAGTCAGGGGAGCTGCGTCTGGAGCTGTGGCTGCGGGAATCTTGCCGGTCTGTGAGACAACAAGTTAGGTCTTCTTTGTTAATTTATGTTTTAGTCTGCAGGAACTTTTAAAGTTGTGTATCCTTTCAGTATCATCTGAATCAATAAAAGCATCAGAAAGATGATTAAATTATCAATTACTAAATACAGATTTGAAAGAAAAGTTCTGACACATTGATAATGGTTTTTCAATAAAACTGTAGCCTTCATAATCTTAAATGAACCACCATGGCCTATTTACCTGACGAGGTGCTGCGGCTGGGCTCTCCTCTCCTCAGCTGGTCAATTCGAGATTTCCTCTCGGCTCCAGGAGGTTCATTCACGACTGGCCTCTCCCGCTCCCTCTCTCTTTCTCGTTCTCTGTCTCGGGAGTTGTTGCCCTGCAGTCGCCCCCGGCGGGACCGTGGACCCTGCGGTTCTTCTCTGTGGGCTGACTCATTGGAGGGAGATCTCAGGCGTCGCGATGATGTGCGGCTCTGGTTGCTGCCCATGCTGCTGCTGCGCGTCTGATCTGGAGGAGGTTTGCGCAGAAGTGGCTGTGACATGAGCGGCTGAGGAGCCAGAGTCTGTAGCAGCAGTGGAGGATCCTGGGGCAGCAGAGGAGCGATGACCGGAGGGTGGCACCTCTCTCTGTCCCGGCACAGCCTCAGACCACCACTTCTCCTGAGAGGCTCAGCAGGAGCCAAAGGAGCTTGTGTTTCAAGAGCTCCTCCACCCCCTCGGCCTGTGACCTCCTCGTCTGACCAGTCACTGAAGTTGTCCATTTTTGACTGTGGAGATGGCTCTGCATTGCCTCCAGCACTGCGGTGATCAGACCTCATGGAGGGTGGTGGCGTGCGGGGGCCTCTCTTCCTCTTACTATGCGGCTGATGGACTGACGTTTCCTCTTCAGATACATCAGATTCTGGTCCCCGCGATTGTTTCCTCTTTCGGTCGAGCACCTTCTTCTTGCCTACTTTCCTTGGAGAGTGAAGAGGTGGAGCAGCATCTGCAGAAGCAACAGTTGAAGGCTCAATGTTGAAACGGTCTCCTACAGCAGTGATGTTGTTGCCAACACCAGCCTCCTCATCTTTGCGACCTTTCTTTGGGCCTTTCCTTTGAGACTTTGTCTTTTTTTTCCCTTCCTCATGGAACTGAGCACCAGCATCTCTGTCTTCACTACCACTGGCAAGGGCTGGAGAAGGAGGAGGTGGTGTTGCTTCTCTCTGCTCTCTGCCTCTGTTACGGGAGTCAGATGGTACTTCGGAGGGATGGTCTCCTCGTCTGTCGCCTCCTCTGTTATGGTCCCCTCGGGGTTCGGGTTCCTCGTGTCGGCTGCGTGCCTCCCATTTGTCTCCTCTACGCTCCTCGTCCTTCCAGTGACTGAGCTTGTCATCAGACGGAGCAGCACGTGGAGGAGAACGTAGCAGGGGTTCCTGGGGCCGCACCACCTGACTTAGCAGACGATGCTTGTCACCACCTGTACATGCACACAAAACAGTCCAGTATTGACACTAACACTTGCTCCCTAAAAACATGACTGCCAGTGGGGACACAAGAAAAACAGATTTTAGCCACTTAAAAGGCTCATCTATTAAAATCTACACCTGATTATGTCTACACTATCTTAAGAACATGCTCACTGCTTTATCACACTGTTGGACTTCTCCAACAGGAAACTGAAGTTTGTAAACCTCTCACTCTCCCACACCAAAGTCCATGGAGAAAATCAGCGCTTTTACATTATAGCACAGGAGTTGTTGATCCACTGCTGCCTTCATAATTGAGTTCAAATGTGTTTGAAATACTTTGTTCACATTTAACTCAGTGACAAACTGACCACACAAGGCAGCAGCAGACCAGCATCTCCTGTGTCCCTCTGAGATAAAATCATTGTTTTTCTTTCCGGACTTTGGTGCAAGAGAGTGAGTGGTTTACAAACTTCAGTTTCCTGTTGGAAAAGTCTGTCTAACAGTGAGATAAATAAATGAACATATTCTTAAGATGTAAGACTTGAGCTGATACAGATTTAAGTTAGCAAGTCTTGTTAAGTAGCTAAAATCAGTTTTTCCTTGTGTAAAACTGAGGTATGTAAACTTAATTCTCCCACACCAATATCCATTGAGAAGCACACAGTTTTTCATCCACTGCTGCCTCCATCGGTAAGTTCCAATGTGCTTTTTTTTTGCAACCTTTAGTGTGGGAGAGTGAGTGGTTTATAAACCTCTGTCTCTAATCAGAAAAGTCTAACAGTGAGCTAAAGTACAAAATTTAAAATTATTTCTTTAATTTAACTGAAGCGAAAACAAAAATACATTCATAAATTTAACTTAAGTGCCTTTTCTTTACTGGAATATGTAAAAATAAATACACATGACATGCAGGAAAATAAAATTCATAAGCTACACCAGAGGAAATTCAACAGTGCATTCCAGAGTGTGCATTCCCCATCAAACAGGAGAGGTATCCCTCAAAAAGATTTTCCCTACTGTCAGATGGAGGCGGACACACTGGGCTGGGGAGAAGGGGCTGTGGGTGGAGCTTGGCCTGCCCCCGGCCAATCAGGCGCTCACTTTTGTCTTCTCCACTGTTGTAGCCGTCACTGTCCACTGGACTGATGTCCCTAGTGGCTCGCTTTGGCGAGGTGCGGGGGCTCGGGGTGCTCTCCTGCCTGGGCCTCTTACGACTGAAGGACAAAGACAGTTAAGCAACGGGATGTGACAATATACGATATTTTGACACATCGCGATAAAAGGCACTCGCAATAAGTTGATTGCGGTGAATCTCCTTTATTAAGATAATCACAAATGCAGAAAAATGTTAAAATATAACGCAAGTGACTAGCTCGGGGTGCTCTCCTGCCTGGGCCTCTTACGACTGAAGGATAAAGACAGTTAAGCAACGGGATGTGACAATATACGATATTTTGACACATCGCGATAAAAGGCACTCGCAATAAGTTGATTGCGGTGAATCTCCTTTATTAAGATAATCACAAATGCAGAAAAATGTTAAAATATAACGCAAGTGACTAAAATGCTGTCTAACAATTTTTTTTATGTACGTGAGCGATATTGATGAAACTGATACTTACCTCGCCTTCCGATCGTCCCGTGTTTCTCGAACTGACCGCTCATCCCTTGTGTCCTCTCTCCTCTCCCGCCTCTCCTCCCGTCCTCTGTCCCTCTCCTCCCACTCCCTCTGCCTCTCTCGCTCCCGCTGCTCCCTCTCTCTCTCCCTCTCTCGCTCCTTACGCTCCCTCTCTCTCTCCCGCTCCTCTCGCTCCCTTTCCCGTTCCCTCTCTCTCTCCCTCTCTCGTTCCCGCTCTCTTTCCCTGGCCCGCTCCCTCTCCTTCTCACGCTCCTTTTCCCTCTCTCTCTCTCTTTCCTTCTCTTTCTCTCTCTCTCGTTCTCTTTCCCTCTCCCTCTCTCTCTCTCGCTCCCGGTCGCGGGTCCGCTCGTCTCGTCTCTCCTCCCCTCTGTCTGTCCTGCGCTCCTCCCTTCTCTCCTCCCTCTCAGACTCATCTGACCTCCCCTGGTGTCTGCTGGGTGAAGCCGCTCTTTGATCTGGGAAAACAAAGAGTTACAAGTATAAAAATAAACAATTGTAAAATATGTTTAATAAGCTAGATCTGCTTTCTTTTCCACTGCAAACTGAAATCCCACCTCTATCTCGGTTATCTCTACGATCCCGCTCTCCATGTCCTCCTCTCCTGTCATAGGACGAGTCTCGAACCTGCTCTCTCCGGTCGCTATCATAGCGATCTCTCTCCGAGCCCCTGTCTGAGCTTCTTTCGTTAGCGCTGCTCCGCTCCACACTCCGCTCTCGCACCGCACTGCTCCGTGTCTCCCAGCTGTCATGGGTGCTTTCCAGCTGTGAACCTCGTGAGTTTCTGGTCGAGCCTGACACAAAAAGAACAAATAAATATAATATCGCCACAAACAATGTCATCACACATCACAATAAATATGTTTTTGTGATATGACATTTAAAAAAAAAAAGGAAATAGTGTAACTAAAATTATATCATATAAAAAAACATTACATTAGCAACATTTTGTTTAACAAGTAATTTTTCAGTAACAATATTTGTTTATATTTGCAACTAGTCAACTAATAATACACTGGTCAGGATATCATGCCTTTATCAGACGTTTCATTTGCACGTCCCCTCCCTCGTCCATTCCTCTCAGCTCTGTCCGTCCTGTTCTCCGTCCGCCCTTCAGCTCTCCCTCCATCTTCACGTCCATGACCTCTCCCATAACTCCTGTCATCCTGAGCACTTTCCTCCTTCCTGTAGGCATCTGTCCTATCCCTCTCTCGCTCCTTTTCTCGCTCTCTTTCCTTGTCCCTCTCCTTCTCGCGCTCCCTCTCTCGTTCCCGCTCTCGGTCGCGCCGCTCCAGGGACTCCCGACTGGACCGCATCTCGGCCCTGTTCTCCCTGGAGTCCTTTATGTCTTTGTTGTCTTTGTGGTCGCGAGAATCTCGGGTCGTCTCCCGTCCTCGTTCGCGAGTGTCCCTTCGCTCACGAGCCTCTTTAGAGTCTCTGTCATCACGAGTGTCTCGTGATGACACATGCTCAGAATCATAGTCTCGGTCATCACGGACAATGTCTTTCTCTCGCTTGCTGCGGCTGCCTGTTTGAAAAAGATAAGTTTTTTAAATTTTAAAAAGCTTACTTAATAAAAACAAGAGATCTGGAGCAGAAGAAAACAAAGATACCATCTCTGCGCTCAAGTTTGCGCTCCTGAGCAGGTGGACTCCTCTCTCTGTCCCCTCGACTCCTTTCGCGGCCTCTTGAGTGGTGCCGGCCCGGGCTCGAGCGGTCAGATCGACGGTGAGGCGATAAGGTATCGTGGGAGGTTAGAGGCGATCTGGAGCGGCGGGAGCTCTGAGGTGAGGAGGCAGACGCCACTGCCGCAGAGCTGCGATGGTAGGAAGGGGAGGAGGAGCGACGCCGGCGTGGAGAGGGAGAGTGTCGCTGGGCAGAGGAGCCAGAGTGGGAGGAAGGGGAGTGGTGGCGAGGTGGAGTTGGGGTGGGCTGGTGACGTGGAGGAGTTGGAGACCTGCAGTGAGGACAGAAGTTTGTATCATGACCTGGACTATTCACAATAATGCATATTATTGTGAACTGTGATAAAAGGCTAAAAATATAAGTTGATATTGCTGAATTTTCTTTTGAATAAAGAAAATCGTTAAACAATTTTTAAGAGTGACTTGAAAATGCTTGAAATACCATGAGGGGGTCATTCCAGGACACTTAAGATTTAAGATTTTTACAAAAAGATATGATATGATGATAATTTTCTCAATTTTTCCTAAAATGTTGATAATTGTTGATCAGTGCAAGCAAAGGTAGATGACTGACAAAAGACTTCATACAATTAATCTTAAGAATCTAAAAATATATATTATCCTGTATATACAGCACATTAATCTCAAAAATAACATGCATCCCACTTATTTTCATCATCAAGATAATCATGACATTAAATGTTCATGTCACCCAACACTGTTTGTTTTGTACTTGGCACTGTGCGTGCTAACCTGCGAGGAGGAGAAACCAGCACAGAGGTTTTATGAGAGGTAGATTTCGGCGAGGTGGATTTCTTTCTTGCCGAGGGTGAAGCACCTCTGGACGGAGACGACACACTACCAGAACGCTCCTCTGATGTCACTGACCGCTTAGCTTTGTGGGAACTCTCTGATCTGTCTCTGTCATAAACCAAATAAAGAGGTTTAAAAGTTGAAATGTCTAACTGAAGATGACTGAGGATATAAAAGGTCCACAGCGTACCTGCGTTTCTCCTTCTTCTCTTTGTGTTTTTCTGCATCTCTTCCCCGATCCTTCCCTTCCTTCTGCTTCTCTTCAGACTTCTCCTTGTTTTTGTGTTTGCCTTTGTGTTTCTTACCCATCACAGGAATGTCCAGTGGGACTGGGGGGGGAGGACTGGGAGTCCGCGGCCCTTTCTTTTTACCATGGCTGCCTTTTGAAGACCTGGTCGTTTCTGACACAGGTGAGGATATGGTCGCCTTCTTCTCTTTCTTCGCAGAGCCAGGACCTTTGGTTGCACTTTTGTGTTTAGGGGAGCTGCCTGACCTCCTTGGTGAAGGTGAATCTTTGGAGCTTAACTGCTCCGGGGAGGCCTAAAAAGGAACAGACATGAAAGATTTAGAGAAAAACACAAAAGGCAGAAAATAGGATCAAAGCCAACTCACACCATTACTTACTTTTGGCAAGGTTGTGGTTCTGCTTTTACTCAGGGTCTCATCTTTCTTGATGACAATCTCCTCCCTCTTGTCCAGGTTCTCCTGCTCTAGTTTCATCAGCTCACGCTGAATCTTTTGGCGCTTCATTTCCAGGGATAATTCGTAGTCGTAGTCACCAATATCTGAGTCTGAAAGTTAAGGAAAAAAAGAAAAAAAAGCTATAAGAAAAGAAAAATGTTCTCTTGTGTACTTTTGGATAAAGTAAATCATAAAAAAATAAGCTATGGAACCTTCACGATTGGTTTCCCACTCTGTGGGCTCTTCTTCACTGGCTGGGGTTCGCTCCTTTGTAATCTTTATGTCCTCCTTCTCCCTGTGTCGGCCTCTGGAGGAGTCTCTCGGCTGTGAATCAGACACAAAAATGTTCCATTTTTATACAGTATACATTTTTACAGAGACTTAAAAATAGAGAGACAGAGATGGAGCACTGGACCCACTCTTGTTGTGGGGGATGTGGGCTCGTCCAAGTCTCTCTTCAAGTTTTCTGGGTCAACATCCTGTCTTTTATTCTTCATCCTCTCCCGCAGATCACCTGTGGGTCTCTCGGTTGTCCTGCCACATTAAAACATACATGGATATGCTGTAAATCTTCTGTATAGATAATTTAATTAACATAATATAGACAAATTTCATAATGTCATGGCATACTTACCGGCTGAAGCTAAATCCTTTACCTCGTGGCTGACTTCCATGTGTGTAGCGACAAGTGTTGCCGTAACTGCAATTACCAGTCTTCAACCAATTTCTACAGTGACTCTGAAAAAGGAGAACAAAAAAAGAGGATTCAGTAGAAAATTTAAAACAGGAGGTGTAGACCAAAAAAAGCATTAGGTGACACATACATCTGCAGCATTAGTCCCAGTGCTGGGACCAAGCCTTTCGAACACACTGGGCCTGCGGGAGGGGGCGGCGGGGTTGCTGGTGCTACTGGTTGTGGTGGTGCTGCTGCTGCTGTCAGATATGGTTTTTGAATTCTCCACTGTTACCTTCCGCCTGATCTTGGACATCCTGCAGGACTGGAGACATGACAAACAGCTTCTTCAGATCAAGAAGTGTCTCAGAGGATAAATTTGTATATCATTCTGAGCTACAGCAAATATTACAATATCCTCATTTTCATATTGCTTTCAACAGCCATGTGTGTATAAAATAAAGAGTAAAGGACAAAGAACATTCTTGCTCATTCTTTATCTGCTACTGATTTAAAAAAAAAATTAAAAACTAAGATGACCTAAGATGCTATAACTTAATTATACAGAATGGAATCTCTAGATTCCATTCTGTATAGAATGTAGAGTGTAGATTTTCTTTATACCAGTGACCACAACATCCAAACAATTCACATGTTAGTAACACATTTTTAATGTATGGATGCAGCAAAAAATAAAACAGAAGTGCCACATCTTCACATTTACAAAATATGACCTACGGAAAAAACTAAATTATACATAATTACTGTCACTGACTGATGGATATGAGTTCAGAACAGCAATTTTAGGTGCCTAAAACTGTCATTTATAATGTATGAACCTAAAGACATAATTGCCACGTTTGCACATCTAAATAGCCAAATGTAGGATTACTGTGGCGCTGTATAATTGAATTTCCAGAAACGACAGACAGATTAAAGTTTAAAACAATTCTTACTACATAAAAAGTGAAAATCGTTCATTTTTACTGTATGGATTCAGGGAAATCGCAAATTAAAACGTGTTACACATATACATTTAAATTATCTTGCACCAGCTTTGAGCGCAAATATACTGTTCCTAACTAAATACACACCTTCAACGCCAATTGCTATGTCATAGTTTATGCGAGCATCGGAGATTTATATATTTAGTTAAGTTAATGACTAACTGTACGTATTTCACACGCCTCGTGCTGGAAATAACAAGTGAATGGATGCTAATGCTAACCACCGCGCTAACAGCGTCATGTTTCCTGTTAGCGCGGGGCCTTCAGCAGCGTGACTACGGGGCACAGTGAGTATTAAAAACGCGGTCTCACCCAGGATATGGATTCGGTGTCGCATCTACTGAAGTCCAGTTAGTGGATTCAAGCACTTGCTGCAAAAAAAAAAAAAAACAAGGCTTATTGTTGTTTAAATTCAAAGGCAGAAACTGCCCCGGCTGCGTTCATAGCGGCGGAGGCAGTGCGTCACCACGTTCTTCTTCTTCTAATAGGGCTCCTGCAGGCTGTACGCAAGATACAGGTAATGCTGCCCTCCGCAGGTCAGGCAGATCGTTACCCTATATTCTCATATACACTCCAGTCGCGTGTAAGAATTTTAGAACAGCTCTCCCAATAGGTTAATTTTTGTTCTCTGAGCCAAAATGGTTTTAAACGAGAAAAATAGAAAGTCAAAGATCTGAAAGGTCCTTGAGCATCTGTTGCCTTTCGCTTATATAATGGTTGCATGAGAAAATTATATACTGCAACAGTGGGTGCAACAACAACTGCAACTGCAGTGCCCCAGTCTCAGTCTGGTCAGGACAACATCATCTCTGCACTTAGATTTGATCATCCATCTCTTGCTTTTGACAGAGGGTTGTAGAGAGTAATAATGACTGCCCTTTTGTTCTGCAGTCCACTCTTCCTGCCACTGATGTTCCAGTATTTCCTTACAGGTACTAAAACATTCTGTTTTGCCCAATGGAACACTCATATCAAATACGCCTTTCAATAAAGATTTCTTTGTCAGTTGGTCTGGAAATATCATTCCCCTCCACTCTACAGTGACCAGGAACCCACATAAAACAAACATGACATCCTGAATTGTCTATCCTATATAGACAACACAGAATCTCAAAGCAGCAGCAGAGTCTGAGCAGATGATACTATTTTGGATTTTATTTTGTTCAACCCAAACTAAACTTTTCTTTCTCTGGCTACAAACTCCCATGACTCCTCCAAGAGGTGCCTTCCTGAAGAAGAATTTCTTACAGAACATAACTTACTCCAGTAGTTGAACCCCAGTATATGTCTCCTAAGTTTTAATGGCATCTCTCCTGTTTCAACAAGCAGTGCAGGTATAGGAGTTGTTCTGAAGGCTCCACAGCAGATTCTTAATGCCTTAGCTTGGACCCCATCTAATTTTAATAGAACAGACTTAGCTGCCGACCCAAAAATCACACACCGATAGTCTAAGCAGATCTTATCATGGCTCTATAAAAATTAAATTATTAGTGTTTGTCTTTCAGCTCCCCAGTCACTTCCAGGTAAGCTACGGAGAATATTAATTACTTTTTTGAACCTGATAACTAATTGATCTAAATGACATTTCCATGTAAGTTTCTCATCCATCCATACCCAAAGGAATTTAAAGACCTTAACTCTTTCTAAAAGGCAGTTATACAAAGAAATATTTAAAGTAGGAATTCTCCTCTTATATCCAAATATCAAAAATTTACTTTTAGTTGATGATATCCAAAAAAAACCCATTTGTTTGCCCATAGAACAACCTGATCGGTGGCCTTTTGCATTTGGTAAAAGAGTTGATCAATATTTCTTCCTTTTTTCTAGATGGCACCATCATCCGCAAATAGTGATTTCCCAAAGCTTTTGGGGACTTTTGCAAATATGTGATTAATCATTATATTGAGAAGGACAGGACTGATGACTGAGCCCTGGGGCATACCATTTTCAATGTAAACTGTTTCAGAAAATTCTCCCCCGACTGTCACTTGGGTGGATCTGTGTTTGAGGAATTCCTAAATCCAGTAAAACATTCATACATTTGTCTAAAAAAAGTACACAAGCCTATTAGTAACCATTCTTTCCATGATTTTACATAGGGCAGATGTTAAAGCTATGGGCTGATAAGAGGAAGGACAAGATCGATCTTTCCCTGGTTTTAAAATTGTAATCACAACAGTATATCTCCATTTGGTTGGCAGTTTACCTTCCCTCCATACATAATTAAAGAGTCAGTATTTTTTCCAGAACAATGTCATCTAACTTTTTAAGCATTTCATAACTAATCAGATTCTTTCCTACAGTGGAATTCACGTCTGCCTTTAATGTATCCTTCAGTTTTTTGAGGGAAAAGAACACATATTATAATAGCTTTCCTCACTAATAAAATGTAATTTTCAACCTTCTGCTTTCAACACTTCCTCCATCATCCTACAGCCCTCATCCCTGAGACCTGTGGAATTATGAACTGCTTGAAACATTTTAACACACATATTCGTTTTTTTTTTTTACTTTGTAATGCTTCAGTGACTCCATCAATGAGGGCTGGCATTGTTGTTCCGACCAATTTTCCAGACATTTTATCAATTCTGGACCATACTAGTTTGAATGAGTATCTGATGTATCACAAAATGACCTCCAGCTTTTCCTTTTAGCATCTTTAACCCTACAATGCTTAAAGTTAATGACACAAGTCTGTGTAGGATTTCTTTAAAGAGCCTTACAAGCTTGTTTCCTTTCCCTCACTGCCTTATCACAGTCATTATTCCACTAGGGGACAATTACACGGTCCGTAGGGGCCCCTATGCACAGGATAGGGTCAAGATGAAGACTTGTTATGTTCATCTACAGTCCCATCAGTATTAATGTTCTTTTACAAACCTTCTTCTATACAAGCAAGAAATTTAGCCCAATTAGCTTTAACATAATCAAATCTTTTAGGCGTCATCACATTGTTCTTCGCTGTGTTTTTTTTTAGCTTTCAGCCACAAAAAGCTGCAGTACCGCCAATCGCCAGCACGGAGCGCAATCAGTGACAGACAACAACTTTCCCTTTGATTAGGACATCAAAAAAAATATTTGTAAAATTATTTTAAATATTTTTTATTATTAAGAAAATATGTGTTTTTCAAATAGTTTTTATCATGTGACTCACTGACTCAAACCAGTCCATTATTTTTTAAACAAATCAATAAAAACACACTTAAAGCCAAATGACTACCATGTATTACAAGTTACACTTAATTTGATTTTAGTGCTTCTTACATTTTATACAAATATTTTTGGATTATAATGCTACTTTTATATATTTTCTTTGCTAAAAAACTTATTTTCTTCAGTAGTTTCCATGTTATGTGACCCACTGACTTCTATTACAACTGGAGGCAAATGAAGACAATATATTTGAGTGTTTATTGTTTTATACAAATAAAAAAGCTAAGTTTATAATTTTAAAAATCTACCTCCCAAAAAGATAAATTAAAATTTAGGTTTGAATATGGGACATGAACAAAACATTTACCCAGTATGTTTTATTTTCTGTTGTGCTGCATAACAAACAACAGACTATATCTGGAACTTCACTTATTTTTGGTTTTAATGTTTTTATTTCCACACATTCTCCTCAATCAGTGACATTTTTCTGTATAATTTATTTGCAATTATGAATGTAAACACCAATATTCAAAAAATATGACAGAAAGTGCACCACATTTCTTGAAAGGTTATAGTTATAAACCAAAATTGTCAGAAGGCTTCACCCATTTAAGTTCAAGAAACTTTAAAAACTAAAGCATGTTTTTACAATTATGGCAACAATTATTTTGCTCAAGATAACTAACATTATTCCATGTATGGGCTTTTTTTTTTTTCCACAAAAATTACTTTCCATATTCAGCCTATAGTGGATAGAAGTTCTCAGGCAGCTACAGAAGAATCTTTAGTTTTCTCGATGACCTTCAAGGCGATGGTCTTCACAGCAATCAGAGCCTCGTTACAGGCCTTGGAAATGTGAGATGGTGGCAGGAGGAAACCGTAGCGCCCGCGGTCCTGGAGCTCAAAGGTGAAAGAATATTTGATGCCAAGGTTGTAGGCCCAGTCATCAGAACCTCCAGGAGCCAGGTCTGCAGAGCACATCAGTCACAGTCAGTTTGAACTGAATCACCAACATTTAAACAAAATGAAACCTTTCTTACATATTGTCTTTGCTCCAGCTCCATATTTGTAGTGGTTCCTGTAATGTCTTTGGATTTTGTGGACAGCTTCTTTCGCCATGTCAAGCTTAAAAACAACACATTTACATGAACATTTAGACAGAACAGTTATCTGTGAACCAGTGAAACCATTAACCTTGCATGGGAAAACTGTTGATTGATTAATGAGTCTAAACCACTAACCAGGTCGTTGTGATTCTCTGCCTGGTCCATGGTGCAGGAGTATGGGAAGAGCAGCATCTGAGAGTAGGAGTGGATGCTGAGGTAGAGTTGGATTGAATCTTTGTGACTTCGCAGAAAGTTAGCCACGGCCTGAGTCTCTGGCTCTGACTCAGGGAAAGCACCACAGTAGATCTCAGTGCAGGGATTGTGTGAGGCCCCCTCCGCTGCAAAGAACATGAAAACCGTTCCTCATACTGGACATGAGACAATTATCCTGACAAATATTAAATGTGTATCACAATGGTAAGGAAATAAGACTATAAATATGCTTTATAATATTTTTTAAGATTCTTAAATGTATAAGAAGCCACCCTATTTCTACAACTTACCATCATTTAGTTAATATCTGTTAGCTTTCAGAAAATGTAAAAAATACGACACACTTTTGTTACTGATGTTACACAACATACTTCTACAACTTTTTACTAAACAAACTGACATTGTACAAAAAAGGGGGTAAGGTTTCAAAAATAAGTGACAAAATATTACTTTTGTATCTAAAACATTGTACAAAATCATGTGATGTTACAAAAATATGTCAATAAATTGACAAAACATTACTTTTGTAACCAAAAATATGTATATTATTATTATTATTGTATTATTAACATGTATAATATTATTAAATTATATAATGTTACAAATATACATATGTGGTAAGGTGCAAAATATTACCTTTGCAACTAAAAAATGTTGAAATGGTCAAAATCTTAAAAAAGTTACAGTAATCATGAATAATTTTATAAAATGTAGTAACGTCCTATAAAATTGTTGCTAAAATTACAAACTATCACTAGTGTTACAATTTTTATTTATTTATTTATTTATTTTTTACAAAATGTAATGTTACGAAATATGTTATAAGGAGACAATTGTTTTCCCTGAACATTTAAAAAATCATTATAAATCATGAGGTCCTATAAAGACTGGAAAGATGCAACTCCCCCTTGTGGCACTTCAGAACAAATCAGTAGGACTGTATGTTGGTGAGACAGACAACATTTACATGTTACTGATATGAAATATTAACAATTTTGTGAAGGAAAATCATTACAGTCCACTTATTGTGAGTGAATTTTACTTGAGGTGTGATCATAAAGGTGCAAGGAGTTTTGAATATCTGAAGTGAAGCATTGTGGGAAATATCTGCACTGTGAGATGGAGACCTACTGCACCAGTTGGCGTCAAAGTTTCTGTTGAGGTCAACTCCAACACATGAGCTGCTCATGCTGGATGAGCGGTTCTTCCTCCACATCCTTTTCTGAAGACATCAAAGAAACCCATCAGAGGAGGAAAAGCCACGCATCCTTTTGCAACATATATGTGTCAAATGCGTTCTCACTGTTGTCCACGTGTACTGGTATCCATCTGGGTTCATAACGGGCAGGACGTAGATATCCATGTTGTCCAGAATGTTTGTGATGTCCTGGTTTTGTTTGTAAAATGACAAAGACTGCAGGAGAAAGTGGATTGGTTTTATTTTTCTTCTTCACAATGTTTTTAAATTGCGAAGTGGGTATTGCATAAATGTGATATACTCACATATTGTACGAACCATAAGCAGAACGCAGGAGAGATCCACTCTCTGGCGTGAATCCCACAGTCCATCCACATGGCTTTCTTATTTGGTCTGCTATTTACAGACAACTGGGGAAAAAAAATCACACTCCATTAAAACAGTGGTTCCCAAACACTGGGTCGGGACCCTAGATAGTTCATGGGGACCCCCCCCCCCCCCCCCAAAAAAAAAAATTGCTGAATTTTCCCAAACTTCTGGTTCAGATTTATGTGTTTAAAGTTTCAAATAAATCATAAAAGCAGTTTGAGTTCAATAAACATTTTACAAAATGTAATACTGTTACAGAAATGTTGTCATACGGTGATTATATGACAAACTGTACCTTTAGAGTGTAGAGTGGTCGTTTTTCATATGAGGAGCCAATAAGAATGGCTTTGATTGTGCTGGGGTTGTCCTGTGTGGTCCTGTTGATCCAATAATAGATCTAAAATAGAGACAACACATCTACTGCATCTACATATATACAATGTATATACATTTAAAGGTACAATATGTAAAACTAAGAAAGGTTTATTGGCGGAACTTGAATAAACTACCCATATTGTCATTTATTTGGTTTTTGCAGCCTTGGAATTATGCTCCGTGCCATTTACATTGGAGCTTGGAAGTCATAACTAGGAGTTCACAATGTTCTAGAGAGAAATTGAAAAAAAAAAATGGACCCAAACGTATCCCGGGCTAGCCATTTTAAGCAAATAGCAGGTGATAACAACGCTCTACATAGTATTTTGCACAGACAAACAGCATAGTAACATGTTTACGGTAAAAAATAAAACACTACTGTGTTTACAACTGACTTAACATAAAATAAATACGACAGACGTGCTCTTAATGGTAAAAGTAGCAGTACTTATATGTTGGTAGCAGTCTTTGAATGCTAAAACAGGGTATGTGAGGTTGCTCCGAGCTTGTAGTTGTAAGTTGGAAATCCAAGTTCGGGGGCATTCCTGTGTAAGGAAATTCTGAATTCCGGAATGCAGCATAAGACATAAGTACTTTAGGCAAGAGCCTAGAGGCAGCCATTTCATGTCTGCCATTTTGTGTCTCTCATTTTGTGGACTTTCAAAATAATGGTCTCTGTAGCTACCCAATCTGAACTGGACACTGATTTATTCTATGCGTGGGCAAAAGTGCAGCTACTTCCTGTTATGAAGACTGTTTCTAGGGTTAGTGACAGGAAGTAGCCACACTTTGCACTTTGAAAAAAGCATCTAGGTTCCGACACGGATCGGGTTGTGATTCACTTGAATAATGTCTGTGTCTGTGAAGCTTAAATTATCAGTTTTCTTTTAAATGCGTACATCCTCCAGGCTGTGATATCTCTCGTAGAAGGATGAACTGCTTCGAGGATCTGTGGAGTCGTTTTTCGTCTGCATTTCAATCAACTCGTTCGCGTTGTCCAGTAAAACTCTAAAAACAACAGCAGCAGAAGAAGAAGCGTAAACAGACGGCACAGAGACAGTGCGTAATTATAGGAGAGAGTGGGTTTTCATACTGGTGAGTTATGTTGAATCTCTGCAGCAGGTCACTGATGACCTCTAAACTTGTAGCAGGAACAAACAGATGGACTTCTGTCTCTGCTTTGATGAACTCAGGTGAGGCAGGCTGCCATAAGGCCATCTGTGAGGACAACATGCATCATCCTGAGTTTTAGAGAATAAAATCTGAAAAACATTCACTGGTGTAAAAAAAAGCCTCTTGTTTTTACCTCGTGTTGAGTGGAAACATTCTTCACAACGTCCACTTGTTCCAGTGTCGTAGGGGTGATTGACAATACTTTGTCACTGTAAAAAAAGTAAACAAGACACCAGCAGCATAAATTGTCAACAATGACAAACACAAGCAAGTTTTTTTTTCATTCAATGCCATTTTTTGGGTAACATTACAATATTTCATAACACTTGTTGGTTAAGTGGGTGATGTCTTTGGTAACGTTAGTTACATGTTTTTGAAGATGCACTTTTTCACTTCAATTTCGACTTCAATCACTTTTTTGGTAGTAAATACATGTTTAAAATGTTAGTAACATCCTTTTGAAAGTTTTTAACTTACTTTAACACTTTTTGTAAAGTAAGTCTTTTTTGTAATGTTAGTAACATATTTTAGAACATTAACACAATGTTTTTTGGTAAAATATTTTTTGGAAACATTGTGTCTCATATATATATATACATATTTTACAAGTTTACAATAATGGGTTTGTATTTACAAAAACCTATGTAAACCAGTTTCTACACAAGAAATACTCACTGTGTTTTCCCTTTTTTTGAAAAAGAAACCCACTTACTGTGTTTCAGTACAGAATCCTTTGTTGAAACCTATTAAAATAAACAGAGTGAAAATAGTCTTCATGATGTCAGGATCCATATGGGAAATAACAGAACAGAGAGGAACAGCGAACCACTATTGATCCACAAACACAGTGTTTGTTCACAAGTTAAACTTTACTTTTTTGTCAGAACGAGGGCAGAGATCAACTAACATGGCTGACAGAGAACAGGCCAGTATTTTACTGCTCCTTTTTTTGAACAGTAAAAAAATAATAATGTCAAAAGTAGCTTGTGTTCAGATTGTATAATTGTACAACACTAAAGAAATATAAATTATTTTGTGTGTTATAGTCAACAAACATAAGCCACTTTTAGCCTCGAAAAGTTGGAAACAGTGGTGTAGTTATACCTCCTCGTCGGCAGGTGGCGATTGTTTAAAATAAAACAGCAGGGGAACGAAGAGTTAAAAGGTGATGATGCTGTTCAATTTCTGTTCTGTCAAAATGTCGGGACACGATCAGCTGGCTCACTGTCTGTGTGAATTAACGAGGTAGACGGTTTTTTTTTTTTAAATTTATTAACATTTATATTCAAAATAACAGATTAAAAAGACGAATTTTAACTTTGAAAACGCAGTTCGCTTGTATCCGTGTGTTACTTCCGGTTAAATACGGACGATGTTTCATGTTTAGCTCAGTTGTATCAAACATAAACATAGCTAAATGTTAGTTTTTATTCATTATTATTCATTTACTCATTTTATGTATCAATAACACTAATTTACACTCAAATCCATTTTATCAGGTGTCTTGTGTACCTAATAAAGTGGCCGATGAAAATAATAATGCCATAACTTGCATCGTTGGAAATGCCGAGTCAGAATTTCTGTTTTTTTTTTCTTTATTATTATTATTATTATTATTAGAGATGGGAATAAGTCACACATACGAAAGCCACAAGCAAGTCTCAAGTCTAAGCAAGTCCGAAGTGATTCTTACGAGAATACCTAAACATTAAACAGGAAAGAGAATAAAAATCAGCTCATAATTTCATCGCAATTACCTTTGGTTAAAATTCAATAGCAACAAACCAATTTATGTTAGATATAATTAATGACTTCAGTCAACCTGAAAACTGCAGACAATATTGTTGGGACATTAGTCACATCAGTCAGACACCTAGGTAATAAAATATGGAATTTGCCATTTCACATACACTACCAGTTGGACACATCTTCTCATTTAATGTGGTCTAAAGGTGTGTCCAAACTTTTGACTGGCACTGTACTTAAGTTCAGTAACTACAGTTCACTGTGTTTCAACTAACGTAAAAAAACCAATGTTCCACGTTTACCACACATATTTATAGCATTTCTTATCATCTAACTCAGACCAGAGAGAATAAAACCAGCCAAAATTAAAGTTAACCTCAACCTAACGATATTACATTATTATAGCAGACAAAATAATTTGAGATTTGTCATGCCACATATTGAAGTTCATTTTTCGTGAATTAAACTGCATAATTGGTTTGAAGCCAGTGCTAACATGCCTCACACTTTATGTTAACTCGCTTATCATAACCAGTGCTCTAATAATTATTATCATCTTATGATATTATCATTAAATCTTCTTATTGATAGTCAATAGTCAATGACAGGTCAACTTGGCCTTGTGTTTTGGATCATTGTCATGTTGGAACATCCAAGTAGTAGCTTCAGGGCTGATAAGTGCAAATTTTCCTCCAGTAACATGTTCATCTGGCCATCAGTTTTGACCAAGTTCCCTGTGCCTTTTGTAGCTCACATGTCCCCAAAACATCAGCGATCCACCTCCATGTTTCACAGTAGGAATGGTCTACTTTTCATCATAGATTTTGTTGACTCCTCTCCAAATGTAGTGTTTATGGTTGTGGCCATAAAGTTCAAGTTTGGTCTCATCACTCCAAATAACTTTGTTCCAGAAGTTTTAAGGTTTGTCTCTGTGCTGTTTGGCGTTTTGTTTGTGGCATTGGTGCCTCCTTATTGTGCATCTCGAAACAGCCACGCCACCTTTTTTCAGAGAGTCCTGTATGTCAGCTGAAGTTATTTATTATTATCTGGGTTTTTCTTTGCATACCAAACAATTTTCCTGGCAGTTGTGACTGAAATTTTTGTTGGTCTACCTGACCATGGCTTGGTTTCAACAGAATCCCTTATTTTGCCAATCTGCTGATTGGCATTCTAAATTCTTGGATATATTTTGATATCTTTTTCCTGTTTTATAAGGTCCAACTACCTTCTGCTGTAAATCTTTTGATAATTCTTTTGTTCTCCCCATGACTCAAAATACAGCAACGTCAGTGCAGCACTGGATGAAACATGCAGGAGTCCCGAAACTCACTGTCTTTTAACACACACACACACACACACACACACACACACACACACACACACACACACACACACAGATTACAAGTAAACAGGTCACAGGTGAGGATGTCACCTTTAGTAGCCATTTAAACCTGTGTGTTAACTGTTATCAGGCCAAAACCTCCAGGATGTGTAAACTTTTGATCAGGGTCATTTGTGTAGTTTCTGTTGTAGTGATTTAAAAAGAGCAAACACAATTGTTTGATGATAAATGGCTTCACCCAACCACTAACCACGAATGAAAGAAAAGTTTTGGTATCATCATTCATATTCTCTGTAAAATGGCCAAAGAAAAATGAAAGAAAGAAAGAATTTTGGGTGTGGATTTTAGAATTCTGTTTCTGTGTATGAGAAATGTAACTAAGCTTAAACTCACAAGACAAATAAGTTTTATAATTGTTTTTCTTTTTAAAACTGAATGTTGTGCCAAAAACCCCCAATAATATTGCATTCATTTGAATATACATTTTACAAAAAGCATGAAATATCTTCAATATTTATATTTAAAAGTTTTTACTGAGGAGATGATAATGGTCATGATTTTTAAGTGTGTTTCTTATGTTTTGGGTATTTCAACTGATGTAATTTGAATCAAATCTACTTTATTTATAAGATAAATACAGTTACTTTGATAATTTGATGTTTGCTGTGTTCCAGGTTGTTGTGGAAGTTGCTGCTGCCTCTGCTCCTGGTGTGTGTGCTGCTGATCGCAGTCCTGGTCCTGCTGGTGCTTGCCGTGCGTCTGTGGCTGCAGAGAAACAGGAACACTCGGCGCGCCACAGACGGCCGCCCCTCGGTGGCGTTCTTCCACCCATACTGTAATGCTGGCGGTGGCGGAGAGAGGGTGCTGTGGTGCGCCATCAGAGCTCTACAGAACAGATACCCGGACATCAACTTTGTGGTCTACACGGGAGACCAGGGTGTGACGGGAGAGCAGATTCTAGATGGAGCGCGGCGGCGTTTCAACATCGCTCTGCCACGGCCCATTCACTTTGTGTTCCTGAAGCACCGCCTGCTGGTAGAGCCCAGGCTGTTTCCCCACTTCACTCTGCTGGGGCAGAGTATGGGCTCCATCTTCCTGGGATGGGAGGCGCTGACGGAGTTTGTTCCTGACATTTACATCGACTCCATGGGCTACGCCTTCACTCTGCCGCTGTTCCGTTACCTGGGCGGCTGCAGCGTGGGCAGCTACATCCACTACCCAACCATCAGCACTGACATGCTGTCTGTGGTCAGAGAGAGGAACCCCAGGTAGATAAGCACTCTGTGCAGCACAGCGATTAACATAATATCTTTCATAACCCTGTCACAGCAGATGCAGATAAACATTTTTTTAATGGGCAAAATGAATAAAGATTAAAAATAATAATAGGAAAGGTCAAGGAGGTAGCTGCCTCAGGGGATCTTGTGTTGTGCCCTTATATTTAATACTTATAAAGCCAATATCGGCTGACACAGATATGGTGCCAATAATATTGTGCTTCCCTGTTGAGTGATGTCAAAATACATTAAACCTTCTGCACATTTTACAGCACGGCATCACTGTCACTTATCATGATGATTGCATCATGTATTCATACATTATATGCACACCATATATGTGTACAATTCAAGGCAAATTGTGTGTGATGTTGGGCTATATGTAAAATGTACTTGACTTGATAATGTATTAATATATGCATATGTACATAACATATGTACATATAACAGCATTTGTCATTTATTGTCCTCTAGTGGTAAAGAGAGGTAAGTGCATCAGTCCACCTGCTCTGGGCTCACATCATCTTCATCTAATAATTTCCAGCAGACTGTAACATGGACTGTGCACTGCTGTCCTCCTTAGTTCAAAGTTCATATGTCGATCTCTAACACAGACTGTTTAAATGTGGCAGGTTCAACAACCCAGACCTGGTGACCAACAGTCTGTTCCTCAGTGCCTTCAAACTGCTCTACTACTGTCTTTTTGCGCTGCTCTATGGAATGGCTGGCTCCTGCTGCGACCTCATCATGGTCAACTCCTCCTGGACCATGGACCACATCCTGTCCCTGTGGCGTGCTCCCAACCGTACCAGTGTGGTGTACCCACCCTGCGACGTTAGCGGCTTCCTGGACATCCCACTGGAGGACGACGGGGACAAAAAGTGCCACCCCATCATTTCCATCGGGCAGTTCAGGCCGGAGAAGGACCATCGTCTGCAGATCAGAGCGTTCAAGAAGGTGTTGGACAGGAGGAGGGTGGACACCCCCCTGAAGTTGGTTCTGATTGGTGGCTGCAGGAACCAGGAAGATGAAGACAGAGTGCTGATGTTGAGAGGAATGTGTCACGAGCTAGACATCAGTGACCAGGTGGAGTTTAAAGTCAATGTGTCCTTCGAGGAGCTGAAGAGGGAGCTGGAAAAAGCAACAATTGGACTTCACACCATGTGGAACGAACATTTTGGAATAGGTAATCATCTGACTCTGAATTCAGGTTAAAATGTTAAAAAATTATGATTTTTGAATGATTAAGTCACCGACATGTCTCTATGATGAGGGAATTATATGACATTAACACACATCATGATAAGAAAAAAACCTTAAATGGAGAAAATTTGAATATTTAAACCTGTTTCTCCTTAGTAACACATTTTTGCAACAGTTGCAACAAACATTTTTTAATTTTGCAACATTTGTAGTGTATTTAAAAAATGGTAGTCTTTTTTTGTCACATTAGTAACATGTTTTGTTTGTTTTTTGGTATCACATTCTTTCCTCTTTTGTAATTTTGCAACATTAGTAGTATATTTTGTTAAGTTTACAAACACATTTTTCACAATGTTTTAAATAACAGTAACTTTTAAGTTTTTCATTTAACACTTTTTAGTTGATCAATTTTTGTCTTTTTTGTTGCTTCAGTTCGATTTTTTTATAACACATTTTTGGTTGACACAAGTTATATTGTTTAACATTAATAATGGTGTTTTTTATTGATTTTAGAAACATGTTTGTTACATAAGCAACGTTTTCCCCCCCACATAAGCAACAGTTTGTACTATAACATTAGACGCATGTTTTGGGGTAAGTAAATTTTAGTAATTGCTTTGATGAGGGTGATGCCAACATATTGTCTCTTGCCTCTGTGTCTCCCCCCTGTAGGTGTTGTGGAGTGTATGGCAGCAGGGAAGGTGGTTCTGGCCCACAAGTCCGGTGGGCCAAAGCTGGACATTGTGGTTCCCTTCGAGGGTGGTCAGACAGGCTTTCTGGCCGACGATGAGGACAGTTATGCGGAAGCAATCGAGAGAATTCTGGCTCTGCCCTCGTCCAGCCGACTGCAGCTCAGGCTCAACGCCCGCCAGTCTGTGTCTCGTTTCTCAGATCAGGAGTTTGAAGCGTGTTTCCTCGCTGCCATGGAACCTCTGATGGGAACACTGGAGCGATGAGTCGACCACCCGCTCGCTCTCTCTGTGCACGTTTAGCCGACATGATACTTGTTCATACCTTTTACTTTTGATGCACTTAGGCCTGTGTTTATACTTCGACTGAGTTTACGTGAGTGTCCAACGTACAGAGATTGTGAACCGGGTTTATCCTAAAAGCAGAAAGAAGGCATATTTACAGAAAGATATTATTACCACAATCTTGTTACTTTTCTCCCTTCATGCTGAACTGAAATAAAGGATTTACGCGAGTATATCCGTTTTTTTGAAGTGTTGCTCTTAAAAACCAGCCTGAAACAGACGCTCACTGTAAACATAAAGGAATCACCTAAATCTACACATATACAGCTTAAGCTATATATATCTGCAACTTGCCCTGTGTCAGCTGGAGTTAGACACCAGCGTCCCCCGCCACCCTCAGTGGATAAAGCGGTAGAAAATGAGTGAGTATATATTTGCCTCGTGCGGTCAGTTTGTAAATCTGAAGAATTTTAAAGACTGAAGTCACAAATATTAAATTTGAACTTACTGATGGAGGCAGCAGTGGATTAACCACTCCTGCGTGCTGTGAAGTAAAATAACTGATTTTGGTGTGGGAGAGTGAGTGGTTTAGAAAACAGCACAAACAAAACATAATTATCCTGTCTCAAAATGGCTGCCCGAGGGCTCATAAAAATGGCAAACTTTATCTTTTTAGGTGAATCGTTTGTCAAGGGGCGTCTCAGGCTGTTTCTCTGAGACACAAACACTACTTGAAATGATTCTTATCAAGATCTTAAGTAAATGTCAGCTACTCTATAGCCTTTTGTTGTGTTCGATATTTGTTCTGTGAAAGTCACATTTACCATTACATCCACTTTTCTTTATTTAAACAAATGTAAAGAGACCGTCATATGGGGAACAAAAAGGCGATTGTGGATTGTGTACTTTCCCATAATGTGAAGTAATTTTGGTATTGATGAATATAATAAAGATGTGATGGCAGTAAACCTAAATACCTTTCATTTCATTTGAAAGTGTCCTGATGAAACAACAGAGAGGACAGTGGACAAGGACAGTGATATGTCCAGACAAGGAAGGACACTGGCAGAGCTGGCATAAAGACATCATGTCTCACTTCGTCCTGATTTTAAATAGAAACATTTTTACTCCGTTTATTGTTGACATGTTAACTTCAAATTCACTGTAAAAGTGAGCTGCTTCCTACACACGGAAATCACATTATCTTCTCATAGTGCATGTTTGCTGATTAGAGCCTGTTGACTTCCTCCACAGACTGAGAAATTGCAGCCCAGAGAAGAGGAAATAGACTTCAATCAAAGCTTCATTTTGTGTTTTTGAAGGTGCACCTGTTTGAGTTTTCTTGTTCCAGTCAGTGAAACGTAAATGCTGTTGCTGAGATTAAAACAGGTGTAAGGTAAGAGAAAACCACTAGAGGGAGCTTGAGGACCACTGATGAAACAGTGACCCTTTAAACCACTTCAGATCCTCCCAGTTGTGAGTTATTAAGGATTTTAATGTTTTTTTTTCTTTTTAAATGCAGTAAATGAGGACTCTGAGGCAGTTTGACATCTCATTTGAACATTTATATTGTAATTCTGTTTATATGCATGAGGACACGTTTACTGTATCTGCCACTTCATTCAGGCCTTCACATGTCAACATCAGCACATCAATAACTTACATACTGTACTGTAGCAAATAATCCTGTCACACATGATGATAATATTCACTTAAAAAAAAAAAAAAAAAAGACTGCCCTCAAGAGGCTGAATCGCACAGCTGTGGCCGAGTGGGACACAAGAACACCAGGGTGGATATCATGTCTCCAATTTAAATGAAGTGTGACAGTCATGGTACTGTGTGTCACACAAGGACAAGCTGATAGTAGCAGCCTTCAAAATAAAGGTGCACAAATGGCACAATGGGGTAACAGGATGACACATTAACCACACAAATTAATCGGATCTGCACTTCATGTCTTCCTTCATCAGCATTTCGAGAAAACATTTGTGTAAAAGGAAATGTATACTTCTTCTGCAGCAGCACAGTTCATACTCTGTTCAACACTTTGGAAATACGGTTTTCTTCTGCTCAGCAGTCAAGACGCATTTGAAAAAACAGAATGTTTTTGAACCACTGCTTCCTTTCCAATCTCACGTAGACATCCGTCCAGAATTACATTACATTTTCTAACTAGCTAAAAGATGAATTCGTCCTCAAGATTCATTAAAGTACACCTCCTCAGCTGAAGTCCTCTGATCCTCAGCAGTTTCTGTATTTTTACTCAAGGCCTTTATGTCGATTTATTAGCAGCTGCTGCAACAATATTAACAGTAATTGTCACTGTATTGACAGTTAAAATCCTGACTAATGACCCTGGCTCTTTCCTTCTTTACCCGTCACTTGACATAACATGACAGACATGACATCCGTGTGTGTATATTGGCTTACAAGGCAGAGACTGCAAGATCCAGTGAGGACAGAGGACACATTGGGTCTAAAACGGAGCCAAAGTTTTAGTTGTTAGCCTTTTTTTCCTAAAGCTATGTTTTCTCCAAGTGGTACAGTCCAGTAGAGTTCGTAACAGATTAGAATAGCTACATAAATAGCTGAGGTCGTAAAAAGAAACAAACAACTTTGAATTTTCTCCAACATAAAGCACGGTGTTTAAAAAAGGTGCATTTTGTGTTTTTCATTCTCTCTGTCGCCGGGAAGTGATGAACAATCAACAAACTTCATTGTGACTAGCTCCACCCACTTACGTATGTGTGGAACCAAACATTTATTTATTTGAAATGCAAATAACTGCGAAACAAACTTAATCTAACTCTACTGTTTGGTGGAAATGATGCATGTGTCTATATTCAGTCTCTCTCTCTCTCTCACACACACAAACACACACCCAAACAGTTTCATGTTTTACAGCTGCTTGTTACATGAGGCCCATGCAGTACCAAAGCACAAAGATCCTGATGGGTTTGTTGTTTGTTGTTTTTTGTTTCCAGAACGTGGCACAAACTTATGGCAAAGAAGCGGATACATGGTTTCGGATCCAGTGAAATTTGCACAATTCTGACTCCAGTCTGTTCGTTCAGTAACAGGATTTACTGTAAGGGGCAATAACAGTGTTTGGACTGTTTGGCCTGGAATCCCAGAAAATTAAGAAGATCTTAGGTTTTCTGAGACTTCAAACTTACCTGCTCCAGTCTTCATTTGTCCCAATATTGTAAATCCCATTGATATAGAATGCAAAGCATGTTTAATAAAAAACAATAATTAACTGATCACGGTCTGGTTTGGGTTTTAATATATACAGAGTATTTATCTGATCCAGAGGATTTTACTCCCCCTTCATCAGGTCATGCATCACTTCAACACTCTCCAGTAAGTTTGGTGGCATCACCGCGTTTGGGCGGTGCAGGTGGGGGTCCTCTTCGCAGCGTTGCATAGCCTGAGATGTTTCCGGACATGTAGCCACTGTTTCCTCCGTTGCTCTGCCTGCCATGGTCCAAGAGCAGCTCAGGCGGTGGTGGAGGAAGCACCATGTCATCCATCGTCCCTACAGGGTCCAACCTTCCCTCAAAGCCGGCAGAGTTTACAGAACCCTGGCGACCCACCGACTTTCGCTTCAGTGTCCGGTTGAGGTCCTCAAGGAAGTTTGGCTGACCCGAGCTTCCTTTTGGGGAGGTTGGTGGAGGTGGCGATAGTGGGGGAGGTTCAGGTGTGGCGTTGCTACGCCGCACGAGTGTGGGAGGAGGAGTCTTTTTGATTGAGCTCTTCCCCCAAGTCGAGTTACTGACGAGGGAGACGGGCGGTGGAGGGGGAGGAGCCTGTGGCTGGGGGTTTACCACTGCTACCCTTGGAGGTCCTCCCACACTGTGCATATCACTACCAGGAGGTGGAGGAGGCAGGAAGAGGTCATTGGGTGGAGGAGGAGGGGGGAAGTAGGCACAGTCAGGAGGTGGAGAAGGGAAGTCGCCACTGGACTGCTTTACGTGACTCACTTTGGCCTGAAGCGCTAAGGGCAAGTTGGCCAGATTGAGCTTGCCTGGTTTTGGGGGAGCAGGAGGTCCAATTGTGGTGTCCTTGGAAGGAGACCCAGTTGAGGAGAAAGAGGGACACGGGGAAGAAGGCGGAGTGTTAATCTGAGGAGCAAACTTGCTCAGCAAGTTCCTCCTGGACTCCTCGTAGGAGGCTGAGCCATTGGACTTGATGCTGGAGTTCCTCTGTGGCGTAGGAGGAGGTTTCTTGATTCCTAAATTGCCAGAAGGAGACTGCCTCAATGGGGAGCCTAGATTTCCAGGTGGGAGTGGAGGTGGTGGTGGAGTAGGGCCAGTAACAGGTACTGGTGGAGGTGGTGGAGGAGGAGGAGGAGGAGGAGGAGGAGGAGGAGCAGGGAAGCCATCGTTGCTGTCAGGAGGAGGAGGAGGGAAGTGTGGAGACTGGAGCTGCTGGCCTCCACCAGGCTGCCATTTTGGTTTGGTCTTTACTGCAGGTGGAGAGAGAGGTGGAGGTTTGGGCAGCTCTGTGTGACTAGTAGCTTGTGATGGAGCTCCTGGAAACTGACTTGCGAGTTGTTTCACTAAAGACATGGTAGGGGGCGCTCCTGTGGGGACGGGTGCTTTAGACAGGCTGTGCTGCTTGGGCAGAGTTGGAGGTGGGTGGTGCCCCACCTGGAGGCTAAATTGTTTCTTGAGGGGTGCAGGTGGTGGGGGTGGTGGAGGAGGTGGGGCTGGACCACCTAAGGCAGCAGGAGGTGGAGCAGGAGGGAATGGAGTGACAGGGGACACAGGTTTGGGTATAGTTTGTGGCACAAAGCCTGGGTTGAAGGTTTTGGGTGGTGGTGCAGGAGGAGGTGGAAACTGGGCTAGTTCTGGGAACTGCTGGGGAGGAGGAGGTGGTGGTGGAGGTGGTGGAGGTGGAGGCGGAGGTGGTGGTGGTGGAGCAGGGGCAGGAGGTGGGGACTCCTCCAGGTCTTCATTTGGAGACAGGAGGTCCCGCGGTGGACTGGGAAACCGTTCCTTCAGAGCCTGCTTCAGCCCGTTGGAGTAAAGTGGCTGATTCATGGGTGTGGGCGCAGGCGGAGCTGGAGGGGGTGGAGGAGGAAACGGTACTCCATTGGGAGCAGGAGGAGGTGCAGGGGGTGGAGGAATGAAGGCAGGTGGCGCTGCAGGACTGGGAGGACCTAGCCTCAACACAGCCATGGCTGAACCAGGAGTTGGCATGGAGGGTGGAGGAGGAGGCGGTGGTGGAGGAGGAGGTGGGACATTCGTCCTTGTCGCAATGTGATTAACATTGGGTTTGACAGGCACCTGAGCGACAGGTGGTGTTGGAGCTGGAAGTGGGACTTGAGTGGGCAGCCTGTAGTGATTGGTGGCCTGTGCAGCCTTCTGGTTTTGCAGCCTGGTGATGGTGCTGTACTTGTACATGGTGGGAGCAGGAGAGTGATGTGACCCCATCTGTACTGGTGGGGGTGGAGGTGGGGGTGGAGGTGGTGGAGGGGGAGGTGGGCTTGGCGGCTGCTGCTGCTGCTGTGGAGACTGTGGTGGGGGTATGTGGTTGTAGCTGCTGACGCTCTGTGGTGGTGACTGCTGTGGAGACTGTGGTGGGGGCATGTGGTTGTAGCTGTGCACAGTTTGTGGCTGTGGTGGTGGGAGCTGCTGCTGTTGTTGTGGAGACTGTGGTGGTGATATGTGGTTGGAACTGTGGACAGTCTGTGGTGGTGGTTGTGGTGGTTGCTGCTGTGGAGGCTGCTGAGGGCGTTGAGGCAACTGTGGCAGAGGCTGCTGTAGAGAAGACTGAGGGTGGGGAGGCAGCAGCTGCTGCTGCTGCTGCTGCTGCTGCTGCTGCTGCTGCGATGGAGGCTGGGCTGGTATCTGTGGCTGCACTGGTGGATGTGGTTGTGGGTGTGGAGGGGGCGTCAGAGCAGGGTGGTCCACTGAATGCTGGCTGTGGTGTCGGTGACTGTGGGTAGGGTGCGGCAGAGTACCTCCTCTGGACGACTCCATTCTCATCTGCCACCAAGTAAAGGACACAATAAAAGATACAAGTTTCCATTATTAGGATAATCTGGAATGCAGAAAACCCTTATCATTTCACATAAGTTAAGTGAAGTTTTGGGCAAGTTTATGCTGTTTTATTACATGAGCATCAGGGTTTGTTTGGAACATCAGTCACACGTTTCTATTAGCATCAGTAATATAGTTTCCATAACATTAGTATGTGTTTTTTTGTATTGTTATTGTACGTTTTGTTCTGCTTAGTAACTTTCTTTAGCATTCGTGAGATTTTTCTCATAACATCAGTAATATGTTTTTTGTAGCACTAGCAATGTGTTGTGTACAGCATTAGTAACACATTTCTTATAGCATCAGAAATGTGGCTGCTGTAAAATTAGTAATGTCTTTCTGTATTGTTATTGTAAGTTTTTGTTTAGCTTTAGAAACATGTTTCAAAATTTTAGAAGCAAAGTGTTGTGGCATTAGTGACATTTTCCTCATAACATCAGTAACATTAATACCAATAGTAGTTTTTCAACGTTTTTTTTTTTTGTAACGTTTTAAATGTCAGTAACATTAATTCATTTCTTTCTTTTGTACCCATAATATTTCGGAAAACATGCAAAATACAGTCAAACCAAAACAAAAAAAGATTACTAATGGAAGTTTGTACCATTTTATGTTTTAGCATCTTTAAAAAAAACATATTAAAGCATATTTTTACAATTATATATCGTAAATATCATAAAAATAGCAAGGGTTTGGAAAACATTACAAGAGTTAGAATTAGAAACATACCTTGGAGCTCTCCTCTATCTGGGTCCCTCTCTTCCAGGCCTCAGAGAAAATGGAACTCACCACACTCTGTGAGCGACCGTGGGAGGAGCCTGTGTCCACACCGTCTGAATGACCCGAGTGATTCGACTGGGACTCTGCAAGAACACGCCAAGTATGAAAGCATGATGGACTGTCATGAAGCATCAAGTCAAATTTATTGCAGGGGTAAATCTGTTTTTTTGTGAAGTGAGCTCTCCATGGCTATCAACAGGAACACCAGAAAAACTGATTTAAGCTACTTAACAAAAACATTGTGATTTCTGTGATTTTTGTTTAGATTTACCTCAGTGGCACAAACCGACCAAACAGGGCAGCAGTAGACCAGCAGTTCGTGTGTCCGTGCAAGCTAAAATCACTGATTTTCTCTATGCACTTCGGTTTAGTCAGCTATTTACAAACTTCCATTTTACTGCTGGGAAAGTCCGTCTAACAGCGAGGTAAAGACGTGAACATATTCTTAAGTTATCATAGACTTAAGCAGCGCAAATTTTATTTAAGTGGCTAAAATCAGTTTTTCCTTGTTTCGTCTCTAGCACCTGAACATCAAACTGGTCATCATGAAGCAGGCTTGATTACAACCTTAAACAAATCATAATTGGTGAAATAAAAACAAATCATAAACTACGAACTGAGTCCAGGACTGATTGGACAGTGAACTGACCAGGTATGCTGGCTGAGCTGGAGCCTGAACGGATGCTGGAGGTTGAGAGAGAGGACCAATCATAGGCCGCCTCTGTCCTCTTCATGGCTTCCTGGTAGTTCACATAGAGCTGCTTTCCATACTACATACATGAACACACAGACAAGACAATGACAAGGAATTCATCAGGATGTCTTCTCTAAATGCTGTTGAACAACAGAAACTTGGTGTGAGAATTACCTTGGCGATTCGAATTCCATTCACCCACTGGTGCAGCGTCCTGACATCATCACAGCACAAATACTTGATGTATTGTGACTTTTTCTGGATTTGTGGATGCTGAAAAATACATAATTTCAAGTATTTCACTCTCCACATATTCTCCAAAAAAAGTGTCTAAGTATCTTAGCAACAAAAAAGATTGAATGTAACACTTAATCCACTCATTAAATGCCAAATCAAAATCAAAATATACAAATAATATTGATCTGCTTGCAAGAAATTTAAAGTTTCTTTTTTTCTTTTCTTTCTTTTTCTTCTTTTTTTTTTTTTTTTTTTTTTTTTTTTTTAACATAGAAACCAATTTAATCATGCTTTTAGGTTTTGGACATCTGCAGGTCTTTTCAGACAAATAATCAACATGAATGGTTCACCTTCAGGGCCAGGCAGTAGTCAGTAGGAGCCTTGTATTTGCTGCGATAATCCTGACCATAATACACATTAACGTGGTCCAACTGCAGGAAACACACAAGATCTCTGGAGGCCTGCAGGAGAGAAGAGGAGTTGATGTGTGATTGATCACGAAAGCACCAAAGAGCCGAATCCTTCAGTCCAAAACAGAACTACTGTAGTCTCACTGGAATAAGACATTATGTCTTGTACTGTACTGTATGTACCACAAAGGGATCAGAGAGGAAGTCTGGCAAAGTCTGGCACTAAAACCTACAACAGTGACTTCTAATGATAGCTAGATTAGATGATAGATAGCTAAATTTTCCTTCTTGATGTTTCTTCTTTTTCCTTTTCTTATTTACTTATGTGGGCCTACAGCCTTGCTGACCTTTGCTTTGCCCTTTGGGACGTAGTAGATTCCTGAAGCCCTGAGGAGAAAGTAACGCTTCTTCCATGACTTCTTCCCGTCTTCCTTCAGCCACAGGATGCCCTCAATCTCTGGCACAGACACAGAGCCACCACAGAAACACTCCTGAAGAATATACATACACACACATGAATACAAAGTCAGTCAAAAATGAGTAACTGTTCATCTTGTGGTCATGGCTTTTTGTAAATAATCTCACCTCTAACAGAGCCTCTTTGTTTCTGTCTGCCATTTCTGATGTCTCCTTCCGCCCCAGCAAGTAGTTCTGAAAGTGAAGTGAAGACAGAGGGGTGAGGAAGTCATGTCATCTTAAGTTAAATAAATTATTCACATTTACACTTTACAGCTCTGACCTACTTCCTCACAAACACACTGAGCAGTGCTGAGCATGAATAAACAGTGTGTGTGTGTGTGTATAAGGCATATGCTTTCAGTGTTTACATTCAGAATACAACTGAATACAAAGTTTTGACTGGTAGTGTGTGGGTATCTATCTATATATATATATATTTAGGTTTTTTTTCCCCATATGTGTTCCTTCATATAATCGACAATGTTGCAATTAAAAAAAGTTTGTCAAAACTGACTGGTACTGTATATACACATTAATAAATGTAATTAATGCAACAAAATTACTGAAAATAGCATTACTGCAATATTACTGCAATAACTGTAATGTTAGAAGAACATTTTCAAGTCACTCAGTATGTCACAGAGACTCACCTGAGGATTTTTGAAAAGTGCGTATTTCTCGATGCGTTCTGTAAACATCAGCTTGTTGTGGCTATCCCGAGTCCAGTTCAACAGATTCTCCACCAAGTTCTCATGATCCTCAAAGATACGCTCTGAGGGAAAAAAAAGGAAAGAAAAAGAGAAAGAAAGGGGGAGAGAAATGTAAAGATAAGATGCAAGATATTGCAGTTTCTTTTTATTTTTGCTGACCTGCAAATGTAAACTTAATTTTTTTTACTGGCAAGAGTTTCTGATTAACTGGAGGTTGTGCTGACACAGAGTCAACTCCGACTTTGCCATACATGCTGTTAGTATGCTGTTGTAAAAAACTAACAGTAGCTGTAAAAAAACAAAAAACAAAAAAAAAAAACCTCATTCTCCCACACCAAAGTCCATTAAGAAAATTGGTGATTTTAGCTAACAGTGACAGTGCTGGTCTACTGCTGCCTCTTGTGGTCAGTTTGTGTCACTGAGGTGAATGTGAATGGAAATTTTCCAACACCAATATCACAAAATAGCACATGTGAACTTTGTAATAGTGGCAGCAGTGGATCAACTCGTATGTGCTGTGATATAAATTCAATGAACTTTGGCGTGAGAGAGTAATGGGTTTACACACATACGTTTCCAGCTGGAATAGACTATAAAGAGGCTAATATATTAAGATATTGTAAACTTAATCTGGTGTAGATTTTCATTGGTGATCCTTTTGTTAAGTGGCTAAAACCTGTTTTAGCCACTTAACAAGAGTGAGCCAAAATTGTGCAAACACACAACGAAAACTGAATTCTCTTTAGCCATCCACGTTATTATAATTACACTAAAACATGTTTGTCACTTACATTGTAGGGCTGCAACTAATGATTATTTTGATAATCCATTAATCTAATACTTTCCCAATTAATTTATTTTTATTTGGTCCATAAAATGTCAGAAAATGATCAGGGCTGAACATGACTATGTTCTCAAATGTGTTGTTTTGCCCACAAAGCACAATTATTCAATTTTAATTTCTTTATTATATGGAGCAAAGAAACCAGAAAATAGTCAAATTTAAGAAGCTGAAAAATCAGAAAACTTGTTTCAATTATTAAAAAAACCAATAACACTGATTAAACAATTATCAAAGAAGTTTAATATGTTTGCTTCCTCACCCATCTGCAGCTCAGAAATGGTTTCCACCAGAGACCAGTCAGGACTATAGCCACAGTGAGACTTGTCCAGCAAACTGTCCAGCACCTGCCTGACCGACTGCCGCTCGTCCACCATCATGGTCTTTGAGCTCTCGTCCGACATGTGGACCCTGATCACCAGCTGAGGAAGAGAAGTACAAGAGTCAGCTTGATGCCTCTTATTGAAAGCAATTCCACAAAAAATTATTGTAAAATTGTTTTTTTTTATAGTGTTTTAGCGATCACATGCTTCTTTCATAAATGATGTCAAGGTCCCTGGAGTCTAATCACTATAATATTGTAAATCTAGCCCAGGTCTTGCATCCACAACAAGAAGAGCTTAGTCTAAGCTGCAAGTAGAAAACACACACATATGCTAGGTCCGACTAAAAAACACCTGACCTACCAAATCAAGATAATCCTGCCCACTGGGAGCCTGACATCCAGCCAGTGTGTGAGCACAAAGCATATGAAAAATTATCCTGAAATAACTGCAGTTCAAAACATTACTGCAAGAACTGTAAAATTAGAATTCCAAAAATAAGATAAAAAAAGTTGTCTGTACTGATGCACATTCTCCGAAAGAAAAAGAAAACTAATTAATTTATGTGGCAAAAAAAATTACTTAAGTTAAAAAAACATGTTCTTCAACAACATATCACTGAGGATATTTTTATGAAAGTCTGAAACTAAAGAACAATAATCTTCTATACAATTGTTAACTTAAAACATTATAATATTTTACCAAACTGTTACTTGCATTGAAAAAAACATGTTACTAACATTGTAACTTACTAAAAAAACACATTAACATTATGAAAGCTACATTTCAAACCTTATCTCAATGTTTTTTTGCATTCCAGCCAGGCTACATAGTTTTTGTGGACAAACATGAATCTCATAATCTTACCAAAAAACAGTGAGAGATTTTAGTTGTCAGAGAAAAAAGGTCAGAATACTGACTTTAATCTTTGGCTTTAACCTTGAGAACACTTTAAAGTCAATTCCGACTTTAATCTCAGAATTGTGACTTTTATCTTGGGGGGTGGGGGGGGGGGAAGGTCAAAATTCTTTAAAAAAAAAAAAAAAAATTTAGATGGGGCCCCAATCCTATTCCATAAATGTCCCAGAGTTTCAAAAAAGAGTATTTTATTGTTCAACAACAATAATGTGAGAATGTCATAAATCCAGACTACAGTAAATTAAAAAGATGAGAACCACATAACTAATGATGAACACAGAGATTCTCTCCAGTGCTGTTGTATCAACACTTATCTTGTCTCATGTTTTTAGAGTGAAGATTCACTCTGTTTATTATGTGTAAAAAAAAAGGACACCATTCTGCTAAAAGCATCACTTCCATTCACAGAGATGCTTCATTCAACGGTGGAAACACTGATGTCTGTTAAATCCAGTATGGAATTCCCACTGGAAACACAGGAGGCGGCGGCGTCCACACACATTCACCATTTGTATTGTGTCTTGTGCAGAATGTGTCTGCATTGTGTGGTGACACACACACAAAATCACACACTGCAATGACCTATTTTCTCTGAGCTCCACCGCCTCGCAAGTTCAAAAAGAAACGAATATGACAAGAGAGCAAGGGGTTTTTTTTTGACAAAAAAGAAAGAGGAGAGTGCGACAAACATTTAAAAAAGTGCTTCTACCTTTTTAACCTGAGCCTCCTTGATTTTTTCCAGGGCAACTCGGATCTTCTCTGCCTTCAGTTTGGCTGCTTGTTCCTCCTGAATTAAGACACAGTTAAAACAATAAGATGTCACTGTTATTCTGACCAAAATAACAGTGGTTTCACAATATTATTACAATAAGTGTAAAAATATGCTTAATATAGTTTCTGATTATTAAACATAAATCTGCCCATTACCTACATTCAAATCTGAACACATTTGTCCGTATTTGCATATAGTTGTGAAAAAGGTGAAAACAGATGAGCTACTGTTACGTCTGAGACAAAATCTACAATTTATGTTAAACATCACTAACATGAAAAACATTTGAACAGGGCTGCAACTATTTTCATCATTGATTAATCTGATGATTTTTTTCAATTAATCATTTGATCCAAAAAAAGTCAGAACATTTTGTCCAAAACCAAAATGATTCAGGTTTTAATTATTTCTTCGTTATGTGGAGCAAAGAAACCAGAAAATATTCACATTTAAGGAGCTGAAAAATCAAACGAATATTTGATTAATCAAACACTAAGGTCACAAAAACATTAACATTATAAAAAATATGTTGCTAAACCTACCACAAAACATTACTGAAGTTACAAAAATTTTGTAATGATGTTACATTTTTTTTTTTTTTTTACCAATTTTACTAATTATACAAAAACACTCAGGCCACAAAAAAATCCACATTATGAAAACCATAACTGAACTTTACCACAAAACATGTTACTGAACCAACTGAAAACCAACTGATTGAAATTCCACATTATTGAGTGCTTACTAAAAGTGAGTGCTTTTTATGGTGATGCATGATAATATCGTACCCTGTCTCATCCCTTTATGAGACCAATACTCTGGTCTTTGTCTCCCTGCCTCATCCTCGTGAATAAAACATTCTTCACACACTTAATTAAAAAGTAAGCAGCTGTCATGTAAATGGTTTTCAAATGCACATTCCTTTTTTTGTATGATGGCGTTCTCCGTCCGAAATGTCCTTGTCCTATGTTTCTTACCTGCCGCCTCCAACAAGATGCCATCACCTCCATTCTGCAGTTCATGTGTGTGTTTAGTAGCTATGTTTGATTGAGTGTGTGATCAGCCACAGAAAAACATCGCAGTGCAACAACAGCTGCTATGTGACACTGGTGCAGCTTCCCCTCAAATATGGCGCATCACTTGCCACCTAAGCTTCCACATTGGATTCATATGGAGCTGCAGCACTTTCCTTTGATCTCTCTACAGAGGACACAATGGCACAGGGATCCCTGAAGGAGCGAGAGACTGTGAATGAGTGCAGGATCAAAGAGGTGGAGAAAAATTGAGGAAAACATATCCATGTGTCCAGAACTGATGAATTTTCCATTTTGATTTTTCAAAATTGCAGGCAAAAAATAAGTGCTGCCGACCAGCTGCTGCTGCCAAAAACATTAAAATCCCGCCTTTGTTAAGACTGAGCCTTCAATTCCGCATTTTCTGTCACTGACAGACGAGCTGACGGCAGTTCAGGATCACAAGCTCAACTTGACTAAAAGCCCAAGTGAGGCAGGCAGTAGTAGTGAGGGCTCAGCCCCTCCCCCCACACTCTACCTCCTCCCTCTCCATCACTTTCTTCCTCCCTCTCTTGGGAACAGACAGAAGTTTTTGGGAGTGTGCCTAATTAAAAAAGAGCATAATCCCCACAAAGCTTTCATGAATTGGCCAATCAGTGAGAGGAGGGAAACCGTGACCGACTCCAACGCTGGCCCCCGACAGTGGAGCTGTGTGTGTGTATAACCCCGCCTCGTCTCTATGACCCAGACTACCTTTTCCACATGACCAGCTCGCACACACACATTAATATGACAGAACTTTGAGTCAGCCGAGTGTGAGACACACAGGTCAGAGGTTTGTTCAGATTATAATCCAGAGTCAGTCTGAGTCAAGCTGTGGATTTAGATGCAGCAACGTTGGAGCTGTTGAAATGAACTTCAAATTTAAGATGAATTCATAGTAAATGTGTTGAATATATATCAAGGCTCACATTAAGTTGATAATTTGGGAACTTAAACCATGGTGGAAATTAAGTATTTCAACCATTTTTTTGTCCCTTTTGGATTTTATTCCGTTACGTTATACATTTAATTTTTTAAACAAATTAAATCCTTTTTTCCCCAAAAACCTTTCTTTGTTTCTCCTTGCTCGCGCCATACAAAACCATCAACCCACTATGTTAGATAACAGTCTGAAACTTTCAATGGATTCCACTGTTTTCATTATACAAAGAGAAAAAAGGGAAGGTTTTAGCTGAAGATCTTGAACTAAGTTTACATCAGTTTAGTTCAGTCCCAACTGAGCAGAAATGTGAAAGAATTAATTTCAACCATGTGTCAATATAGTTTTTTTTTAGGTTTAAACCCATAAGTGACGAACATTTACAATACATGCTTCATTAGTATGGTGCTTAAAAATAATTTCAAAAATATGTTTTTTTTCATCAAGGAAGATTTGCATAAATATAAACTATAACCCCCCCCCCCCCCCAAAAAAAGCAAAAACTATTTGTTTTCTTTGCTTTTACTTTTTTTGTTTTATTTCCACATACTATCCTTGATAAAAACAAAATGTTTTTCACATCATTTATATGCTGTTTTTTTTATGGATTCTTACATGTAAATAAACACTTGTAAATAAAACTTTCAGAAGTTGTGCACAAATAAAGGTAAACAAATTAACTTATGTTATAAAATATGACTTTTTCTCTCAAAGTCAAAATTTGATGATTAAAGCCAAAATATGTATATTTCACTATTATATTTTCTTAACATCGTACTGAGTATGCTGTTTGACTGTGAAGTTGTATCAGTGCCCTAGCCTACATGTACCGTCTTAGGACACAAAAGAGATTTTTTTTAATCTTAATAAGTTTTATTCCTGGTTAAGTAAAGTTTGAATAAAAATAAAGAATTCTGAGAAAAAAACAACAGAATTAAGCTTTTTCCTCTATTTCCTCTATATTGTTATTATTATTATTTTTAAATCTCAGAATACTGGCCTAATTTCTTCATTTAAAAAAAAAAAAAAATCACATGTGGCTGTAATCCTTTCTGTAGATACAAAAAATCCATTATATCACCAAAAAGTTATCACCATAAGTTATAAAATGTAAAATCACAAAATCATGTGCCTGAGGATACATATTTTTTGAAAACTTTTAAAAAATATTTTTTTTCCTCAGAAACAAATCTAAATTCACTAATAACTAAACTAAGATATTTGAACTCTCTCCTACAAAAACAGTACAAAGCCACTCTTTTGATGTTCTGAAAATAAAAACTTGTGCTGAACTCGTTCAAAGCCTCAGACAAAACACTTAAATTATTCCAGATTAGCGTAATTTGTGTCATGTTTAGCAAATGCTCCTGGGAATATTAAATCTCTGCAGGATTTAAAGGAGATCTAGCTTTCAAACGCCTGCAAGAATTCCTGACTGAGCAGTTGGCGACGTGTCATGCAGTGATGGTGGGATAAATCAAAAATGACAGCAGCCAAATTTAAACTGCAAATCTTCAAACATGTGATAGGAATAAGTGAAGGCCAACGGCTGCAACAAATACACTTTCTGTCAGCTGCCAAGTTGCTTACATGGTTGAGAAGCACTTACATGAGAAACATGCTGAGTTTTAAGTGTAACTTAACTCCTTCGACACCATTTTCAGGTGTAAACCAGTGTATATGTGTATCTATAGTAATAGTGTTATTTGTTGATCCAGGTGCAAATTTGAAATTATACATGTGAAAAACATCCGTGTGTCTACTGTCTCTCTATGGTCAAACACCAGCTAGCTCATTCACTCTCTCTTCTACCGCTTTATCCTCTACACAAGGGTCGCTGGTACCTAATACCAGCTGACATAGGTTGAAAGGCAGGGTACACTCTGGACAGGTTGTAAGTCCATCGCAGGGCCACATAGAGACAAACAACCATCTACTCTCACATTCACATGGGCAGTTTCCAGTGTCCAATTGGCCTAATTCCCAACTACACTGTGGGAGGAAGCGAGGAACCTGGACAAAACCCAGAAAGGCCCTTGTTCCAAACAGGTTTGCTTCATGTTGCAAAGGCAAAAGTTCTAACCACTACATCAATTTCTTAGTCCACTCCTTTGTCACCCCAATGTCCAATCACTGTGAGGCTTGTTGTCCCAGACTTCTCCCCTCTTTATAAATGCCAGCTGTTGGTACGTCACACCACACCATCAGATTTCACTACTAAGCCTCTCCCCCTACACTTTTCCCTTCTCTCCCTCACTCAGCCCTCAGCCTATTTCTTGGCATTTTGGCAGTGTATGTCTATGATATTATCATACATTGCGATGAAAAGCACTCATTGTTTTTTAGTCCCATGAGGAGGAGCTGCATCTTTCCAGTCATTCCAGGACCTCATGATATATAACAAGCTTATTTAGAATTTGTATTTTTCATTATGTTAGTTGTGTTTTTATAACATTACAACGTTTACACTTTTTAGCTGAGTTTTGTAAACCTGTTTCTTTTGTATTGGTCTATATTTGCGAACATTGGAAATGATGGCAGATTATGTACAAATGGTAGATTTGAGATTCTTACACTCACCATCTCAAAAAAAACCTTAATTAAAACATTTTTTTTTAAATCAAAACAGTAATTTTGTTCGGGATGATCGGGACAGGAAATTTTCATATACTTACAGCAGAGCAAATGTAAATAGAAATTAAAACACTAACCTGTACAGATATTTCCCCAGTTCACACACAAATGTTTAAGTTATTTGAATAATTAATTTATATATTAATTGTCTGCTGTATATAACAACAACTGCTACTTTGTTGCTGCTGAAGCTCTAGGTCATATTTACTTTTCAATGAAGACAGAGTGCAAATCAAAAAGTCAGCTGTACGAAAAAAAGAAGAAATATGAAATAAAACAGTAAAACAGCGACATGGCAGTGACAGATAAGTGTGGAAGCATATAGGGGGAAAAAAAGTGGGTTCAATTTATAAGCCATAAACTTATACGGTTTCTTTTTGACTTGTAGGATCATCTTTTTTATCCTACAGAGGCTGAAAATGTATCTTTTTAAATTGCAATAGTGAGCATTGGATGGATTTTCCCACTTTCCCACATGCACGGCAGAAAAGAGAAGCAGTGTATACACTACCAGTCAAAAGTTTGGACAGACCATCTCAGTTAATGCTTCTTCGTTATTTTCATGACTATTTACATTGTAGATTCTCACTGAAGGAATCAAAACTATGAATGAACACATACAGGGGTTGTTGGACAATGAAACTGAAACACTGGCCAATTTAGTGTTGGAGGTTTCATGGCTAAATTTGACCAGCCTGGTGGCCAATCTTCATTGATTGCACATTGCATCAGTAAGAGCAGAGTGTAAAGGTTCAATTAGCCGAGTAATAGCACAGTTTTGCTTAAAATATTGCAATGTACACAACATTATGGGTGACATATCAGAGTTTGAAAGAGGACAAATTGTTGGTGCACATCTTGCTGGCGCATCTGTGAACAAGACAGCAAGTCTTTGTGATGTATCAAGAGCTACGGTATCCAGGGTAATGTCAGCATACCACCATAAAGAACGAACCACATCCAACAGGAGTAACTGTGGATGCAAGAGGAAGCTGTCTGAAAGGGATGTCCAGGTGCTAACCCGGATTGTATCCAAAAAACATAAAATCACAGCTGCCCAACTCACTGCAGAATTAAATGTGCACCTCAACTCTCCTGTTTCCACCAAAACTGTCCGTCGGGAGCTCCACAGGGTCAATATACATGGCTGGGCTACTATAGCCAAACACCATACTAATGAATTATTGTAGTCTAAAACCAGGCGTTTCAGTTTCATTGTCCAACCCCTGTAAGAAATTATGTAATAAACAAAAAAGTGTGAAATAACTCAAAACATGTTTTATTTTTAAGATTCTTCAAAATAGTCATGATGAAAGAAAAACCATTAAATGAGAAGGTGTGTACACACACACACACACACACACACACACACACACACACACACACACACACACACACACACACACACACACACACACACACACAGACAAGAAAGGAGGAAAAAAATAAGAAAACATACTCAGAAACTGCAAACCATGGTCATAAAGTCCTATTTTATTCCCCAACGAAAATAAAAACATAAAATGTTGAAACAGACATTTTACCATTTCATAAAAAATATGAGCTCATTTTCAACTGCAGGCAGGTCAGTTCAGCACCTGGACTCTTCTCCTATGAAGCCATGCTGTTGTGATGGATGCAGTATGTGGTTTAGTATTGTCTTGCTGAAATATGCAAGGTCTTCCCTGAAAGAGACGTTGTCTAGATGGAAGCATATGTTGCTCTAAAACCTCTATGTACTTTTCAGCATTGATGCTGCCTTTCCAATGTGTAAGTTGCCCACACCACAGGCCCTAATGTAACTCCATACCATCAGAGATGCAGGATTTTGAACTGGACAAGCTGGATGGTCCCTTTCCTCTTTAGTCCACAGGACACAGTATCCATGGTTTCCAAAAGAATTTAAAATTTTGATTCAACTGACCACAGAATATTTTGCCTCAGAAATGATGTTTCTGTATCATGTTAACATATGACTTCTTCTTTGCATGATACAGCTTTAACTTGCATTTGTGGATTGCACAGTGAACTGTGTTCACAGACAGTGATTTCTGGAAGTGTTTCTGAGCTCGTGCAGTGATTTCCAGGAGAGAATTATGCCTGTTTTTAATGCAGCGCCGCCTCAGGGCCTGAAGATCCTGAGCATCCAGGTTTGACCTTTGACCTTGTCCCTTGCACACAGAGATTCCTCCCGATTCTTTAAATCTTTTGGTGATATTCACTGTAGATGGTAGGATCTTCAAAGTCTTCACAATTTATGTTGAGGAACATTTTACTGAAAGTTTTAGACACAGTTTGTCACAGTTTGGTGAACCTCTGCCCATCTTTACATCTGAGCTTTTTATGCTTTTTATACCCAGTCACGTTACTGACCTGTTGCCAATTAAACTAATTAGTTGTCAAATGCTCCTCGAGTTGTTTTTGATTTGTGCCATTTACTTTTCCAGCCCTTTGTTGCCTCTGCTCCAACTTTTTTGAGATGTTTTGCTGCCATAAATTTCAAAATGAGCTAATATATTGAGCTAATATTTTCATGAAATGCTAAAATGACTCAGTTTCAACATCTGATATGTTATTTATGTTTTATTGGGAATAATATGAGTTGTGCAAATCATTGCATTCTGTTTTTATTTACATTTTATACAGCATCCTAACTTTCTTGCAATTGGGGTTGGGGTTTAATTTGTAAACTGTTTTGTTTGTTTCAAGCTGGGGGCAATCACACTTAGAAAAAATCTGAAGTATGCCTTTTACATTAAATTATAATTGCATTAAAAAAACAGAAACAGTCACAGTGAACAGAAACAGTCAACCGTGCAGCCTTACATGGACTAATGCTGTACACATGTACATGCACATGTGTAAGCTCACACTTACAGTGGCCCGGTCCACTTCACCATCCTGTGAGGTGAAGTCAAGTTGCCGTTTGGCCGGCTTACCGTTGGCCCGTCGCAGTATGACATGCTGGGGAAAACCAGGAGGTGCAGGCAGGGGAGGCAGGTGTGTGTTTGTGCACAGAGACCAGGATGCAAACACAGATATCATGAACACATGCAGGAGAAGCAGGAAGGCAACATGCTTTAAGTTACTGTGTTACACCTGTACTTTCTGAAGTGAAATATGTTCAGTTCCTTTGAACCTAACATATTGCAGGAAGTGTTTTGTGTTTTGTTAGTGAGCCAAGATGTTTGGTGAGTAAACAAACAAACCATCCAAACCACAATACACACACCAGATTGTGGATTGACTCTCAGGCTACATCCATACCACCCCATTTTCCTTTGAAAACATTTTTCAGAACATTTCAGCTCTGCACCAGAATAATGCGGAGGTCAGAGTATATGATTGTACCGCAATCTATCAGACGTAAGGTTTCTTGACCCATCTGCCCCAAAAATATATTGTTTTTTCCCATTTAGGGCCGAATGATATGGCCTTGAAAATGTATTTGTTTTTAAATCTGTCACGTTTAGAATAAATGTCAGATTATTAAAGATTGGTTTATTAAAGATCAGTCCTGAGTGAACATATAAAGAATCTGTTAATTGTGGTATTTAACTTCTTTATGTACAAATAAAATGTGTTACATGTTTGAGATAACATTTATTATAGTGGTTGACCAATACTTTTTTTTATTCAATCGATTAATGCTGATTAATCGATTAATGCTGATTAATCGATTGGTCGTTTGGTCCATAAAATGTCAGAAAGTGATGTAAATAATTAATTGGTGTTTCCCCAAACCTTGTTCTCAAATTATTAATTTGTCTACAACCAAAATTATTCTGTTTTAATGATTTCTTTGGAGCAAATATAAATTCAAATACAGTTTGTTCCATTTGCACATGGAGTGGCTTACTGTATGTTACGGCTCAAATGTATTGTTCTGTGATCACCAAATTTTGTGTTGATTAACAGCATCAAACAGGTTTTCAAACTTCTCAATTCATATATTTTGTATTCTTAGATGAAAATGGAGGAGTGTGGACGGAGCTTGAGTTTGCTTCAACATGCAGTTGACTTTTAGTCAGTATGCTGTGTGGTTAAACATGTAGGACACAAGCTAGCCTTGGGGCAATTCAGGAAATTCAGAGTGAGTGTTTCTCTCAGAATTAAAGAGAGTATGTCCTCCTTTTGCCTCTTTAGGCAGAAAATGAAAATGACCCAAAGCCTTATCTACAAATATTTCACATCTCACACACTCCTCTCACTGCACTATATCCCTGCCTCATGTGTGTTTTCAGTGTGTGTTTGTGTGTCATTGTACCTCAGCGCTGGTCTGAGTTTGTCCTTGTGTGCTCTGACCACTCCGACCCTCCACTTCTCCTCCCGCCATCACTTTATCAATGTCCAGGGAGTCCATACTGGACGCTGAGGCACATGCTGAATTCACGCTGGACCGCTGGGATGGAGCCTCCTGCTCGCTGACCCCACCCACCGAGCCTGTCCTGCGATGCTGCCCACCGTCCCCGCCGGACGATCCCGATGAGGGTCGCCGCAGCGTTGCAGAGGAGAATAGGGAGCAAGAGGAGGAAGAGGAGGAGGAGGAGGACGTCTGACGGGCAGCTTCATCCATGCTCAGAGACGCCTTCTCCAGCTGAGAGGTGATGTCGTCCAGGGAGATGTTGGAGGCTGTGGGGCGAGTGTTGGTGCTGCCGCCACGGACTGTGTTGGCCGGTGATGCCCGAGTGCTGCTACTGGTGCTTCCTGAAATATAAGAATGTCATATATTATGTACTGTATATTTATTTTGTACATGTACTATTAAAAATAGAAATATATTATTTTGATTTGAAAAAATGAATCACCTTGTAATGTCAAGATGTTTTTGAATAAAGATTAGTGTTTTATTACCGTTTTACTTTTGGTTTATGTGTCGTTTTTGCCTGTTTTCATTATGTTCATTCCAATTGATTCAGTTAAATAATATGTGCTTTGTGTGAGTGCATAATGTATAATGTAAGCATGAACATATCTTTTTTATGCATTTAATTGCTTCATAATTACATAAATATTTACATAGATTCGGTAAAATTATTAGGAAATAGAAAAAAGCTCTTTAGCTTCAATTTGTCTCTATTTATCATCAACTTTGATAAATTTTGATCTATTAAAAAATTAAATACAATAAAAATAAAATACATAAAAAACTAAAAACAGACAAAAAAAACAGCAGTTCTGTAAGTAGCCATCAACTCATGCTGTGTCAAAGGCCAAGGTGAAGAGGTGTGTCTTAAGACGAGCTTTAAAAAACAGGAAGTGAATGGGCCTGTCTAATGTTCATTTGCAGGTTGTTCCAGAGTTTGGGAGCTATGGCTTCGAAAGCCCGGGCCCCTCTGTACTTCAGCTTTAGCTACAGTCAGAAGCAGCTGATCAGCAGATCTGAGAGACTGTGATGGAGCATAGCACTGTGTTCCAAATTATTAATTGCAAATAGTACTGTAAGTGTCACAAAAATTAAATGTTTTGTTTTTCAATTAAACCCCTGGATGGTTTAATTGAAAACCATCCAGGGCTCTTTGGATCGCTGAAATCAATCTCAGACGCCTGTGATAATTAGTTTGCCAGGTGAGCCCAATTGAAGGAAAAACTACTGAAGAAGGACTTTCCACATTCTACCTCATGAAGCTCATCGAGAGAATGCCAAGAGTGTGCAAAGCAGTAATCAAAGGGTGGCTATTTTGAAGAATCTAAAATATAAAACATGTTTTTAATTATTTCACACCTTTTTGTTTAGTACATAATTTCATGTGGTCATTCATCGTTTTGATGCCTTCAGTGAGAATCTACAATGTAAATAGTCATGAAAATAAAGAAAAACCATTAAATGAGAAGTTGTCCAAACTTTTGACTGGTAGTGTATTTGTGTGAATATTTTTAAATGTATCATAATAATATCTTGAATCGTGATTACCTAGATTAGATTAAATTAGATTATACTATATTGGTCCCACAGTGGGAAAATTAAAGGGTTACAGCAGTTGAAAGGACACGTAACAGATACAAAAATATAACAAATAAAAATATGAAGTTATGAAAAAATTTTAAAATGTACACACACTACCAATTTGACTGGTAGTGTATGTAGTTGTATGTATTTACCTCCACTGCTTCCACCACCACTGGTCCCTGTGTGCTTGGTACTGGCACTGCGACTCCCCGGTACCCTCTGCTGACCTTTGCTTTGCCTGGTGGAGTTGGGTCTGGAGATGGTGTTGAGTTCCTGCTCGATGGAGCACAGGTCAGCCATCAGGGCGTCCAGGTCCACCGTGTCTCCCTGGTTCAGTGCCTCTGCAGGGAGTCAGAATGGTGGAGACAGGGAGGGTCAGAGAGCAGCAGGCTGTGGAGACACATTCTTTCGTGACCAGTGACACAAATAATCTTCTCACCGTTGATGTTGTACATGGAGAAGCGGTAGGAGAAGTTGGCCATGTTTGTCTCCTGCCTAAGAGGAGGCTTCTGCAGTGGCTTCTGTTGTGGCCTGCCATCATCCAGACTCTGCAGTTAAAACCACACACTTTAAAGTCAAAACCACAAACCACACTGAAAGGCATTTGCTCTATGCCCGTAAGGGAAGCTGTGCTTCTGGGGCAGCCAATCAACAAGAGGAAGGGAATTTGGCTCAAAACTGGAAGGTTGCTGGTTCAATCCTGACTCAGGGCCAAGGGCCGGGGTGCCCCTGAGCAAGACATCCAATCCCCCATTATTCCCTGGGCGCAGAAAAGGGCTGCCCACTGCTCTTGTGCCCAGCTGTGTGTTCACTACTGGTGTGTAATAAGAATGGGTTAAATGCAGAAGACAAATTCACCATCACTAACTGGTATGTGTGCAAGAATTACTAATTCTAATTCTCTAGTAAGTCAAAGTAAATGGTCAAATATGTACTGTTGTGTTTACATTTCATAACTAAAAGTGCAGTAGAACTTGCACTTTTAGAACTAACTATATGACTAGTTCGTTCAGAATCAGCTGTTTATCACAGATCACCTGATGCACATTAAAACAAGTGAAAACTCAGCTTCAATTGATCTTTATGAGACAGGACAAAACATTTTTTTCACTCCAGTGAGCTAAACAGTGATTGGATAAATGCGACAAAACTGTCACATCCAGGGAAGCCCAATATCTGTGGGAGTCAATCGAGTAGGTGGGCACAGGTGCTGGGCTGATGCATGACTGGAGGAACTTGGCTTCCCCTGTTTCAAAGACCAGCAACTGTCAGTGGTTGACATGAATAATCAGCTGAAGAATGCAAGCACAAGATGTAATGGGTATGTTTGTTTGCTGTATCTGGAACATCCACAGACAATTTCGGTCATGTTCTCCCTTTGCTTTTAAGCTTATGCTGCAAAAAACCCCAAACACTATCAAAAACATACTAGCTTTAATGGTTTGCACAGTGCACTACTTCAATGTCCACTTATTTCTTCAATTAAGTTGAATTTTAAAAAGGAACTAGTAAATAATGAATCAATGACACAATACTCAGTGATCTCCAGCCTGATCCATTCACTGTAATGATTCACACAAGAAGGATCTTTGATTTTGGGAAGGATTCACACACTCATACAGTCACACAGTATGTGTGGTGGTGGGAGGAGGGTTGCTAGGATACAGTCAAGGAACAGCAGTGTTCAGGTTACCATGGACACAGCCCGTTCCTCTTCTCTTTGCTTTTCTACCTGTGTGAGTTTGTGTCCATGCAAGTAGCCACCATTACTCTATGCACGTCTGTGTGTATGTGTGTGTACGTGTGCATTATAACCTGTGTGAGCTTGTCCAGCTCTCCCAGCCAGGCACCAAACATCTTGTCCAGGTCCTGGTCCTCCTTATCACTGTCCTCCTCTGCTCCATGGTCCAACTCATCATCTGATATCTGCTCCATCTACACATACACACATACAAAGAGAAACAAATGAGAAATTATCAGGTGTACACAAAAAAACTCACAATCCAATCACACCCACATACCAAGATTGTTGACAATGCTTTAGCTAATGCCAACCTCACTGCCTGTTACCATGACTACCACTAGTCTCACTGTCTACTCAATGAAATGCCCTGTACCGTCAGGCGTACCGACACACCCAGCATCTCTACCTCTAGCTGGGATGAAGGCATCGAATGTTCACTGACTAATATCAGCTGATATTTAGTTACTGATCGGCTCTGGGATCAATCAACCAGAGGTGAAAACGCTCTCTACCATGAAGACGTGGTCAAATACACTCCTGTGAGCAGCAGAAGCAGAGGACGTGGTGCTTTAATATCGATATGCTGAGTGAAACATGGCAGAAGAAGGTGACAGTATGTGTGTGCTGTCAAGTGATGAAAGAGCTCCCTCTACTGGCCACAAAGCATAGTGGTGCAGCTGTGTGACAAGCAATGAAACACCAGAATCTTAATATTTTACAATGTTTTTGGTTGATTTTGATAATTTATTAGCATAGTAGTATTTTAGTAGTATATACATAGATTCCAGTGACAAAACTGGTGAACTTTTCAGTATATACAGGGAATGTTTATATAAGACAAAGGACTAACACAGTACATTACACTATTCTGATGCCGCTCCCTCCCTGTGTCTCCATAACATTTGTAGGTCACCTGAATGGACTCTGTTTAGACAACTAGCCAACATTTTCAGAGGAAGAACAGTTAAATGTGTTAAATGTTTAACAGAGGAAGTGGCTGAATCATTCCAGTCCAATGTACACAGCAATACGGTTAAAAAAAATTACAAACACACACAGAACAGAGAAGTGACGGTGCTCACATTCCGAACACATGTAAATATACACCAGCAGATTCTTAATCTCTACAGGTGATGAACTGAAGTAGTAGAAGAAAACATGAGCGGAGTCAAACATGAGTAATTCTAAATTGCTATTTGAAACAACATAATTCATAAAATCACAAAGGCTGTGATTGAAGCAGCTATTTTCTGGTTGTCTTATCTTCTAATTTCCTTTATAGTAATTTTGCAGTGATAATAAATCTCTTGTCGGTCTGCCATGAACTTGAACTGCTGTTTGTGCGTATGTGAGCACATTTACAGTGTTGATGATGGACAGTTTCCTGCTCTGGCATAAATATCAAACATGTCAGGAACACGTCTCAAACAGAGTACAACTATGCAAACAAAAACAAATTCAACCAAGCTTTTGATCCATCAATGAGTGTGGGGGTCGGAGCAGGAAATGGCCAGGATGTGCAGAATTCCCACTTTTCCCACATGGCAGGAAACTCCAGCTGTCTTTGGGGTTAACAGTGCCACTTACTGGGGACAGAGGACGAGTTATGACTGAATTAATTTAGGTAGATGAATAACAATTCATCTACCTAAATTAATAGTCAGCTATTGAGATGATCAAATATTTGGTTTGATTTGTTTTTTTTAATAAATAAAACAAGCTTTCTGTTTTTGTCAGCTTCTTAAATGTGAATATTTTCTGGTTTCTTTACTCCATATAATAAAGAAAATCCTTTTCAATTTGTGGGCAAAACAAGAAATTTGAGAGGATCATTTTCAAGGTTGGGAAACACTGTCAAACATTTTAAACATCCAAAAAATGTCAAAATGACATTTTATGGACCAAACAACTAATTGCTTAATCAAGAAAATAATCCACTGATTCAATGATGATGAAAATTGTTAGTTGCAGCTCTACATCTGACCTGGTAGGACCCAACACACCATCTTGAACCTTGAAATCCCTGACTGGAAAACAAACCAAACCATTCTTTTCCATTTAGATTTACATTTTTATTTCATTCTAAATTTTGCTTGATTTCTATGAATTAATGTACATTTTCCTTAATTTTATTGAAGATTCAAAATTTCTCATTTATTTGAAGTTGTACAATATATCTACACTGGAGGACAAAATTATTAGCCCCCTATGAAAATAATTGTTTTTCCTCCCACATTTTAGAGGCTAAGTCTATATTTAAAGCCCCTGAGGGCCACTGGCGTTAGACTTCACATAATTTACGTTGGTGAATTTATTTTATGCTCATTATGATTGATCAATAATCAATAGTGTTCATTCATCCATACAGTCCAATACAGTTTCCCTCACTACACAGTATTACTTACCAGCCCAATGTGGCTTACAGTGGCTAAACAAAGGAGTCAAAAAACTTCTTAGAAAGAATCAGTGGATGTTTGGTTTCTTCTGGTAAAGACCCTTTGGTTATCTACCCTCCTACCCGAGAGCCATTCATCCAAACATGGATCCAGCTTGTTGAGAGTACTCTGTCTACTCACTGCATTCTTCCCAGATGACAAAGTAGTAATCTCTTTACCAAATCTTTGCTTCTGACAGTGCTTAATTATGGCAAGTTCAGTCGTGCACAGATCCTCCATGGACAAGACTCGTCTTTCTGATGCTGTGGCACTCTGCATGCTGGCATTAGAAGTCTTGGACTCCCTCCTCCTGTGAGTCATGTTGAGCAGAATTCTTTTGAACTTTAGGAACCAGGCTACTGCTATCTCCAGTCTCCTCCTGTCTGAGAAGTAAGCAATATGATGATCAGCACCATCAGGTGACTCTTTCACATTGGCTATATTCACAACAGCTTCCCTTTTGACCTCCAGGTCATTTGCTTCAATCACAATGTCCACTCTGTCATCTGGCCAGTCCTTTTCTGGCTTACACAGGAAACTTGAACCCTCTATCCAACTGCTATGACCAACAAGTCAGTGACACTCACACCTTTAGATGCCTCATCCACTGGATTGTTCCAATGAATAAATGACTCTGAAAACAACATGCACAAGCTGAAATCACTGCATTGCTATGCATTGATGAAGTCCTGAAATCTCTGTCCAATTGTTGCAGCAAAGCTATTTCCTTTAGTTCTGGGTCCTGGGAGTAATTTTGGCCTATTAACCTTTGACCCTGTCTTTTAATTACTTTTACTATGTCTTTAAACAGCGCTCTGCTTTTTGTTGTTTCCAGCATGTCATGTGCAACGGTCCTCCATCGATTTCTTAGCTTGAATGACAGTTTAGAGACAAATTGCCCTCGTGTTACTTGGCATGTCAAACTCTTGCATGTACTGTTGCTCCTCCATGGTGTTACAGCAGCCACACAGAAAAAGTAAGCTTGTAAAGCATTCACATCTTCGTTCTTTATTGGAGGCCAGGACGGAGGCTCTTTCTATGTAAGCCACAGAGATCTTGTATTTACTGCCAAAATGTTCCTGCAACAGCTGCTTTGCTTTATCATAGCCCAACTCAGGCATCATGTGAAGGCAACTATGTACAAGCTCCCTTGGCTGCCCCCCTGGTGAACTTTTCCAAATAGTACAGGCAATCAATCCTGCTGGTCTTTTCCTCCACTCCTTGATCAAATGCTCTCATGAAGGAGATATACTGAAGAGGATCTCCATCAAACAAAGGGATCTCTCTTTGCAATGATGCCAAGTGTTGCCGCTGGACAAGGGCTATGTTATTTAATTTTGCCTTTGCATCACTCTGTGGAAATCTCCAAATTCCCTTTGAATCACTGCTTGAGCATTGACATGAAAGGATTGCGCCTGTGTTTCCAGTGTACGTTGATATCTCTGCCCATTTAAATCAGTCCTCTCATTGGGTCCAGTTGCAAACTATTGACTGGTTTCCTATGTGTAACGTACCAGCTGACAATAAATGATTGGCTGCCAATTACCACTCCTGCAGTTGCTGTGGCTCACTCTGAGGTGCATAGTTAAATTCCTTTGCCATTGGGTTTAATCTGTTAGCAGGTGCTGCAGAATTTTTGTCAGAGGTCTGCACTACTGCAAGTTTGGCAACAGATTCAGCAAGCATAGTTTCCAAGTCATGCTGCTCCTTTTTTCTTCTTAACTGCTGCTCTTATTTCTCTCGTGCATGCTTTTCATTTAAAGCTGCTATATGAGCAAGCAATGCAGCCTTCTGTGCCTCTGGTGTAATTCAGGAAGTAGTGCTCTATTTACCATTGCCACTACCACTCTTCCTTGAATGTTTACTAGCTACATTTGAAATACTGTACTCTGAATTAATACAATCATCACCATTGTTAACAGTAGCATCATTTATTACATTTTGTTCAGCTCATGATACCTATAACTGCACCTTGGAAATAGGCTCATAATTAGCAATCATTCTGGCTTTGAACCACACATCATGATTTTCTTGCTTAACATCAGGCAACAGAATCATGAACACTCTTTACTTAATCACATAATCATTCACTAGTGTCTTGGCAGTTGTTCTGGGGTCTTTAGACACATCTTAGTTTTTGAAATCTTTTGCTTCCTTCCTCTGTCAAGATTGTTCTGTATTGTGTGACCTCAACTGTTGTTATTGGTACTGTGTACACCAGCAGAGGCCACAGGATCCGGGACAAGATCGAATGCTGGTAAATCCAGGAACTGAACCTCCCTGGCAGTCCTGATTTGTCGACTCATCTCAGCCAGCCATCGAGCTCCTTGCTTATTTTCTGGATGGAAGCAGAATCTTTGCGGGTACAGTCAGAGTTCTTTCCTAGGCTCTTTGCTGGCTGTTCTGAGATCGATTGGATGGTGGCTCCAGACATTGAGAGACAGAACTTGTCTACTACTCTTTCCCTTTTGAGCACTAAAGATCTTGTTCTTGTCCACTTAAAGCTCATCCTTGCCAAGGTGATGAGCTTCTCTAGGTCTTGGAGAATCCATCTACTGCCGGGAACGGATGTGGTGGTGACAGTCAGGTCACCCATAAAGACTCTTATTGGGGGCTGGCATACTCCTGATTTTGTCAAGGGTTCCATGATGACTGAGATAGTGAAGGCTGTTATTATGCCTTTCTCAAGCCAGTGCCAGCCCGATGTGCCTGACCCAGCAGTGACTCTTGAAATTATTGTAATAATCCAGAATATGGTCTATGATTTTGTTGGGAACATGATGCTGATGGTATTTTTGAGTCATTACTTTTTTCCTTTGAAAAGCAATTTGATATTTGGATTTTGAAATGTGCTCAATAAATATAATTATTATAATTACTGTTTTTTTTTCCATGAGCTGAGTCAAGGTTGAGATGGTTTGGTCACGTGCAGAGGAGGGACAGTGATAATACCGGACAAAGGATGTTGAAGATGGAAAGGAGGAAGACCACAGAAAAGGTTCATGAAGGAGGACATGAGGACAGTTGTAACAAAAAAGGACACAAGGGAGAGGACAAGATAGAGGCAGATAATCTGCTGTGGCAAACCCTAAAAGGAAAAGCCAAAAAAAATGACACAGTACGATGTCTGACACAGGACATATCTATTTGGGGGTTTCCCCCGGCATGAAAGGGCTTGAGTGTCCTGTCCCTGCTGTGAGGAGGTGATGACATCATGGCTGGCTGGACATAGACAGGAAGAGGAAATTCTTCTTTCCTTGCCTTACCAGGCAAGACACCCTATAATATTTGATTAGCCATGTTTAGACTGTTAAGCATTTTGTAGCATTTGTTACGAAAAGTGCTATAAAAATATAGTTAAATTATTAGTATATTTTCTTATTCTTATTGGTTTTATTGTGTGTGTGTAAAGTTGGATTGGATTGAATTGTGTGTTATTATTTCATATAAAAAACTTTTGGGCAATTTGTCAGTACATGGTGAAAAGAAAGGTGAGTACTGGGAACTGGTTCTGTCTAAATCAAAGAAAGAAGCACAATAGGCATCCGGTGGAGCTGAGGATGAAGAAGAGGAGGAGGACATGTCTATCTTTAGACTTTATATCAGAGAGTGTCAGATGCATTGGGAAACAGAGTCGTAAGAAGACCGGGTACTAAGGACGAAAATAGCGGAATTTTTTTTTCAGTAGTTTGCTGCTGTTGCTCAAAGGCCTTCATTATTCAAATACATCAGCTATGAATTTTCTAAAACCAACATCCTGACAGAAATATCTACAAATCACATCATTATTATTATTATTGCAATAATTGTGAAAAATATATTGTATTTTTTAGTGTAAACTGCTGGAAACTTGTCATTAAGGTAAAATATCAAGTGATTTTTGTAACTTAAATATTATATTATTATTATTATTATCATCATCGTTATTATTATTATTATAAATATTATTATTAATTTGGGCAACAAAAGTAATTTTTTCTTGAGTCTGTGACATGTTTTTGTAATTTACACACATTTTTTAAACATATTTTGTTAATATCAGTAACTTCTTTGGTAGTCTCTCAAAATACTCCCATAAGAGTACATAAAGACATAAAGTTAGAGAAAGGGCCACTAACCACTATCACATTGCGTTGAAGCCCTTTCTGGACTTTCACTTGTTGCCACCATTCAAACACAGCACCGATGATCACTCTGGTCTTGGATCGCTCTGCATCAGCCTTTTTCTGTGCAGTAACTTTTCTCAAAGACGTGACGTGGGCTGTTATAACCAAGGGTGTATGTATCTGATGGACGGTAGGGACATGTTTCCACCAATATTTGGAGAAAGTGTGTCCCTACCAATATTAGATACAGGACAAGTGTATACGTGTGTGCAACGCTGTGGGAGTAGATGAGAGCGAGTCTGCACATACCGTGTCTGCACATGCGAGATTAGTACACAAAGAGGGGGAAGTGCATGAGAGAGGGAGGAGAAGATGACAGTTTCATTGATGCATCACAATCCAATTATTTTGCTCGGGCCGTTCATTATGATTGGATGGTGTGTTTACAGTCCTGTCTGCTCCACAGGTGACTTTTTTTTAATGAATCGTTTACGATAGGGGTGTGAGGGGGATTTTAAGCAATTCAGTAAGAAATGCTCCAGAAAATAATCTCCCACCCCACCTTTAATCTTAATTCTGTCTTGTTTGGTACTAATTGTGTCTTTAATTTTCTAAAAATAATTTTCATTGTCACAGAAAAGTGGAAACAGCTAGAGCCAGAAAAAAGCAACAAAACTACATGGCAAATTAAACCAACTCTACTGCTGCTGACCAACTCTGTAGACATGTTTGTGAAAGATTTTATGGCACAAAACTGAGCATGTTCTCAGCTTTGTGCAGAATGTTGAATATGACAGAGTAGAAAGCTCTGAGACAAACCTCATCTATAAAAGTGTCATTTAACAGCAAAGCTGATGTACTAGTGTGTGTAAATATATATACAAATACATAAACAAATATTTTAATTTTACATTTCCTGGTGACCTACTTCCTCTTTCAGCTCTAGGTAAATCAGTCAATTCAATGTTGAATTAAAGGCCAGGCTGAGGAATATGGCAAAAAATAAACTACAAATTATTTTTCCATATTGATCTATATTTATCACAACATATACATAGTATTTAGGGCTGTGTATTAGCAAGAATCTGGTGATATGATAGGGCATTTGTAAATTAATTATTACCATTTCTCATATTTTTTAGTTCCTTAAATGCTTAAATATGAATATTTTCTAGTTTCTTTGCTCTATACAACAAATGAATAATTTTGATTTGTGGACAAAACAAGACATTTGAGAATATCATCATTTGGAAGTCTGGTAAACAACGATCAATATGTTTCAACATTTTATGGACCAAACAACTTATTGATCAATCGAAAAAATAACTGAGATTAATGTATCTTGAAAATGATTGTTAGTTGTAGCCCTTGTCTATTTTTGGAAAAAACTAATCCTAAAAACAATATTATATGTGTACACAATATTTTCTTTGTTGAGTGAGAGGAGTGCATGAGAATCAAATGGCTGAAAATCTGCTGCCAACTAGTGGTCAAAGGCTTAAGCACAACCAATGTCAAGAATATTTCCCCACTGCTGCAGTATCAGTTCATGAAACCTCTCTTCTTACACCCCTAATGTTTTTTACTGTTCAAGTTTATCAATTTTTTTTATCGAACAAACATGCCTACAGCAGCTTTAATGATTTTTATATCGTTTTTTTTTTTAATTATGACATTATTTTTAAGTTTCAGCTTGACTTTTGAGCATTGAGCATAATATATTATAGAGCACAATATAAGAACACTATGTGCCTCTCATTTAAAAAGTTTTTACTCCACCAGTCTTTCTCTAAAGTCCTCATAATGCTTTATTTTCCTCACAGACTATGAATCATCTCTCACACATGCATGTGTCTGATTGTCATCACATGACCTCAGACACTCAAGCCATAATAAAGACACGCCGGTGAAACATGAATACACTTTTGTATCTTTACTGTTGCTCTCACATGTCCGTGTCTCTGACAACATAAACAGATCTCATTGTGAATGAGTGAGCCTGTAATAATGGTTCTTTCCAGGCTCATGTTTTCATCACAGCCTGCGGTTCTTTGCTCATTTACACACCTTTTTTTCCCCACTACTCTCTCTACCACTCTTTCCATGTACTGTAGTTCAAGTAGGGGTGGAGCAGCAGAGAACAGAACCTTGTGTCTTTGAGTCACATGGAAATGTTAAAAGTTAAAAGTGGAAAGAGGAAAAAGGATTTGACCTGCAGTGAGTGAGCAGCATCAGTGAAGGACGTATTTGATGAAGAGGGCAGCTTCCAGCCCAAGTCCAACTGGGTGTGGTTGCTTTGTCAACCTCAACTGTCCTGTAGTGGCCATTAAAAATGACATAATACATGACGCATGACACAGCCTTAAAGGAATAGTTTAGCTAAAAAATGGAAATTCACACCATATCCAACCTTTATTATGCCAATAGGGAAAGAGGGGGGTGAAGTTTCCAAATCCAAAAATAGTTTTAATTTTAATATATTTGAAACAACAGGAAAACAAAAGGTAAAATGGCTCCCTACTTCTCCTGTGGTGACATCCAAATCTCCAGTGCTCTGACATTCACTCACCCATTGGAAAACACCATCGTCTGATCTCATCTTGCATCTTTCCAGCAACAGCTTGTGCACTATGAGTGTGAAAAACTGAAGGGGGCACCAGCCTAGGAGGCTAACAATGCTATTTTGAGTCACAACATGACATTTTGTTTTTTAAATCCATTTCCTCTGTAAGCTTTCAGAAAATTTGCACAAATATTCTTTCAAATATCCACACATGACATTCATGTCATGCATATTTGTGCGCATTTTCGGAAAACTTATGTGAGCAAAGGTAGACTGCTGAGCAAAGGCTCGGCTCATTTAAATTTAAGAAAAACAATATTAGAGGTTTCAAAGTGCAGTTTGGATTCTACAGTGTCTCAGGGGAAGAAGGAGCTTGAAATGAACCACACAATATGTGAGCAAGATGTGCATTTTTTTTTCTTTCTACAGTTTTATTTTTTCTACAGGATTATATTGTGAATGGGTCAGACTTGGTAGGGACATTTTCATATTATGCTATAACTACTGTAGTAACTGAAAGATTTATTATAGATGACAAACCAAACCTTGACAAATGTCACCAGCAGAGGAGAGAGGATAAGGAGAAAGAACTGATAAGATGAAGAAAATGCCAGTGACGAAGCAGAATGATGGATGGCTACAATAATGGAGAGAGGGAGGGTGTCGGCTATTAGTGTGGGAATAAAGGGGAGGAGCCTGATGGCCACAGCAACAGTTCAGGTGTCATTAGTCAAGCGTGGCCAACAGCCTGCAAGCAGATGAAGCATCTATAACCAAACACACACATGAACACAAAGAGGCTCAGTGGAGCACAGTGAGGCTCAGTGGAGCACAGTGAGGCTCAGTGGAGCACAGTGTGACACAGTGGGTGTCACTGCAGCTTATAGAGGAGAATTAAGAAGGAGGGACAGAGAAAGGAGACAGATGAGGACAGATGGGAGAGAAACAGGAGATGAGAGTGAAATTGCATCACACTGGTGGGTGGTAGGGGTGTGAGCCAAACTTCAGCTGCCCGGCTTCTATTGAACCAGGGGTTACCATGACAACACAAACGCACATCACCATGATGACACAGTTATCACACTTCACTAAAAATTTTTGTAGTTTAGATCCTAAACATCAATGGGCGGAGACTTTTGTGTATAATCTACTGTCATTTGGTTTCTAATTAAAAAAATGATATTACCAGGTATTTAATTAAACCGTGTTAGAAAAACTAATTCATGTGTAATTCAGTTACCGAAAATGATACAAAAATGTTGTAATGGTATGAAAACCTGTTATTAACAAAAAAATTTCTTAAGTTAAAACAATTCTGAAAAGAGTATTAGTGTTGTAATGTTACAGAAACATGTAAGTAATGTTATAAAAATTTCTTAGCAAAAAAATTTGAAAGAACGTTTCAAAATGTTGTAAGTTACAAAAATATCTTACTAAGGGCATGTTTTAAAGGAAAAAACAACAATCATTAGTAAGATCATTGTAAATCACAAGGTCCTGGAATGATGCAAAAATGCAAATATTCAAATTAATAACAACATATCAAATTTCTCTCACAATTTTTCCCAATAATGGAAATTTACCACATTATACTTATTGTGTTATATATGTATATAAAGATATATATCTCACCGTGAGATATCATCAAATACTGTTTCTTTACTAATGGTCACACTGGTGGATGGAAGCTGTGAGCCAAACTTCACCTGCCTTGCATATATCTCTTGTAACAGGCATTGTCATGGCAATAAACATGCATCTCTACCACGTTGATGTAGCTATCACACTTCCCTTTAGTGCAAGCTAATGATAAATCATTAATAATAACAAACACATGATATTTTTATAGCAAAGACTTTAGTGCGTGCTTTCATCTGTGTGCATTTTCATTTACAATACTTCATGATATATGGTGAAATAAAGGAAGGTGGTCTGCACCCAAACACTCAGTCAGCTCCCCTGCAGGGCAGCAGCCCAAATGTGAAATCAATAGTCTTGTTCCTGCCCACAGGAGCTCAGGTTACACACACACAGACACACAGATGTGTGTGTATGTGGGGGGGGAGATTAACTGAATAACAAGGGGGGGGGGGGGGGTATATACACCCACACAGGGTGCTCAGGTGGTCTCTCTCTCTCTCTCTCTCACACACACACACTCTCACACACACACACACACACACACATACACAAACACACACTTTTGCAGCACTGCAGCAGCAAACAGAAAAAAGGTGAGTAAACAAAGTCAAAGTTAAAAAATGCAGCAGTTACGAATTTGAGATATTATTATGACTAAAATTAAATAAATTAAAGTGATGGTTCAAATTTGTTAAGTGTGGTTATAATCTCTCACTCTCAGAAAATCTATGTTTTTAGCTCACATGGACACTGGAGCTGCAGGTGTGGTCAACTTGTGTCACTGAGGTACAGTAAACCTGAATGAAGGATTTTAAACACCCAAATCACATTTGAACTTAATGAGGGAGGCAGCAGTGAGCAGACTTTTGTGTGGTGTGATGTTAAATGACACATTTTCTTCTCAGACTTTGGTGCAGGGTACTTAGCAGCTTGCAAAGTGACACTAACTTGGGTGAGTTTTTACATGGCTTTTTTTTTTTGCAGAGAGACAAAGTTTTACTGCAAGCAAGTCAACAAAGTGTCAATACGTTATACAATGATGAATAACCCTTAAACATGTCCAGCTTGTTTATCTTTCAAATATTTATTTGCCTCTTTACTGGACATGCATGCACTTTACATGCTTGTCTATGTCAATTTACCCATCATGGAATCTTTCAAACCCTCTGCTGTCATAATCTTGCTGTCATCAATGCTGTCATGCTCTTAAATAAAAACATCTTTATGAGGCGTAGAGATAGAGCTGTTCATCCTTATTTTTGCTCGGTCTAGCAGAACTGGGGGGTTTACTTCTGCCACCAGGGAATATGAAGCACAGTAGGTATAACACACACACGGATGCATAACCTGTGTGTAAACAACACATTCCTGCTGCTATAAGCCAGTCATGTGCACTGTGTAATTCCTAAAGGCAAAGGCAAATGCACACACACACTAACAATTGCACTTCTATGAGGTGAGGACCCTCATAGACATAATGCATTCCCTTGCCCCTTAACCGAACCCTAACCATCACAACTAGGTGCCTATCCCTTACCCTAACCCTAACCCAAATCCAATTCTAACCCTAACCCTAAAACCAGGTCTTAACCCTGAAAAAGCCCTTTCATAAAGGGGTGACAGAAGGTGAGGACCAGCCAAAATGTCCTCATTTTGTAGGATTATACAATGTTTGGTCTTCACTCGGCAACAAATACAAGAGCAAACACACATGCTACCAGCAGCTTGGTTTGTCTTCCTCCATTAGTTTACTATGCTTCCTATGCTGCCTTCGCCAATTGGCTCTTATGAAGCCGAGTCTGAAGCAAATAAGTCCAAGTGAGTGTGTGTCATCAGACACACAAACATATGTGCCAGTCAGTTTCCTGCAAAACCACCCCCAGCATTCCAGCTGTGAACAAACACACACACACACTTCATTTCCTGAAGGTCTCGGTGCCTGTGACTAGTGTTTCTTCAGGCACAGTAGAGGAGATAATTTCAAAGACAATCCATTTTAAGAAATGCACGAATGAAACAGTTGCCAAGACAATCAATGAACAGTGACACATTCACTGTGGCCTTTGAATGTGTGTGATGTACAAGAATATACAGCTGAGGGTCACAGTTTGACTCCCCCTCAACCAACATGCAGATATTAAACCTTTATAAATGGTTGAAGGGATAGTTCAGTTTTTTAAAGTGTCGTTTGAAGAGGTGCTATCACATTGTCAGCACTCACTCAGTATGTTTTCATGCACACTTTCACTGAGCTTAGGCCATAGTCCAACTAAGATAGGCAACTGGACAACTTAAAGAGTCTGAGTATACATGCGGAGAACCAAATCGAATTATTGGCCTTTTACCTCTGCCTCCGTAGGTGGTGCTTTATCTATGTATAAGCTGGAGCATATTGAATTGGTTCCCCATTGACTTTTATGTCACAGAAAAACAAGCAGTGAGATGGACGGTAAGATGGATCATGCTGTGGTTCAGTATGTTCTGTACCTGCTGTACATGCTAATCGTGATACAAATTAGATTGAGCACAACTCTTGTGGTTGCTGTGTTGTCTGGAGAAAGACACTGCTGCCGTATGATTTCTGGCAATTGTCTACTTCTACCCCCCAGGTCAGAGACAGGAAGAAATTTTAGTGCAAGCGCAGAACGCCAAGTCCAACTCCAGTCAACTAAGCATATACATGCAGGAGTAATCGGACTATGAATCACATTATAAAGGTAGTATGTTTGTGCGTCTCGGACTAGATCGTCTTTAGTCTAACTAACGTGCTTATTTGACATTAAGAAAACCAAATTATTGTCTTAGTCCGACTAAATTTGGACTTTTATCATGCATGTAAATGCACCGACTGCACCCTCCCCCAACAGCTACTCCCGGTCGTGGGCTAGAAACATTCAACTTGAAGAAGAAGAAGCACTGCAGAGCAGTCAGTCAGCTAGGAGCTGGCCAATCACAAGAGACTCAGTGTTCTGGGGGGCGGGCATTAGCTCAGAAACAGAGTGCCTGTTCAGAGGCTGGCAGAGAGTAGCAATAAACTAACTTAATCTGAAGAGATTATTTATCTAAGTAGACATCGGTAATCTCGATTTTTGGTTCAAAAAGACCATTCTATCTGACCTTTAAGAATATGGTATGTGTTTTCCTGCTGGAAACTCTCTTCACCAAAGTCCATAGTGAAAATCAGCACTTCTACCTCACAAGGACAAAGGAGTTTCTGGTCTACTGCTGCCACTTTTGGTTAATTTGTGTTGCTTAGGTGTTGGAAAATCCTTCATTCAGATTTACACAAAATAGCTTATTTCTAATTAGCGATGGAGGAAGCAGTGGATTATCAACTCTTGTGTGCTGTGATCTAAAATTGCTGATTCTTTTCTTTTCAAACTTCAGAGTCCAGGTGGAAAATGCTCTCTACTGGCAAAAGAAAGTTTGAATTATCACTTTAATTGACTTAGAAAAGCAAGAAAATCCTATTGTGAACCTATGCCTGAAAACATTTGAGCTGCAAATGTATCACTGATCTGTGTAAGTAACAATTATTTTCATAATAGATTAATCAATTTATCTGGTCCATAAAATGTTATTTGGTTCATAAAATGTTAAAAAAAATGTTGATCAGTGTTTCCCAAACATGGAAATGATGATGTTCTCAAGTGTCTTGTTTTTTTTTTAAAAAACTAAATTATTTTTTAATGATGTCTTTGTTATAGGGAGTAAAGAACCCACAAAATATGTTTGCCTTCAGAAGCCTTTAGGAAGCTGAAAATGTGCAGAACTTTCTTTAATTATCTAAAAAATAAATTAAGTAAATCATTGCTGCCTTAGATCTGTGTTATGCTGAAACAGTAAAGGCTCAGTGAAAGAAGTAGGACTTTGCTTCAGCCTTGACACACACTCATATGGTTCCACTTTAGTCAGGAATTATCTCCTTCGGCGACAAAGACTCTCCCCTGACAAGATCTCAGAGGCTTGACTCCTCTTTCATTTGGCTTTGATTTACAAGGCCTCCTGCCTGGGGTTTTAGTTAGAAGGGATGAAGGCTCCGTCTCTACACTGGCTCTAGATTTACCCCCTTTTTTTAAACAACACACACATGGATACTCACAGTCAAGTGGGGATTCCACTTACTGAAATGTTCTGAGTGATTTGAAGGATAAAGCGGTAGAAGATGAGTGAGTGAGTATGATGAATGTTTCAAGCACATGACACATCACACATGCATGTCAGAAACATTTGAGACCAGCTTAAATATAACTTCACTGCTGTCCAGCTTCTTACAGCAGCAACTGGTGTCAAAATAATAATCGTTGAGGCATTTGTGAGCAGAATTTTAGTGCTGCCCTTCATTTACCCCGTCTGCTCAGGAGTTATTACTCACAGAAATCAGCAATAGCACTATTTACTCACTGGGGCAGACAGGAAGTTTTTACCTCTGAAGTGGCTCTCTCTCCTTCCTATTGAGGTTTAAGGTCAGACCAAACCACCACTCCACTCTGTCGCTCAGCTTTTATCCCCTGAAAAACAAGAGATAAATGGACAAAGTCTGTCAAATATATATGATGTGGAGTCAGGGTTTTGTTTCAGTTGTATTCAGTGCATTAGACATGTCAACCAAGGCCATTACATAATAAAAAGAAAAAAAGAAAAATAAAAGAAGTGTAGTTAGTTTGAAGTGTCGTTGGTGCCAGCCTGACATTCACTCATTCATTCTCACTGAAAATATGTTAGTAACACAAAGAACAGGATTTAGCTACTTTACATAAAGGCTCATCTAATAAAGTTTATGCCTAATTTCTACGATATCTTAAGCACATGTTTGTTGATTTATTTCTCTGTCAGACATAGAGAAATAAAGAATTTAAGTTTTGCAAGATGCTTAGTCCCCTGTACGAAAGTCCACAGAGGAAATCTGTGATTTTACATCACAGCACACGGGAGTTTTTGATCCACTGCTGCCTCCATCAGTAAGTTCAAATGTGTAATTTGGTGATATTGGTGTTCTACATCCTTTGTAGCAGCGAGATAAAGTGGCAAACGTTTTCTCAAAGTATCATTGACTTAAGCGGGCATTGTTTTACTTGACAAGCCTTTAGTTAAGTGTCTATAATCCTTTTTCCTTGTGTCCTAACTGGAAGCACAACAAATCTTATCCCTCTCTCCGGGTCTATCCACACGGAAAACAAAATTTATTTGTCATTGTTTTTGTCGTTTTGAAAACATTGTCTGTGAACATGGCATCGTTTCAGGAAATGTCTTCATCCACACAAAGTACAAAAACTTTTTATATATAAAACATAAAAGCTTTATTCAAACAAGTAAATGTTACAATGTATACAATCAAAGGACTGATTTAAGGTGACTCAAACATAACCTGCACTATCCCTTTAATGAATCTACTTTGTTTGCCCTCACTGCACTGCAGAATTCAAAGAATCGGCAGCAGTGGGAGAGCAGACTAATTTCACTGTCACAGAATGCACAGGATTAACGGCAGAGAAGGCAGGAAAAAAAATGACAACATTCAGATTAAGAATATGACATGTGACTCACAAAGCCAAATGCTGTAACTACCATGAGATAAGCATTTCACAACATGAGCCAGAGCAGGAATCCATCTTGTCAGAACTCTTACTCGCACATTAACCATGACACTCTGTTATGACCGACATTTAACAATTTGACGACTCACCATCGCTGACTCACACCAGGTCAACCTTATTTAATCTAAAACTTATCTGGATGCTGATTCATCGTCTGGCAAGAAAACATAACCACATCAGATTATAACACGCAGAGTCAGCCAGAGAATATCAAAGCTATGATTTGGTCGAGGTGTGTGTTTACCGAGTGTGTGTGTGTGTGTGTGTGTGAAGTAGGCAGCTGATATTGTGGTCAAGTACAAGGAGGCTGTTCCCTCTGCCCTCAGCTGTTCCTTCCTTCTCTACACACCAACAGTTGTTCTGCCACAGCATGTGGGCTCTTTGCCTGGCATTAAAAAACATTTGTATGTGTGTGTTCACAGACCTGTAACAGTGTGTCAGAAATAGTGGGACAATATATGATTATTGTACAGTGTGATTAAAAGATTTTTTTCACTTTTAAGGTTACTGTAACATTATAACACATTCACACATTCATAATCATTTGTTTATTTGTAACATGTTCTTTTCTAACATTAAAACAATTACTAACACCTTTTTGTAACCACAGTCATGTTTTTTGTACAGATTGTAACATGTTTCCTCTGTATCACTATTTCAAAATATGTGCACAAAAATTGACCTTTGACCAAAGAAAACTAGTGTAGATTAAGATACAGAATAAAAAATAAACATCTTCTTTCTTATTGCCCTTTTTCCAATAATATATGTAATTGCATTTATTTGGGTAGTACGAAAGAGGGTTAGGGCCACATCTGAATATATTTTTTGAAAATCTCATCTCAGAAATCTGAGGATTATTCTGACTTTTAAAGTCAGAATTCTGAGAGAAAAAAAAAATCCAAACTCTGACTTCTGGCTTTTTTAGCTTAAAGATAATCATGAAAGGATCTATTTTATTTTTAAATCTTTCCATGCTTTGTGTTTTGTGTGTTTGTTGATTTGTACATAGGTGTCTAAAACCCACCACCTCCTCTGTGGTGTAATTTGCTCACAGTTAACGTGTGATATCACTCAGTCAACACAAGGCCATAGAACAGGTGCTGCACTGACACATGGGTCTGTGCAGCTGCAGGAAACATAGTTGATCCAGTCACAACAGCACACAGGCCGACAACAGCTGCTCCAGTGCTGAAAACAAAGACCAGCCTGCTATGATCACACACACACACACACACACTATATAGATTGTAGAATTCCTGCTTTGTAACAACCATTGATAATAAGTGGGATGAATGTGTATGTATATGACCCACTTATTATCAATGGTTATAACAAAGCAGGAAAGGCAAGCCAATTCTACAACAAAAAAATGGAATCCTTCCTTTTAAGAATATTGAGAAATTACTAAAATCCACTGACCTGTGCACACGCATATGTTTGTGGAGCAACAATATGACCTGAGAGCAATGTTTCCCTTGTACACTGAGGCGACTGTGGGCACTATAAAAAAAACAACCACACAACTGGCCCAATAGGTGTTTATTTAGTTTCAACACACTTTTGAACGTGGCCTAGATCTTTGCTTCACTTCAACAAGAGACTGAGGGGAAACACAGGAGCTGTGTACTGGACACAGGTGTGTCCTTGTCCAACAGAAATTAAAAAAAAAAAAAAAAAAAACCTCCCCCACATTTATGGAAAACTATCAGGGTGGTTCATTTCCTGTCAGGGCAGGAAGTGGGAAGGAGGGCAGGGCACTGATGATGTCATAGCAGGAAAAGAAAGACGGGATTGTTGGAGAAAATGAGAAAAAAAAAACTAGGAATCGGGCTGAACTAAAGCACAAAGCAACATTCCAAAAATAAAGCTTTTTTTTAATTCTGACTTTCTTTCTCAGTTAATGGTGTCCAGTCTGACATACACTGACATTAGTAACCAAACTGTAATGGTCAAATATGCTTGATGGGTCTTTTTTGAATGGCATAATTTCCAAAATAAGACACAGGCTGTAAAGCCATTTATTTAAACATCCATGGATCCGGTATTTTTCAGCCGGGCCACTTTGCATGTGGGTCACACTAATTTTGCACTCCTTTATTCCAGACAGAAGGGTTGACTATTTCTGCAAAATAAGTGTGAAGATATCAAAGAAAATATAAATATAACAACAAAATATAACAAAACACTGCCCTTAAAATAATAAATACATTTAATTAATTTCTTTTTATCCAACAAACCAATCAGGATGTTTATGTGTGCCATATAAAATTCTTTACTGCCCAAATTGTAATGCGAAAACAAAACAAACTGGATTAAATGCTTACAATATAAGAAAATGACCATAAATGGAACATATGGGAGAAAAATCTGATCGATATATATGTCACAATCTAAATCATATCAGTATTTCCATATGGACAATGAATGGATGGAATATTTCTGTAAGGCTGGAAGATACAGCTTATAAATAATATCTGGATATGTTCAGTCTGTATCCCAATATGAGATATATGGTGATATGAAGTTGCACACAGGTTGTTTCTCTGGACTAATAAAAAGTTTTCTCTTGAGATGTTTGATCTTCTCAAAGAGTGAGAGTGACAGTACAGTGTAAATAACCTCTAATATTAAATATCTACTGTTATGCAATTTCAGATAACACCCGGTTTATTTCTTTGGCTTTTTAAGTTTCAATGAAGGATATTTACATGTATTAGAAACAATGAAATTGACTATAAATATGGAAAAGTCTGGTATAAGACAAATAATTAGGCTTAAACTTAAACAAGTGTCATTAAGTGGCTTTTTAAAATATATTTCTGCCAATTCCATGTATTTTTTTAATCAATATATATAATATTGAGGGTATTTTACAAATGTATTCAATATAATAAAGATAATGATTGTTCATGCAACAGCCTTCAAAAGCAGGAAAAATCATCACAGATACCTTATCATAATATGACAATATCCAGAATCTAAGACCATATCTCGTCTCGTGTCACCATATATTGCCCAGCCCTACATTCAGGTGTGAAGACAGCATCCTAAGAAAAAGACCATATAAATAGAGATGAAAACCTGCTCAACACGCTACGTCACAGTGACAACAGAAGATTCAAAGATGCCTCTCTCTCTCTCTCTTATTTGTGTTGCACAGTGACACAGCAGCTGGAAACACAAGATACCCTGTTGAAAACAAAGAGGCAAAGACCAGTCAACATGATAATCTGTTGGTGATCGTCAATTCGGCAAAACTCCAGATTCATTGACCAGAGACAACAGACAGCATCCAAATCTGGTTTCAGAACAAGAAGACGTGACCCTTAGTGTTCCTGTGAGAGCACTGGGGCAAACTGCAAAGCCTGTGTTCTCTAAGAAGGTGCATTAGTATTGATTAGTGTATTGCTTTTACACCAAGTCAAGTGCAACTCAGTCCCTCACGGTCAAATGTCTGATCTTTTTAGTGGGTCAATACAAAAAGCAACGTCAAAAGTCAATTTAAAAGTGATAACTCAGTGGTTTTTTTGTGGTACTTAAGCTGACATATTCTTTCCTCGTGTCTGTGTTGGCAGCCATGTTCTTAGTGCGAATGGGCCTCCATGTATCAAGCTGGTTGTTAGAGATGAAACACAACTTCATACTAATACACTTCAAAAAGCCTGAACTAGCCCTTTAATGTGAGAAAACCACTAGATTTAAGAACAAATAGTGTTGCAGTTTTTTTTTTATCTTTTCAGTGTACTGTTGATTCTTAAGTGCTTCTTGTTCACATAAACATGAAAATTAAGTCTTTCTAACAAGGCTTAAAACTAAATCATTGGTGAAGATTTGAAGTGACCATCCACTATCATGTACTGACTATCTGTGCCAGTTTTTCCACACACAAACGCACTGAAGTCTGGCAGCAATTACAGGGAGCTAATCTCCTCTCCCCTGTGGGATTCACCACAGTCCATGCAGTGAGCCCACGGCTCTGGAAAAATCACACATGGTGGGAATTATGGAATAATGCTGTGTCAGGAATGTTCCCACGATGGCCAGTGGTATCTGATGGGGGTCCCACTGGCTGTGCAGCAACCAGAGAGGTTCACGAGTGATGCAATGTAACACAAACCCTTGTGTTAGTTCACATTTGGACCGGTTCCTCTTTCTGTTGCAGCATTTGGGAACTTTTCTTCTCACAGCAGAAGATACAAGTGTGTCCAACATTTAGCGCTCCATGAGCTTAAAGGGATACTTAAGGATTTTTGAAATGCGGTTGTGTGATTATTGACACATTGTCAGAGCCGATTTTGTCTCGTGTGCACTCACTGAAAACATGGCTGCCAGCAAGGATGCAAGGAAAAACAGATTTTAGCCACTTAACAAGAGACATCTGATAAAACCAACACCTGCTAAAGTATATGATAGCTTAAGAAAATGTTGCCACCTCATCTCAGTGTCATCTTTCCTGTGCGCTATGATGTAAAATCACTGTTTTCCCCTATGGACTTTGGTGTTGGAGCATGAGCCCAGTAAAATCTACACCTACCTAAGTCTACAAGAACATGTTCACTTTTTTCCTCTCTTTTATAGGGTGATTTTATGAGAGCCAAGTCCAGGCAATGTACGTCACGCAATGTGTCATAAATGCACTCCAAAAAGCTTAATCTATCCAACATCTACAAGGGGTGACTAGTCGAGCTGACTACAACTAATATGCTCATGATCCTCCTCGCAGCTTCAAAGTTGGTCATGATGCTAGTGTGAGGGTAGGTGTATCTCCATTCACTCAACGAGTTGCAATGTTTGGCACGTGGGCTGAAATAATCGTGAATCACTCGACAGTAAAGATCAGCGGTGCAGGGAGATTGGTGCGTTACTCAGCTACTAACTTAACTCAGTCAAAAGAGGCTTGGGTTTATACTGGAGAGCTGCACAGGTCTTAGTCAGTGAGGTTTGGCAAAGGTCACACATTCTCACATTTCTATCCATTTTAAGGACTCTGCATTGACTTCTGTTCACTTGGATAAAATACACAAGGCTTGGTTTACTAACATTAACCATAACCACAATTCAAATCTTAACCAGTTCCTCAGATATTAAGTTCTGCCATATTAAGAGCAGGTTTTGGTCTCCATGATGACCACTGGTCCTGACAGGGTAAGTGTTTATGACAGAAGAGGTCCTAAAGAGGTAACAAATACAATAACAAACACGCACAAACAGCACTACTTTGTAAAATTAAGTCTGAAGGTTTGAGTAACTGACAAGGGACTTTGTCACAAAGCAATTGTCAACTTCACTTCTACAGTGACAAGCAAGGTTGTCTCACTTCAATTCTTTCAGTGTTCTACATGAAGCCTGCTTTTATAACAAAAAAAACTGAAAAAAAATGTTATGACAATATCCAGCTGTACAGTAAATGCAGAGCAAGAAGTTGAAGCCAAGTGCCGCAATAAAAAAAAAAGTGCTACTTGGAGACACTGATGGAGCGAAACGAAGAATGACCTCAGTGTTTCCAAGTCTTTTTTTTCACATGGCATCAAAAGACTATTTTATTGGTCCTCATAAACCTGTCTCTCCTCTGCCTCTGACTGATACATCTCTCCTTGCAGGTGTTCTTCCACTTCCACCACTTTTTTGGCAGCTGGCTCGGTTGTAGAGTCACTCGTGACATGGTGATGTGCGGTGAACCCTGTGGCCTGTGAAGCAATGAGCGGGCAACGTGACAAGGGCAGGCTTCTTTCCAACCCCACTCGTTTCTATTCCTTGAGGCTTAGCCAGATGCTTCAGCACTGCCTGGATGTTGCAGCCGCTTTCAAAAGAGACATGAGCCAGAGTAACTTTCATGATTACAAGTAATTTTGAGATTGCCATTTCTGATCTGAGGTGGGGAAAGTAGGCTACTTGGAAAGGGCATTTCCAGCAAAAGTGTTAGTCAAATCTTCTTTCTGCTTCTCCCTCTACGGGGGTGCCCACAGTGGATCATCAATCCTGTCCTATCCCTTGTGTCCTCTACTGCTGCATTAACTGTCCTCATGCCCCCCTTAATAACATCTGTTAACCTTGTGATACTAAGTATTAATACTTGGTATAAGCATCAGGTCATAGTTTGGACTGCATCAGATTTTGAATTTACGATTAAGTGATTTTGACTAGTATTGGACCAATGCTGATACTTAGCATTGATACTTAAAATTAATACTGATACCAAGTATCAGTATTAGCTCACATTGAACTGTATCAGATTTAGCATTTATCTCTTACCAATATCTGATCAAGTGATTTTTACCAGTGTCACACTGACACTGATACCAAGTATCTATTAAGTTATTAAGTATAGATACTTAGTATTAATAACGATACCAAGTATTGGGATCAACTCATACCTAGTTTGGACTGTTGATATTTTGGATTTTTCTCTTCTGATATGCGATCCAGTTATTTTGACAACTATCATACCGATACCAATACTAAGTATCAATAAAAAGTATCTATCAAGCATTGATAATTAGAATAGATACCGATACTAAGTATCATATCGGCTCATCCGTAGTTTTAACCTTCAATGTAGGCTTATTACATCAATGAATCTTCCTGGAGCTATAAATCCGGATGAAGACGATGTAAATTCAGTGACTTCTCAGGTCTGGAATCTATTTTTCATGCGTGCCAAGTTATCTGTTTGTTTCAGTTAATTTCTATTTAATTTTATTTGTATAGTGCGAAAGGGGAGTGCCAAGGGAAAGAGGGAGGCAAGATAGAGACAGCAGAGGGAGACCAGGAGCAGATACTGTATATAACAGTTGTATCAGACACATACCAATGCTTCTGTAACCACACACACGCACACAAAAAAAACATAACACCCCCGGCAGAAAACAATGCTGGGAAAGCCTGTAATTACTGACAGCATCTCTGACCTCCTCTGATAGTCTCATAATGCCATGATTGTTAGTGTAAACCAAGTGGGGTATAAAACTGAATCCAGTGTGGAATTGAGTGGAATGTGACCAGGAGGTTGCTGGTTAGAAACCAACTGTTCAAGCATTAAACGGGGGTCATGTAAACATTTTAAGGCCAAGAGGCAGGCATTTCACAGCAGGGTGAGGAGGAACAGTTATTTATACGAGTGTATGTGATTGGAAAAAAAAAGGATGCTGGGCAAACACACACACACACACACACACAGATGCAGCGTTATGGTTTCATGAGAACCAGCTAAACTCAGATCAGGAGAAGAGAGGACACAGGAAGTGCTGGTGTTGTGTTTATCCCAGACTGAGAGGCAACTACAGCCATTATCTGCTGCTTTAAATAAAGATGCAAAATACTGCACGTGGGAGCAAAATGAAAGCAATTGGAGCAATTTTTTGGAAATTAAATAACTTGTCAGTTGCATTTTGTATCATTTTATGGTAAATATGATTATTAGTTAAATATTTTGGAACATCTTGTCACTTTTTTGATATAGTGAGTAAATTATTTGTAAGATTACAACTTTTTTTGAATCATCAGGATGGGTATCTATAAAATTAATTCACCCATTTACTCTGTTGTGACAGGAAATATCATCTCTTATCATCCCCACTGTAAAGTTAAGGGGAAAAAACTAAAATGATTTAAAAAAAAAAAAAAAAAGACAAAAAACCTAGAATAATGACACAAAAACAATAAATAAGTCACTAAGAACAAAAAAAGTACTAATCATCCCAAATAGGCTCTCACCTATTTGCTTAGTTAAATCCAGTTGGTGACTTTTTTTTGGCCAGGCAGTGTATATCACCCACCTCTACGATATTATCACAATATTTGTCACAAACATTATATGTATATTGCCATGCAAAATAATGTGATATTTTAGCGTCTGATAAGGTAACACTACTAGTGTTACCTTACAAAAATTAAACTAACCTATCAAAATGTTAGTAACTATATAAAGAACATAGAGACATTAATAAAATATTACTAATGGTACAAAAACCTTACTAAAATGGCAAAACCTGTGTGAACGTAAGTCAAAATCGTGAAAGAAAACATACATGGACACATGCTCAGCCATGATCAGCTACTTTAATTCAATTATGGGTGCCAGTAAGTTTTACACATGAAAGCAACAACGTAAAGTAGGAAATAAATCCACTTCCTGCTTCGATATGTGATTCTTAAAATTGAAGTACAGATCATACATCAGCCATAGCTGCTGCAGCGTGTGTGTTTCATTTTTCTATGTGGCTCTGTACTTTGAAAGCTCTTAAGGACATTCACTCTGAAGCTGCTCTGCCACAAGCTGTTTGCGTTCTGTCCACGTCTGAGATCCATTATCCACGGCCTAGTTCTAAAGGCTGCCTGTCCATGCAGACCCACTGCTATCCCATCCATCAACATGTCCCACAACTGCTGCGCTACAGCTTTACACAGACGGCAACACAATACCATAAATCAACTCCTCTGCTCTCTCCTCACTGAAATATGATCCTACTGCAGGAATTCTACTTCACAATTCCCACTGGGATGAGATTCCCTTTTCGCAACTTAGCATGATCCTTCACCCACAGGTCACAAGTCGTATATACAGTCATGTGAAAAAATTAGGACACCATATGAAAGCCTGTGTTTTTTTTAAAACATATTTTAAATATATTTGGACATATGTATATTTAATATTGGGCCAAACGGTTGGTGTAGTGGTTAACATTCTTGCCTATGCAGCAAGAAGAACACAAGGGCCTTTATGCATGGAGTTTGCAGGTTCTCCCCATGTGTGTGGGTTTTCTCGGGGTTCTTTAGTTTCCTCCCACAGTTCAAAAACATGCAGATTTGGGGATTAGGCCAATTGGACATTCTGAATTATCCATCGGTGTGAATGTGAGAGTGGATGGTTGTTTGTCTCTGTGTGGCCCTGCAATGGGCTGGCAACCTGTCCAGGGTGTACCCCGCTTTTTGCCCTATGTCAGCCATGACCCTTATGTGGAGGATACAGTGGTAGAAGATGAGTGAGTGAGCGTGATATTTAATATCAATTTTAACAAATCAGGTATTCAAGTAACATAACTTAACAATTATGACTGAAGAAAAGACTTACATTTTCTGTCAAATGTAATTCTAAAAAAATGAAATTTCTGATGACAAATAAATTAGGACACCCCCACATTTATTCCCACTTAGAATGGTTAAAATCATACACAGGTGCACATGATTAGAATATCCTTACTCAGCATTTTGAAGAAGGCCTATACCATTTATACTTTAGAAATGTAGTATGGTGTGCACCTGACATTTGGAGTGAGAGTGAGATCGAAAGAGCTGACTAAGGCCTTCAGAATGGAGATTGTAGCAGCTTAGGAGTCTGGTAAGGGATTTAAAAAGATCTGAAAAGAATTGGAAACCAGCCATTCAGTCACTTTGCTGTTGTAGGACCTAGACAGCTCACCATCATAGAATCCGCCATGATTTCTACTACGTATCAGAGGAACCTTGACGAACATGTGAGACCATCTGTAAAAAAATTTTAAGCTAAAGCCGAACCGGACCCTGCAACATAACAATGACCCAAGATATACCAGTGAATCCACCAAGGACTGGCTGGAAACTAAGAATTGGAGAGTCAAAGCACAGATCTTATTCCCATATGGGCTGTACATGCAAGAAACCCCTTAACACAGCTGAAAGAATTCCGGGACAAACTTTTCTCAGACTGATGTCAGATACTGGTAGATGGCTACAAGAAGCGTCTCACTAAAGTTATTTTAGCCAAAGGGGATAACACTAGCTATCAGAGGGTGGGGTGTCCTAACTTTTTCCTCAGTTAGAATACACATTTTTGTTGATTCATGTGTAAAACAGGGTTAATTTGTGTTGTTTACATGCAATTAAATCATTTTCATTTCCAGAGATAAATAAAAACAAGATTAGACATTGATATGTGAATTCTTGATAAAGAACTGAAGATTTAATGGGGTGTTCTTATTTTTTCTCATTGTAGTATATAAACAAGCATTAGAAAAAGTATTATCAATGACCTAAATAAAAATTAAACATCTGCTCCATTCCAGTGAAATTAACCGAGATAAATTATACTAAAGAAATATATCAAAAGAAGTGGGAACTTACCAAACCAGACCATTTATTTATGTCTTGACATTTAATGTTAAAGTAATTTTAAAGCTTTCTGCTTTAGTCACCATATTCATACAGTATATGTTTTGTTCAATAAATGCAACAAAAAAGGGGCCTTCTGCAAGGAGTTTGCATGTTCTCCCCGTGGTACGTGGGTTCTCACCGGGTACTCCGGCTTCCTCCCACAGTCCAAAAACATACAGATTTGGGGATTAGGTTAATTGGACACCCTAAAGGTATGAATGAGAGAGTGAATGGTTGTCTGTCTCTATGTGGCCCTGTGATGGACTGGCGACCTGTCCAGGTTGTACCCTGCCTCTCGCCCTATGTTAGCTGGAGATAGGCACCAGCACCCCCCGCAACCCCTAGTGGATAAAGCGGTAGAAAATGAGTGAGTGAGTGAGTGAGTGAGTGAGTGAGTGAGTGAGTGAGTGAGTGAGTGAGTGAGTGAGTGAGTGAGTGAGTGAGTGAGTGAGTGAGTGAGTGAGTGAGTGAGTGAGTGAGTGAGTGAGTGAGTGAGTGAGTGAGTGAGTGAGTGAGTGAGTGAGTGAGTGAGTGAGTGAGTGAGTGAGTGAGTGAGTGAGTGAGTGAGTGAGTGAGTGAGTGAGTGAGTGAGTGAGTGAGTGAGTGAGTGAGTGAGTGAGTGAGTGAGTGAGTGAGTGAGTGAGTGAGTGAGTGAGTGAGTGAGTGAGTGAGTGAGTGAGTGAGTGAGTGAGTGAGTGAGTGAGTGAGTGAGTGAGTGAGTGAGTGAGTGAGTGAGTGAGTGAGTGAGTGAGTGAGTGAGTGAGTGAGTGAGTGAGTGAGTGAGTGAGTGAGTGAGTGAGTGAGTGAGTGAGTGAGTGAGTGAGTGAGTGAGTGAGTGAGTGAGTGAGTGAGTGAGTGAGTGAGTGAGTGAGTGAGTGAGTGAGTGAGTGAGTGAGTGAGAGAAATGCAACAAAAAGACTGAAATGACTTATATGTTCTTTTTCAACGGTATTTCCATTCAGTGTGTCCTTCTTCAATTTTAGTCAGTAAGGTGATATTTGGTGTTATTTCTCAATATTTTTTTGTACATAATTCATGCAGCTCAACCAATTTCATTTGAAAGATCTTAAAAGCTATAGTTTTAAAGTCTCTTTTTTATGATGCTGCAGGTATCATCTACAGGTTATTCCGCTTCCTTTCATATGTTCTGTTGACTTTAACACAGCGATGCTACAATCAAAAACACGAAAAGATCATTTTCAACTTCACTGTCTGCCCCCCCCCCACCCCCCCCCCCCCCCCCCCCCCCCAACTTTCGTCTAATTATACAGAGTGAAATCCATAACAGATGACACAGCAGTGTCAGTCTCTACAATGACAACAGCTACAAAAGGACAGAACTCTCATTCACTCTGATTCTGACCCACGCACACACGGATGAGTGCAACAAGTGCAGACATAGTCTCTGGTGGTTGCTTAAAAAGAAACAATGTAATATAGGAAGGTGGCAAAGCTAAAGGTGTTTCTTGCCATTCAGCCGACTCAGAATCACATACATGGCACATTGCCTTGACACTACTACCATTTTTTGCACAAAGTCATCCAATGACAGCACGTAGCATTGCATCTCTTAGTATGCAGACTGTTAGAAATTATTATTAGAAGAAGAAGAAGGAGCAGAAGGAGGTGGAGAATGAGCAGAAGAAGAGAAAATTACCAATGACCTCTTCTTCGCCTCAGATAATGGTCCGGTCTCTATACTTGTCCTGTTAGATCAGGGGTGGGCAATTATTTTCCCTAAGGGGCCACAGGAGATACTTTAAATACTGTTGAGGGCCAGACCAATGGACAACATTAAATTCTGCTCAGTATTCATTTTATGTCTTTATAAAGAGCAGTAAATTGTATTGTTTTGGTATAAATTGGGTGGCATACAAACACACAATAAACAAAATTAATGGCAAGGCAGACATTATTCAATTATTACTAACTATTGAAAATAAACTACTCTTCTAAATAATGAACACTACTATACTATACTATGGTGTCTCATAGTGAGTATATTATCTTACACCAGTGGTGTAGTCTAGGTTATTGTAGTGGGTATACTGTGATGACCCCCACACGCGCGTGCACACACACCACGGGAGGAGAGCGCACAGGGTGAAATTTATGAATGGAGGGGAAAAGAGGAGACGCTTTTCTGTCATAAAACTATATTGTTATGGATCTTTGCACAGCTTTCCTAGTGGGTATACGGCGCATACCTGCGTATCACATAGACTACACCACTGTCTTACACCACCAACAGCTGCCACCCACGCAGTACGCATCTGTGCACACACACACACACACTAACGCTAACGGATGCGGTGCAAATCTTCGACCAGCGACTTTACATACAAGAGTGCCTGTTTAGATAATAAGATAATAAACAGGGAAGGAAATTATGTTGACACTGTTCTTAGAGTGGTCATTTGATATAAGCTGCACGGTTGTGTGGATAGAAGCTGACAAATCAGCTGATCTCTGTGTGTGTAAAAGAGAGAGAGAGCTGTGGGGCAGAGAGATGAATGAACAGAACAATATTATACATGAGCGATGATTCTGTCACTGCGCATCAATCAGTGCATGGGAAACTCAGGAAAAATTTGGTGCACTCCAGAGCCCTGTTATTTATGTTTATTATTTCTAATTAACCTCACGTGGACCAGTCAGGGAAGGTGGAAGGGCCACATATGGTCCACGGACTGTATAATGCACAGGTCTGTGCTAGATCTTAGTGCTGCATTTGACACTATTGATCATAAAATTCTATTACAGAGACTGGAGCAGACTTTAGGGACCTCAGGTACTGCCCTCTGCTGGTTTCAGTCATACTTGTCTGACAGATTCCAGTTTGTTCATGTTAATGATAATGACTCATTGCAGACAAAAGTTGATTATGGAGTTCCACAAGGCTCAGTATACATGCTTCCTTTAGGGAACATTATCAGAAAGCACAGCATACACTTTCATTGTTATGCAGATGACACACAGCTTTATTTATCAATGAGGCTGGAAGTAATAAATCATTTTGTTCAACTCCAGGAATGTCTCAAAAACATTGACCTGTAACTTTCTACTTTTAAACTCAAACAAACTGAGGATATTATACTCGGCCCTAAACACCTTAGAGATACACTTTCTGACCATGTTGTCACTTTAGACGACATCACCATGGCGTCCAGTTTCACTGTAAGGAACCTTGGTGTTATTTTTGACCAGGATATATCATTTGCCTCACATAATAAACACATTTCCAGAACAGCCTTCTTTCTCCTGCAGAATATTTTGAAAATTAGAAACATTTTACCCTTAAAGGATGCCAAAAAACTAGCTCATGCTTTTGTTACAGCAAGATTAGATTATTGTAACTCACTACTATCTGGATGTTCCTATAGGTCACTTCAGTTAATTCAAAATGCTGCAGCACAAGTTCTGACAGGAACTAGTAAGAGAGACCACTGGCTCCCTGTACAGTTTAGCATTCAATTTAAAATCCTCCTCCTCATGTACAAAGCGCTAATGATCAGGCCCCATCATATTTTAAAGATCTAGTTTCACCTTATCAGCCCAATAGATCACTTGATTCCCAAAATGCAGGCTTACTTGTAGTTCCGAGAGTCCATAAGAGTAGAATGGGAGGCAGAGCCTTTAGTTACCAGGCTCCTCTCCTGTGGAACCAGCTCCTAGTGTCGGTTTGGGAGGCAGACACTCTCTCTCTGTATTTAAAGTTACATTTAAAACCTTTTGATAAAGCTTATAGTTATAGCTGGCTCAGGGAAGCCTAAACCATCTCTTAGTTATGCTGCTATAGACCTAGACTGCTGGGGGATTTCCTGTGGTGCACTCACACTCACTCCCTCGCATTCACTCTCTCACACTAAGGGTATGATTGTGACTTAATTATGTGTCGTTAACCTCATTTTTTTCTCTCCCAAGTCTGTATCTTTCCTTCCATCATCTCTCTTTCTCTGTCCTCATCTTACAGGCTGCAGGATCCAGATTTTGCTTAATTTTTTATGCTGCTATTATTATTATTATTAATAATAATATTATATAACTAACAGCAATACTGCTGTCATTATTTTTATGCTTTGATCAAAAGTTCATCAGTACAATTTCTTATTAATAATCCCTGCTGCTGCTTGTATAAATGACAGCATAGTTGCACATGACAACATAGTTGACACCAAATATGACATAACTGATTCTAAACTTGATACAACTGTATATTTGCTCCTGGTCTCTCTTCTGTCTCTCCCTCACCTCCCTCTTAATAATTTGATTGATAATTTGAATTCACCCCAATCAACTCAGTGTGAGTTCATTTTATCATGCTGTGCAATGATATTATACATTATCAAATTTCTGGTGGTGAACTCATGAAAACAATATTGTGGATTTTTCCTTTAAGAGTGTAAATCCCACCAGGACTGACCTGAACTAAAAATGTACACACTCATGATCCTGAAAAGCGCTGTAGGAAAAAAACATTCACCTGATGGCACAGATGTAAAAATAAAAGTGGTGAGGAGACGCTATAGTAGGTCAAGTTTTACCATTTGTATCTTTAAAGAGTGGTTTGTATGTGTGTGCACAATGGACCCAGGTCAAGAAGGTTGCCCTTTATTCTACCTGCTCTAATCAGCAGCAAAGCTTATGGATGCTGCATTCTCAATGATTAAAAAAAAAACAGGCTGAAACAATTAATTTCCTGTCACAAAGGGCACTGATATAAGTTTGCTCTGCGGTGGAGGAAAAGTTGTTGAAGTCAAAGACAGGCTGGTTGAACATTTGTCTTTGTTTCCAAATGGCAGGGGCAGCTGCCACCAAAGGTCAGCAAAATGTTACCAGAACAAGGGCCCATAGAAGCTGAGGGCATGTGCCTGAGACAAGTGGAGGGGACACACCCAGGTGGAATCTCATTCGCTCTCTCATACATACCCACAAGCACATACTCTCACAAACATAAACACATACTGCTTTCCATGACTTGAGATGGCATTGCACTGACTTGCATTAATTTTTTTTGTAGACTTAGTGTAACCTTAAACCTAACCCTAACCCCAGCCTAACTTTAAAACATGTTCTTCATCTTAAAACGAAGTAATTCACATTATAGGGACTTGATTTTTGAACCCATAAGGAACAGAAGTTCCTATAATGTGACTGTGTAAAAAGATTTACGATCCCACAACATAAGAAATACCAGGCACACACACACACACAACACAGCATCATGGAGCTGAGAGCCTCACATTCAGACACAGGCAACATGAAGCAAAATTTGACTTTCTGTCACCATGATCGTGTCTACAAAAACTGTGATTCATCATATTATTAAGGCAGTTGTTATATGTTTTAGATTTTTATAAATGGCTGACCCTTTCATCTGTAAACAATTTTCATTTGAATCATAACTGTAAACTTCAGGGAAATGTGCATAAATACAGCCATTTGATCATAATATGGAGGAAACAGAAAAAAATCAAAGCAAAAATCTATTACCTAAACTAAAAAAATGCACTTCCATTGCTTCCATTCAAAAAAGCATTACTAATGTTACAAAAAACAAATCACTAATGCTACTAAAAAAAACATTATAAAAAACATTGCCTTAAAAAAATTTTTTTCAAACATTATGACCTTAAGAACATGTTACTAAGCAGAAAAAAAGGTGACTAATGTTAGAAAACAATATGAATGCAAAAACATTATTAATGTTTTTGAAGTTTAGTAAGCTTAAACTTTTTTACAAAAAAATGACAAACTTTCTTATAATGTTACTAACAAAAAGTAACCAATGTTACAAAAATAGTAATACATGCCGAAAAACATTAATGTAAAAAAACTGCTAACCATACAAAAAATTCAATACATTTGACAAATTCTATTTAAAAAAAACATGACATTCTGCCATGACTGCAAAGATGTAGCTCACCCTAGTGGCACTTCAAAATAAAATGTATGTTGGGGAGCTCAATAGCATTTTCTAATCACATACTGTACATTAAAAGAATTAAAACATTCTTTTCCCCATTCACTTTTATCCCAATAATTAAAATTCATCTTTATCAACAACTACTTTTTTTCTGCTATTATAATTTTGTGCATGCGTAGCTGCAGCTGGTGGCATCAGTCAAAATAAAGCACTTCCTGTCAGGGTATTAATATCAGGTTTCTGTCTCTACTCTTCCCTCTGGCTCTGCCTCAGCGCTCTGTTTGAAGTACCATCTTCTTCATGCCCCCACCTGCACCTGCGGCTGTAATCTGTAACCTGTAATCTCACACCAACTACCATCATCACCCCCCCGCCTCTCACCTGTGGAGCTTTTGTGCAGAGACTGATGCCCACTAACATGAGTGGGCGGATGGATGGCCAGAAGTCTAAATCTGACAACTCTGCTGACAAGACTGAGCAGCATGCTGCAGACTCTCTCGCTCTCTCACACACACAAACAAGAATATCTTTAAAATCGTATTTCAAATTTCTTTGACAACTGTTCTCATCTCATCAACTACATCCAGAAGAAATCCTGCTCATAAAAAATAAAAAGGAAGGGGAGAAAATGGATGGGAGGAGGAAAACAGATGGGATTCCTCTTCTCTTCCACATTTGATAAAAGACAGACAGATTAATGAGAAAACCAGGTTTCTAATCCTGTATTTTGACTGGACAAAATATAAATATATATGTACCTTCTTACCCTTGACTCAGTTTTTTTCAATGACCTTGGGTTGAAGAGCAAAAGTGATAAATTCCTTACATGTGATTTTAAACCGGGGCAGTGAACCGACACACGTTTCACCTCACTCCAATGTCACTGTGTGTTCACAACATGTTGTTACAGGGATTGAACCACTGGATGATATTTGAAGTTTCATGTCAGGATAATCCTGACCAAAATAACTGCAATTCACAGTACTATTGTGAGAATAGTTCTTCTTTACCTTTGGGGTTGTCCACACAGAAAATGTACTAAGTGAATATTCTACGTTTTTTGGGTGCAAAGAAACGCTATTTTTTTGAAAATGTGCCCCAGAGTGGGAAAATGTGAAAACGTCACCCTTACGTTCACATGAAGATGTTAATTTGGGAAAACAATTATGTCATAATCCCATCTCTCTCTTGCTCTGGCATTCACTGTTGCCATATTTGACATGTTTAAGGTGGGTAAAAGTGGGTAGGGTCTTCAACAGGTGCTGTCTTCTGTCTATAATTTAATTTAAGTTGTGGGCCAAGTTTCAGAAGCGGAAATCCAAAGTCAGGGGACGTTCCCTCTTAAAGAATGACAGCCAGTAGTTATTTTCAAGCCATTAACTGCAGTGCAAGCGAATGGGCTGCATTGTAGCTGTACTGTCTCTGTTCCCAGAATAATGTGCCTCTCATCTACTGCTTTGTGGATGCAAATGGAGCGTGCCTCCAGGGCACAGAGGGTCTATTATAGAGCCACTGTAGGGAATAAAGGGTGGGCAAAGTGGCTCCTTCTCAGCACATTCTATTTGTTTTTCTGCCTCTGTGGAAGAGAAATGTTAAAATGTATCCACCTCTGGCCTCGTGGCACAAATAACACACGGTCACCCAGAGGCCTGGTCCTCTGCTGGTGAACTTTGAACCTTAGGGTCAAGGAAAGGGTCATGAACTAGCAACCACAGAGACAAACATAGCAATAACCTGACTGGATTAGCTTGTTTTAGACATTATCTGCTTGTTTTTGGAAAACTCTACAGTTACTTTGGCCACCTACAACTTTTGCTAAAATATAAGCTAGCTGGTTAATTCCCTATCGGGCCATCCTCACCAACCCCGGTATGCGATTCCAAGGTAGCTGCCACAATACAAACACGGCTATTTTTACCCTTCATAGCACTTCTGTTGCATTTGTTTCTGAGTAAATCAGGCATACACACAGTACCGAAACATGTTGCTATGCTGTTTGTGTGCGCAAAACACATTGTAGGCCGTTGTTATCGATTGATATTGCTAACAATGGCTAACCTGAAACACGTTTGCTTTTCTAACTTCTCGATGGAGTAATGTCATTCCCAGGTACAATTCCGATTTGTGTCAACCCTACCCACCACATTTATTAGTAGATGCCTTTTTTGGCAACACGGCGGCACTAAAGTTAGTAAAATTACATCACACTCAAGACATATTGTCTTCCTAATTTTTTAATGTTATTTTTGCAATATACGCGTAAACTGTGTGTTCAGCCTCTAGTTAGCATCAACCTGAATGGTTAAACTGTCTTCACGTAATCTGCTGCTGCCAGCAGGCGGTGACATTCAACAAGGGGGAGCTTAACAGTAAAGCTAATAATTATTTCAGTCACAATCACATAATTTGTTATCACGTATGTTGTGTATTTTTTTTTAAGAAAAACATAACTACAGAAGGATTGTGTAATGAGGAAATATAAACATTAGCGCGACAAAAAGCATCGGCCGTTAGCTCAGACTGTTGCCTCCTGCCGTTAAAACAGGGTGGAGGCTCAGTCTGTCTCTCGCGTTTGATGCACATCGAGATTTAATTTTAGTCATTTTGGGCCACAAAGATTGGTTTTATTGACAAAACCGGACACATATACTACAATGAAAGGCTCATGTTTAAATGTCACACCGGCTTCTTTTCCCGGTCACCACCAAACGCAGCACTCACTCCCTTTCTCCCCCAAGAAAGGACTGTTCAATGGCCGCACAGAGGGACACAATCACCCGCTTTAAAACAGCCTCACACCTCCATTCATTTCATTTTATAACCAACTACAACAAAATATTCACAAAAACAGCAGTGAGTTTGAGTCTTCTGTGTCTTTTTCTGAGGTCAAAAATTAAACATGGGTCTGCCAGCTGCTTGCACAAAAACAAAATAATGACATTTACACAATGTATTGTTGACATTTTTAGTCTAATTTCTTTTAAAAACAACCAAAAAAGGACCAAAACGTGAAAAGAAAAAGGCACTCACAGTGAAAAAGGGAGTCACAAAGAGGCTCCTCTCCTCTCCTCCCCTTGTGGTCTCCAATGGGAACAAATATCCCTGCCCTCAGAGGAAAAAACAGGGAAAAGTGCTGTGATAATAAGAATAATTTTATATTTTTCTGGCTTTAAAGGAGGCGACTGGGTTAAAAGCAGTGCGCTGTCCTCATGTTTTCACCCGCTGCCTCGTCTACAAACACGATCCGGCTGCTTTTCCCATTCTTCTGCTGAGAGGACTCGCTCACGCTGCTGCTGCGTTTCCTGTCCAGCCCAGAACACTGCGCTGCTTTCACGGACAGTGGGAAATAACAGAGCAGGAATTGACCAATGTTCGGATATATCGCACGGCATCGCGATTAAAGAAAATAAGTAAATAATAATGTGATTGTGATGGCTTTTCATTTACTGTATAGCCGCGAGTGCAGAAAACAATTAACATTTTACTTTAACATACATCCAACATCCAAATCACTTGGACAACATACTGTCCAAGTGATTTGTTTTAGAGTGCTACAAGGGGGAGCTTCATCTTTTTAGTCATTCCAGTATGCTTCATGATATACGCTGCGCTCCATTTGTAGTTGGAACATAGAATTTCTGAAGTCACTGAACTCAGATTTCCAACTCAGAAACTCAGAGCAATAAATGCAAGATGGTTGCATTTACCGTTAATAGTTCTTCTGTCATATTTGTTTCACTGTTTAATTTTTAACTGTAAACATGTTGCTACACCAAGTATTGTTACTGACTAATATTGCTAACAATGGCTATTTTTTTAAACTGGAAATGACATCACTCCCATAGCCCATAAGAACCCAGACTCATTTTTCCTTCAAGGAAAATTATGGGGAACATAGCACAGAATAAACAGATCACAAAGAATACATTTCTGATTTTTTTTTCAAAATATCACCCCCTAGTGGCAGAGATCTGAAAAATTACAAATATGTCACATTGGGCATTAATGGTAGATTTGTGTGTGGTAGTTGCACTTATTTTACAAACTTTGCAACGACCACGCGTGTCACATTTCACAGGCCAGTGTGCAACCTAGTCTGTGCGAACATCATCTGGAACTCCAACACGAACTTTCTTGGGGAGAAGTGGTGGTGGAGATGTGGCATTGAGTGACGGGCGGCCCCTGTGTGAATGCAGGAGAATAAGGCTTGTTGCGACCTCTGCCTGAAAGCTTCTGTGTTTCAGTGGCTTCTGTACACCAAGTAGGCCACAGTCACGGTGGTAGATCAGCCATGCATTAACAAGCCCTAGCATTATGGTTTGCCAGAAAAGGTAGAGGTACCATCTCCTTGATCTCAAGTACTTGTACCTTGCAACACATGCATCTAGGAGGTCTATTCCTCCCATGAATGTGTTGTACTCCTTCACAATGAGTGGTCTGTTGACTTCCACAAATGCTTTGTCTGATTTGCTCCAGCGTTGAGCTTTGTCTTGAGGGTCAACTGCACAGTAGGATGAGATCAAGGTAACATATCTGTTGTCATACCACTTGACAATCGTCATGCTTCCGTCTTGCTTTACCCTGGCATCAACAGAACCTCTTCTTCTCCTGGCAAGACTTTTCTCATCTTCAAGCTGACAACCAGCCAAGCGGTTGCTACAAAGTAGATCTGTCGCTGAAGCAGTTCCTGCACCAGTGGTGCTGAAGAAAGTTGTCTGCAAACACTTTGTAGTTTTGGTTTGATGGGAGAGTTTCACACAACTTGACCACAATGTCACCTCCCTATCCAAGTCTGTTTTTTTTCCCAGTGCCACCTTGATAGACTACAAAATCACAGAGGATTCCAGTGGAAGTGCAGCGGCCCCAAATTTTCAATCCGCAAGGGTGGGGCTTGCCCTTGACATACTGCCTTATTGGGCTGCGAGTCCCTCTGAAAGACACAATTTGCTCATTAATAGAGTTATGCTCCTCTGGGGTGACCTCCAGGCATTGTTTGCGAAACATATAAAGCCAAGGGCAGATCTTCCAGCACTAATCATCTTCTTGCCCGTTGGAGAAATCAGTATTATCAATGAAGTGCAGGGATGTCAGCAGGGTCTGAAAACGGTTGCATGACATGTCAGCCACCATGGTACACCTTGTGTCATTTTCCCAATAAGCACGAATTCCTGGCAATTGGCAAAGACCCATGCGCAGGTAGAGGCCAATCAGTATTTCCAGTTCCTTAACAGTGGTGTTAACATTGCTGTGATGTGCAGAATTTTGTATGCTGTACAAATTTGTTTGCTCCTTTAGTAACTGAAGCATTTCTGCTGTGATGAATTTCCTAAAATACTCAAGTGGAGAATGAAGATCGTCTGGCGGTGTGGCACACTCTCCTTTGAACGTGCACTCAAGGGCTTCAAAAGGTTTCTTTCTCCAATAAAAGTTTTTTTTTCTTGGGCAGTTGTATTTTGCTGCTCAGGATTCATCTTTGGCTGAGATACTTCATCTAAATTACCTAATTCACTACAGTCTGAATCAACAGACTCACTTGACTCATCATTCTTCATGTCTCTGTTGCTTGGAGTGTAATCAGGGTCATCTGGGTCTTCAAGGTCATCATCTGAGCTTCCTTCACATCCTTCAGAGTCCCTGACATCTCCCTGGATCACTGCAAGTGCCTCCTGAATACCGTATTGCTTCTTTTTATCCATACTACAGAAAAATTTCATATAACAAATGGTTGCCTCATACATTTTATTAAAAAAAGAATCAATATAACATACTTTTATGTTTGAATTTGATTAATTATGTTATGAATTAAACAATATAATGCATATAAAATAAATATTGAATCACCTAAGTTAACTGAGCAGATCCTCCTCATTTTTACTTATTGTGACATATATGTCACTCTAGGGTTTATTTGAACTTTTCTTTGTTAAAGACCTGATGTGACGTATACGTTACAACAATATTTATCTAATCGGTTTTATATCAGTTTGTTCAAGAAATGCATTAACAGCAGGTTACATGTAATAAAGGACAAGCTATGCAAGTATTGCAATTATTAAATGGCTTGAATCCTACCTTTAACAACAAAAACAGGCTTTTCAAATTGAGCTAATTGTGCCACCTGGGTTGGTCTGGCACACAGACATCTTGGAAATGCTGTTGTGGGAAGCCAAAATCACATGGCTTGTCACATGATCCATTAGGTGGTTCAATGGGTGTCACTTAGGGACCTCTTGACTTACAGTCAAGGATCAAGATGTAGAAAGAACGTTCCACAACATTTAAAGGTCCTGAGACATCTGTGATACTGTGGGTTCTTATTTAAGTTCTGCATGAATATAACGATCTTACAGTTGAGGATGAAATTATGAGCCACACATGAACATTTCAAGTATCTCCCATGTGCTGTTAAACAGAGCAAAGAATTTTGAACACAACTTTTTCAAATATCCTAGATTATTTGGATGCTTCCTTTATTTGACTTTGCACACAGAAATTAAATTATTCCACAAAAACAAAAACTACCAGGGTCAAAATTATTAGCCCCCAGATGCTGATAGTTAATTGTGTTTCCTTTTTACTGGATAACAGCCTGCAGTCATTTGATGTAGTTTTCAACAAGTCTCTGACTCTCCTGAGGAATCCCAGCCCATTCTCCTTTGGCAAATCTCTCAAGCTCCTCCAGATTTGATGTCCTTCTGTCATGGACCTTCGTCTTCAGTTTATCCCAAAGATTTTCAATGGGATTTAAGTCAGGACTTTGTGCAGGCCAGTCAGTAACGTTCACTTTGGTTTTCTGGAGGTAGTTCTTCACCAGGAGAGACCTATGTTTTGGGTCGCTGTCGTGTTGGAAGACAAAGTGACGACCCAGACCCAGTTTTGCTGCTGACTGCTTCAGGTTTTCTTTCACAATCTTCACATCTCCTTCTTTCTTCATGATTCACAGTTCCAGACACACTGAATCATCCCCACAACATAATACTTTAACCACCGTGTTTCACTTCACTCCAGTTCTTGACACTTGGAAACACTGTGATAACTTTGTATATCCTTCTCCTGCTTTGTGAGCATCAACAATCCTTTTTCTCAATTCTAAGATGATTTCATTTGTTTTTGGAATTATACTTTCTCAAGTGACAGCTCAAACCCTTACCAAAGATTTTACACTGTGTGTAAATTGGGAGATAACCCTCAGTTTTAACTTGATTTTTAAGTTTTGAGCATTACACAGTTAAGAAGATCATTGCACAACAGTGCTCAATAAAAATAAAAAATGCTAACTGTGTGCAAAGTCAAGTGATGGAAGCAACCAAAATAAAACTAGAATGTTTGAAAAAGCTTTGTTAAAAATTATTCGCTCTGTTTAACAGCACATGGATATGTATAAAACAAGTAAATTTTCATGGGGGCAAATAATTTCATCCTTAAGTGTATATTTATTTGATTCTTGTTTTTTTTTTATAGACTAACAGTATGTATCCTATCTGAAATGCAGAAACATGTCCATAATGTTTTCACAATGTTTTTGTTATTTTTGTAAATATTTCTTTGAAGTTAGTCATGTGCTTCTGAACATTAGTAATTGTTGATCAATGTAACATTAATTAATTTATAATACATTAGTCATGCTTCTGATCAAAGATTCTTTGTTCACGTGTTTACATATTTTTGTAACATTATAACATTATACATTTTGCAGCACTTGGCCACATAAGTAACATTTTGTGTAATGTTACGGACATATTTTTGCATTGCTTTACAATTATGAAAATAATATTATCAATTGCATTTATTTTGGTTAAGCAAAAATGTTTTATTAGTAAAGATTTTACTAAGAATATCTGAGATGTCTTCAAGAAATTCAACTAAGTCCAGTTGCCTTTTTGTTGCTACACTTTTGGATACCATGACCTGGATGACTGAGAATCTTCACAGACAATATCTGAGCACTGTTCAGCTAAGTTAATTATGTGAAATTTTGTGTGAAACCCAACAATGTATATATATATATATTGGTATAGGAATTAAATACATCATCACTAGACCAAAAGGATGTTTTCCAGATTAGGAGATCACTGCCTGTTCTCCATAGGGACACATTGGAACCACTAACCCTTTACTCCACTTTCTTTCAGTGGCAGGGTCAGACTTAAAGACATTTTAGAAATGCCATAATCTCCAATTTCACAATGAATCGTGAATGAAATACACTGACTAATAATGACAGTGAATGCCCTACTTTGTCTTTCAGCAAATGTTTATCAAAATTGAATGCTCTTTTGCCACTTAGTGGACTATGAAGCCTATTGCACCTTTGCTTATTCTGATAAACTGGAAGAAAAGTTGATTATATAAATGGGAGGAACTTCCTCTTAGCAGTAGGGAGTTTGTGCAAATGCAGTATATTTATAGTAAACCATTATGAAATCTTCCTGTGTTTACATGTAAATATTTAAAAATAAATATTCTGACAAAACTATTCACAGGCAAGCAGGAGGTCAAAATGGATTATGTAACATTTTTTTGTCATAAAAGTAATTAATGCTTTTTTTTGCAAAGTCACTTCCATGTTTTTGTAAAATTACAACATTAAAAATTTGTTTTTGAAAATAATTGTTTTAGCAACATCAGCAACCTGTCATGTAAAAATTACAACATGACAGAAATGATTCTTTTGTAACATTTTTGAAAGTGTGTTTTAAAAAAAAACTAAAAACATCAGGAACTTTTTTTTAGACTTTTTGGCATCATCAGTTACATGTTCTTGGAAATTTCAAAATTTTGTAACATTTTTGGAAATTATTTATTATTGTTGAACATTTTTTGTATCACATTTTGGTTAAATCACTAAGTTTTGGATTAATACCTATTTAGACAGTTGTCTGTATTTGTGCAGGGATTTTTTTTTTATTTAAATCACTTATTTTGATCAGGATAATAATGACAAAACACGACTAATCAAACATGCAGCAGCTTCAAATAGGCTTCGAAACGTAAATAAAAATACACATGATTCCATGTTGTTTTACTTGCATGATAATTAGACTGACTTCAGAGCAGAAACTTACTTTATGAATAATTCAGGCTTGAAAAGGTCAAAAGCTAAAGGAGAGAACGGAAACTTCAGAAAAGGAGGCGGTTTCTTCTCTTTTCTCTCTTCTCGTCACAGCCTCGTGAGTGTGTGCGTGTGTGAGGTGGCGTCAGAGTGTGTGTGTGCGTGTGTGTGCGCGTGTGTGTGTGTGCGTGAGTGTGAGGTGGCGTCAGTGTGTGTGTGTGTTCGTGTTCATATTCACATACGATGCTCAGCGTGTGTGTGTGTGTGGCAGGAGCAGGGCTCATCATGTCGGCATTGGAGTCGTGATGAGGAAAAGCGCCGAGGACATTGCTGTGCTGGAGGCCCGTTCACCCTCCGGGTGGCAAAGAAGCTGAAGATGAGAGTGTGTTGGACGTTCGTGATCGCGCTGAGCTGCTGCGTCGCTGCGTGTCAGGGCACATGTCCCTGCAACGGTACGTTTCTATCATGTCGGCACACCATGTTTTCATTGAAAACCCACCAAATTTAGTACATTCATTATAAAACTAACTTGCTGACATTAGTTTGAATAATTTAATAAGTCTGATTGTTTTCAAATATTCTTTTTTGTTGTTGTTTTAAACTGCACTGTTTGGCAACTTTATTAAGCACACAGAACACGAGAAGTTGAGGTTTAACTATAACAAATGTGTTTCTCTATTGTTTATAGTGACTCTTTTTCACGTATTATCTGTTAACCTGTATTTAAGGACCTTAAATGACCCGCAAAGCCTAAAAAATACGGAGACATGGTATAATAAGAACAATTCTTGTCACGATTTATGCTGATCGCATCACATTGTTACAGTAGTTTTTAGAAAAATGCTTGTGGCTCTTAACGGTAAACAGGCGGAGCTCACTGTTGGAGCTCTACCTTCATTTAGTTTATCCGTAATATTTCAGAAATTGTGCGGGAAAACCGGGACTCTGCGTATATTTGTGCGAATACTCTGAAAAATAGATGGAAAACATACGTATACAGGCAAGTTAAAAGGAAAAATACTAACATTAAATGCTCAACTTAAAAAAAAAACAAGTTACAAATGTTGCAGACAAACACGTTACGTTACGTGGCGCGGATTACAAACGTTACAAACAACGACATTTTTGCATCATAGTAAGGATTCATATCTGTATTTTGTTAAAAGAATCTTAAAAACATGATTGTGAATCTCGAGGTTGTGACCGGAAAGATGCAGCGCCCCCCCGTGGCACTTAAAAATGCACTTAATATTTTCTCCATTCACTATGATCCCTCACTCACTCACTCATTTTCCACTGAGGGTCACGGGGGTGCTGGTGCCTAACTCCAGCTGACATGGGGCGAGAGGCCACTATGATCCCAATTTTTAAATGTCACCATGATCTTATGAATCGAAAGTATTTTTGTGTTGTTTCAATCTAAAGAATAAAAAACTCACTCAAAATCTGTCTGTCTAGCCAGCACAGACATCATAGACGTTCCGTGCCCGAATGTGACCGCTGCCGAGATGACCTTTCACCTCCTGAAGGACCAGGAAATCATCCACAACATTAAGTGCACCCATGACAAAAAAACCATGCTAAAATGTGAACCGCTGCACCCCCGAGCGGACGTGGACAGGCACGAAGACCAAAAACATCAATTAGTGAGTTTCCGACTAACTGCACCAACCGACAATCGACATGGAATTTATCAATGTGAGGGAACCGTCATTTTTCCTCCTCCGATGATAAAAGTGCCGAGTGTTATGAAAATCCAGGTACTTGAAGGTAAATATTCCCAAATATTCACATGCGTACATACGGTACAAGTACACCAAATACTTCCTGAACTTGCCTTTTCCTCAAGGACACCTCTGCAAACACAGCGAAGACAGAGGTAACCCAGGTGAAGGCCCGAGCAGTAGATTCGTCTGGATTTGGATTGTAGTGGTTGCACTTCTCACCATCTACAGCATAACTGTCACCACCATCGCTCTTATCAACTGGGTAAGATATTTCCCTGACACATAAAGAACTTAAAAGTTAAACTTAAAACCAAGGAAAAAAGGCCTTTTTTTAAAAAAAAAAAGAAAAAGAAAGAAAATTTATATATTACTTTTTCACCATTTCACAAAAATAATCTGTGGAGTGGAGCTTTGGTGTTCACAGTTAAAGGAAAAACTTAATTAACCCAGTTGACAAAATACTCACAGAATAAAATAAATGCCTGCTTTACTCTCCAGTATCTTAGGAAAATGTTTTCCACTTTGTCTTGCTGTAAAACAGCCATTTCAATCAAGAATTTTAAGTTTGTAAACTACTCGCTCTCCAACGCCAAAGTCCATAGAGAAAATCAGTGATTTTGATTTTAGTTAGTCAGTTTGTGTCGCTGAGGTAAATCTGAATGAAGGATCACAAACACTAAAGTCAAAAAATGAAACATTTAAATTTGCAGATGGAGAAGCAGTGGATCAACAACTCCTGTATGCCGTGATGTAAAAATACACATTTTCTCTATGGACTTTGGTGTGGGAGAGTGAGCGGTTACCAATCCCCATAAACTTAACAGCTAAATAAATGTTAAGCATGTGTGGATGTTATTATGTGAGCTCTTAATTAGGTGACTAAAATCTGTCCTTAATGAGAGCTTCAGACACTTCTTCACTTCACCTGATACAAGACGAACCTTGTATTGTTAAGAATGTGTGGATATTTTGTGTAGAGATGGAAATACAAAGCTGCATACACGTTGTTTCTCTGAGATGTTTGTGCTTCTCAAACGAGAGTAACAATGCACTGTAAATACACTCTAAAATATCTACTGTATTACATGATCTTCAAATACACTTAAAGTTACCTTTGATTTCAGATAAGTTGTTTATTTGAATCAAGGATATTCACATGTGAAATTGACTGTACAAAAAAATAAGGTCAAATTCTGTGGTAACAAAATAATTAGGCTTAAAATTAAAGAGGGGACCTTTCAAATCAATATACTGTATATAATATTTAGTGCATTTCACACATTTATTCAATATGAAAGGGAATTTATTAATCAAAAAGCACCATATGACGATATCCAAAAACTAATACCACATCGTGTCTCATGTCATGATAAATACATAAATACGTGTGATGTTATGTCTCCCAGGTGAAGCTGAGGAACGTCGATTCTCACAGTGACTACATAAACACCAAACCCAGAGCGACATGGGAGCGCAGGAAGAAGAGAGGTGTTCAGAAACCTATACCACGACACTTCTGACTCCAAACACATCCTCTCTCTACATTTGCACAGCCATCGCCAATTATCGTAAAACACAAGACATGAGCTTACTCTTGACTGTTAAAAACATTATTCTTAGGCTTAGAGTTTAGAAGCCGTCATGGGTGTAAACAAATAATAAAACAATAGCCAGATCTTACACCTCACAGCTCTGCTTTGGTTTTCTTTCTTTTCCTGTTATGACCTAATTCACACACATCTCAATTTGGAACCCCTATCTCTGTGGTCAAAACACAAGTGGTGTCTCACTGAGGGGAGTTTAACCACAAGCAGCTCATTCAGCTCGTAAATCTGTGTGGTATCACTAGTGTAAAAATAAAACACACACACACAGGAGCCGTGAGATGCCTGGTGTAAAAAAAAAAAAAAAAAAAAAAAATCTAAATACTACTAACTTGTTTTTTAACATTGTTCGCAGATGTTTCTGCGGAAACAGAAACATTTTCCTCAGAGTTAACATCACTGACGTTGATGAGAAGCAGATAAACAAGAGAAACGAGGTTGACACTTCAAAAAATAACAACCCTGCACCACTTCCTGTCTTCCTCTACACCCCCACCGCGCCACAATGTGCAGACGCAGCTGCTTCAAAGGGACTCCACCTTCACTTTGCTCACCTTGCAGTTTATCTGCAGTGAGAAACTGTTTTTTATTGGGTTCATTCAAACTGCATGGTTTTACTCAATTACCGCAAGCACCAGAAGGATTAACACATCATGTCTGTTTGCCATCTTGACTCTGTGACAAAGACTGAAAACACCTTATATGTTAAAAGAATCTGCTTCCTCCGCAGCAGTTATGATACTGTATAGGATTTAAGAGAGAGATTTTTTTTCCATTTTTGCATTTGTGGTTTTCACCTGCAGCACAAAGTGAAACGAAAAGGATAAGTATGGAGTTAATTTGTGTCTTAAATGTGCAAGCAAACAGAAAAATGGATTTGAAAACAATTTGCGAGCAAAAGCTTCGGATTAGAAATGCAAATAAAAGTTGAATTCACAAACTAAACTTTTGAATTTGCAAATAAAAGTTGAATTTACCAACAAAACTTTTGAGTTTGCAAAGAAATTTACAAAGGTTTTGAATTTACAAAGAATACTTGAATCTGCAAAGAAAACTAAACAAAAGTTTTGACTTTGCAAACAAAATGTGTAAATTTACAAACAAAACTTTTGACTTTGCAAATGGAACATTTGAATTTCCTAATAAAAAGTTTGCATTTGCTAATAAAACATTTGAATTTACACACAAAACATGTGAATTTGCAAAAATATATTGTTGCAAATAAGTGATCAGTTTTAACTATTTTATTTTCAAAATCATTATGTTAGCTTGCACATTAAAGACACATCACTAACTCTCGATATATATATATTTTTAAATTGTAGTTGTATGAGATTCTGACAATCTGAGACATGAACTCTTCCCAAGCAAAATAGCTGCCAGAAAAAACACAAGGGAAAAACAGACTTTTGCCATTTAACAAAATACCTCACCTTATAAAATCTCCGTAAGCTTAAGAATATGTAGGCTATTTTTCCCGTTAGACTTTTTCCAACTGGCTACAAGAGAGAGAGAGGAAATCATCGATTTTAATTCACAGCACAAAGGAGATCAACAGGGGTTGTTGATCCAGCGCTGTCTCCATCAGTTATTTAGAATGTGCTATTTTTTTTACTTTGGTAAATTTAAATATGTTAATATAAATCCGGAAGAATGATTTAAGAGGCAGCAGTGGACCAGCAGCTCCTGTGTTCCCTTGAGCTAAAAATACGGATTTTCTCTATGGGCTTTGGTGTGGGAGAGTGAGTGGTTTACAAATTTTGTTTCTTGTTATTTCTGTCTTTCTTTTGTTATTTATAGATTAAGTTTGCATGATAAATATACATATACATGTCCTTTGCCCTTTTATTCAAAATTCTTTGAAATATCATGAATATCATTATTGCATTATTTCACAATGGAATGTCGTGACACTGTAAACTGACATGCAAAACTTCAAAAACACAAACTATAAATACAAGAAATCACTGTAAAAACTACAATAAAATGAAGTTTTTCTTGTAAGCTAAAGCTTTCAAGTTTATTTTTTGTTTACAAAGAAAATTAAATGGTGTATTAGTTATAACCCCCATCATCCATCTTCAGAGTTGCTCCATTTCAAGTTGCGTGTCTGACCTGTGGTGTTCTGGAAAAATGCGCTCCCTGAGGAACTGGGTCCTCTGCTCCTCAGTGACAGACCGCAGCTCCTGCTCTGTTACCTTGACAACAGGATCAGGATAATGTAAACATCACTGTCATGTTCATGACATTCAGCTGTCAGCACTGATACTGTAGAAAAATGTGTGCGTCGTTCATGTAAGCTAAAAGAAGTTTTGTACTTATTAACAAACGTGATGATTTCAACTATGATGGTGTCGTGAGGCATGACTGCACAACTCCTTTAAAACATTACAGGACCAGTCTGTAGAATTTAGTCCCATCTTGAGGTGAAGTCGCATAGTGCAACCAACTGAGTCCAAGTAAAAAATGAATTCTGTGCAAGAGATAAAGAAAACAACTGTTCTCCATTTTCATGTGAAAACAGTAATCTTTTTCATTTTCTGTTGATAATGCATGTGTCAGTTTTTCCATTACAAATATTCCTTCCACAATTCATAATGACAGTGGTTCCACTTATACCATAATCTGTTTTACTTGACGATAGCAGTATTTTTAAGAAGATACCATTCACTTTTTGTATTGTGTCTTGAGTCAATATAGAGTGTCTTACATGATTTGGGTTTCTCATATCCTGTTACTTTTTCTTAGACCCCCATATTTTATTCCACTATCCAGTTATCTGGTCTGCATCCGTGTGTCCACATGATCACCAGAATGATTGCTGGTTAGAAACCAATTCCTTACTAATCTTTGGAGTTATAAAAAAAATCTGATGATATTTTTCCAGTTGAATTCTCTCCAGATCCTGGAGCTAGTAGACGTGCACTGTGCTTTACAACTATTAAGCCATTCTTCCTCAATTATTTGTTCATTCAACCTATTTTATAATCTTAATGATCAAAATGTTGCTATAATGTAGATTCATGGATGTGAAAAATGCTGTTTGTTATTTATAATTTTTTTTAACTTTTAATGTCTTAACTGCTGTGACACTGTAATGGGACTAATAACAGGTTACCATATCTTAAAACATGTATGTTTTACATGTTTTAAATATACTGTATCAACTGATAATCAGATAAGTTATCAGTTCAAATCAGACTTTACACATACTGTACATGAAAAGACTCTAAAAGTACAAGAAAACATTTCAGTTCAAATTTTTAAATAAGACACAAAAATCAAGTCTCACCAGAACAGGATTAAATCCCAGGATTCTCAGGTGGCGAATCTTGACAGCCAAGGGCCCGCGAGGATTGGACGTATTGAAGCAAAGACCAGACTGTGGTGTGCAGATTACTGCAACTCTATAAGAGTAACACAAAAGCAACCACAATTTCATCTTAAAAAAAACGTAAAAGTCAAAATAAAAGCACAGACGAGATGAAAGTGAAGGTTTGATGAAGGAAGTCGCTCTTTGTGATGCATTTTAATGCTTCTTTAGACTGTATATGAACATTTCAATACTTTTAATGTTTTGAAAAGTTTTCTACATTGACTGAGACTGTAATACTGTGCAGTGTAATTTGAATGATTTAGGTTCACAGATTGATTCAGTATTTCAGTATTTGTGTTTATGCTTGATGAATCTCACATTCAGCTGGAAAAAAACAAAAAAACAACATTCCAGAAGTAGGAAAAAAAAACCCCAAAAACATCTAATATCTAATCCATAAATGTTGTTTATTTCCTAGGATTAGTTGGTGTTCTGACTCTTTTATACCTTTTATATTATCAAAATAATGTATAAAGGGTCCCCAAATCCTTAAGCTTAAACTTTAGTCTTACTCCCCTCACAGGGTCTTTATTTTGTATATTTTATAATTTGTACATAATATTGAGTATGTCGTATGTCTGAAAATGTTGGGTACTTGGCCAAACGTCTTGCAAAAGTGATTTTCTAAATTAGTTTAATTCCTGCTTAAAAATAAAGGTTAAAAATAAGAAAGAAAATTGATTGACTCACTACTCCAATCCATCTAAAAAGTATTGTAGTGCATTTCAGAGCCTTCTAAAGACATTATATGAATATTTTTTGGTGCTGCTATTTACCTTTGACTGCTCTCTGTTGGAGATGAGGCTCCTCCTTCTCTGTGACTCACTTCAGTCGTGGAGGTTTTGTTTGGTGGAGGTTTCGTTATCACACCATCTGAGAGTGAACACACACATAAAAATCCAACGGCTACTGTTTTTACTGCAGTTTCTTTTTTGTTCAGGGTTTTGTAAAACAGCTCAAAATGAGATTACCTATAACATAAAAATTCTCCACCATCACCATTTCCTGTAGTGTTGTCTCTGCCCGGTCCTGGAGCAGACTCTGCAGGCTCTGTGAGAGCCACTGGTTCGCCGGTGGACAGCAGGAGTAGGAATCAGCAAGGACAGAAGAGGGGACGGTCAAGGAACAAGGGAGATGAGGTTGATCCAGACGGAGACACAAGTCCACCGTCTGAAACATTTTCTCCTGACTGTGGAGAAATTTTGATGCTGAAGAGGAACAAAAAATTAAATTAAATGAGGAGTTTTTTTAAAAAAAAAAATCAGGGAGACGTCTCAGGAATGTGTGTGTATGTTCATTGTCTTACGCGTTGCGTTAAAGTGATCCATCGTACTCGGCTGCAGGAGCTGCTGCAGTGGAGCAGAGGGAAAATGGCCCAGAAGACACAGATAGAAAACAGACTTTAACAGTTTCACTTCAGACATCTTGGGCAAATATGAGTCCAGAACGCTAGTGAGACAGTCCAGGAACCTGAAGCAGAAAAATGAAACACACACAAAACATTTACTTCATGACTCTTTATCCTACCTCTTAAGCAGGAGGCCACACAGGAGAACTTGGTTTTTCTAACGTAATAGCTCAGTTTTTTTAAAAAAAAAATAGAAAAGAACTTTATTGTCCACCTAGGTGGAAAATTGCCTTCACCAGCATAAAAAAACCCATAAAATCTTAAAAGAAGACGTACAGAAAGTAGTAAAATCAGTACATAGTTAAAGTAAACTAGAAAATTGTCATAAAATAAAAAAACGAAATAAGAGACATTGTAAAAGACAGTCTATGATATCTTAAGAAAGTGTTCACTGTTTTATATCACTGTTAGACACACCTTTTCAACAAGAAACTTAAGTAAACCACTCACTCTCCCACACCAAAGTCCATATTGAAAATCATCAATTTTACATCACAGCACAAAGGAGTTGTTAATCCACTGCTGCCTCCATCATTAAGCTCAAATGTGTCACAAACTGATGACACAAGGCAGCAGGAGAGCAGCAGCTCCTGTATCCCTGCAAACTCAAACCACAGATTTTCTCTATGGACTTTGGTGTGGGAGAGTGAGTGGTTTACAAACTTTCCAGGCATAATGCATATCCAGCAGTTACGTTTTTATAGGTGTTTCTATCTGCTTGTGTAGCAGAGTGATTCTACAAACAAGTCAGTGCATTGGGTGCTTTCAGAGAGTTACAAGGGTCTGTAAATGCCATGAAAACTATTGGCTACAGCAATTTATTGACATATGTAAATTATATTTTTACTTTTGCAAATAGACAAGAACAGACAAGCTTAATATAGCTAAAGAGTTTATAATACTTTAAGAGAAGAATTAAGTTAAGATGAATATTTAAAAAAACAGACTGAAAAGGCAGGGGGCGCTACAAAACACAATCTAAAATAAGAGAAATAAGTGGAATAAAAGTAAAAAAAATGCATTAAAAAGAAAATTTAATAAAAATTTAATTTAAGTAAACTAAAATGAATGAGCCTTTTGCTAAGTGACTGAAATCAGTTTTGCCATGTTATCACTGAGGGACGAAATGAAAACAAAAACCTGAACTTTCCCCCTAAATACAGTCAATAACTTTGTTTTATTTGTTTGGCTTAGATAATGAGCATCTTTAAAATAAGCAGGCACATTGTGTGACCTACTGTTGCCTGTGATGCTGCAGATCATAGTTCAGGGAGGAGAAGACTCTCAGAACACAGAGCAGGTCCTGAAGTGTCAGAGTGTCTGGCCTGGTTATCACCTTCTCAGCATATGCCTCCATCAAAGAGGAGGGACAGAAGAGGAGGCTCTCAAATGCAGAGAGTAAGAGGAGCAGCTGAGCAGAAAGAAGTGAGAGTAAAAGTAAATAAAAGCACACAAACAAGGTGTGAATTGTCCTATTTTTTGTTAAATGTATTAAATAAATATATAATTCATACCTAACAGGCGTAAGTGTACAAGTGCAAGGGATTAGAAAAGAGCTAGAAAACATATGTATCTAACAACCTCAAATATATTTATTTATTTATTTCACTCACTTGTTGCGTGAAATAATCTTAAATATACTCCATGTTTATGTACAAAGACTAACCAAACTATCCAATTTATATGGTGGTGATGTGATTTGTTCAGTTTGGTGTACTTGTTTCCTTGTGTTCATGAGGAGAACCAGACACCACTGACATATTTTATCTAAGGCAATTTAAAGGTTTATCACCTCCCTACCTAAAGTGGAGAAAATGATGGAAAGATTTTTTTTATTAAATGATCCAACAGTCTAGGGCTGTGACTAATGATTATTATCAATTAAACTGTCAATAATGTTTTTGGTTTATTGTTTGGTCAGTTAAATGTTAAAATTTTTTGATCAAAATCCTGAAATGGTGTTATCAAATGTCTTGTTTTTCCACAAACATATTATTCTGTTTTAATTATTTCTTTGTTATACAGAGTAAAGAAAACAGAAAATATTCACATTTAAGAAGCAGAAAAATCAGAAACCGATAATGAAAATTCACCCAAACCAAATAATTATCATATTATTTGATGATTAATTTAACAACAGATTAATACATTTTAAAATTGATTAATTGTTGCAGGCCTACAACAGTCCACACAAAGTTCCATTTTGCTTCTCCTTCAGTTTGGAATCTTTTGTAAAAAAGTCATTAGAAATAGATCTCACTATTAAGGAAATTCATGCTTGAACTGATTCACACAGCCTTCTTTGGTATCTGAATGATGACAGTTTAACTGTGTATATTTAGGATTATGTATTTAATTCTTCTTTTAGATTAATATTTCATGAACACTGTGACCTTGTCTGTAACTCTGTTGTCTTGGCCAGGATGTTCTTGTAAGAGAGATTTTTAATCTCACTGAGGTATTTCATAATTAATTAAAGACCTTTAAAGCTCATTCTGATTCTGGTTCTGTCTGCAGCAGCAGCACCTGCTTGTTGGTCCATATGTCCATGGTGGAGGTGATGTAGTCTGAAATGCCAGTGAGCAAATCCAGGTCTCTGTAGAGCAGCTCCCGACAGGAAATCAACACTTGCAACAATTTATTGAAGGGGATTCCATGAAGACTTTCTATGTGGACAGTAGGAGAGCACATTTGTGTAATATAATCATCAACATCCAGTCTAATCATGGTTATATAGTGAAGAGGATTAGGGCCACATGTGTAATATATTTAAACTAACTTAGTAAATAAAAAAGAAAGAATTCGGAGATTAAAGTCAGTTTTTCCGATGTTATCAGAATTGTGACTTTTCTACTAATTCTTTTCAATGACAAAATTTTAATTTCAGAATTCCAAATTTAATCTTAGAAATCTGACTTTAATCTCAAAAACAAATTTAATCTCAAACTTCTGAGTAATGTCAAATTTTGATTTACAAAAACATTTTTTTTTCTTTACTAAAATGTTTCAAGCTTTGTGTCCACATTGTATCCCTGATAAGATCCATACATTTTATTAAAATGATGACAATACCATTCAAAGTATGTAACAATGTTTTACCTGTGATATTTTTACTACAAACATCGAGCAGTGGTTTGGAGAAAAAGCCCATTGTGGCCAACATGGAGATCATGTACTGGGAGTTGGGAAGCGTGACCCTGTCCATCATTGATAAATCCTTTTCCTTTCTGCATTTGCGCTTGAGTGGTGTATCTTTCCCCAGCATTCGCATCATAGTCTGAAGTGCCATTACTTTGTTGATGCCGGGAAGACGAGCATCAACGACCAGCCTTGGACAAAGAAACACCAGAGAGAGAATGTGAATAAATAAGTGTTTTAATTCTGGTTGTACAGTCAGGCAATTTAAGGCAATTCAAAGTGCTTTACAGACAAAGAAATACATTAGAATCAAATAGAATTGCCATTTGAAATAAAATACAACAGAATTTGCTGTGCTCTGGCTGAATTTAAAACACAAAGTAATACACAATAAAACATACAGATCCACTTGTACAGGACAATACATGTGTACTATCAATCATTCATATTAGTGACACATTAATAAATAGTAAAAAGTAAACACTCCCAAAATAAATTACAATTTCAACTTCACATTAAAAATATTAGAATTAAAATCCTTTAGAAAAAGTAAAAGTGTGATTTAAAGATAATAAATAAAGACAACAAACAACACTATGAAAACAGAAAGTAAAAGTATGTTTTAAAAACAATAAAAGGCCGCAGGCAAAATTAAAGAATTTATTCAAACGCTGCAGCAAAAAAAGTTTTCAGGTCTAATTTAAATTAGCTTGTTGTTTTTATGTCCAATTCTGTGATCACTGATACATTTGGATTGGAAAGATGTGTTGGAAAACATTATGTACATATATGTATATGTTTATTAGGTATTACTAAACTGCTAAAAAAGTTAAACTTACATACCACATGTGTAATTATCAAGCATGTCTTGAATAAACTTGGTGTAACAGACTTCTTGTTACAGTAGAAAAAAAACACAGGTTTTACCACTGACATTAATTCTGATTCCACTCCAGGTTTAAGAAAAAAGAGACTTGCGCTATTGTTTAAGTGTAAGTGTAGATTACACTAAATAATTAACACTTTAATAGTTTTTTCTGAAAAATATGTTATTTTAAAACTGCATACATATTTCTGTATTTTCTAGATGAGTTCCAATAAAGTGTTAGAGAGATAATTATACTGTATGGACATAATATCACATTTAGAGTTGTACTCCTTATTTTTGTGAATGATGTGAGCAGCTGGTACCTCATGCCCTCCTTGAGTGCGGTGACATTGGGGAAACTCTCCATATATTCCAGACAGGAGGCCAGGATCGACAGGCTCTTCTCATCATAGTCATTCATGTTCTCCTGTGAGGGAATAAGACAAGCTATAGATGAAGAGACAAGAAGAATACAAAAGAAATTGCCAATAACAACACATCTTTGCTTCTCACTACTGTAATCAAATATCCAAGACACTAAAAAACAATGGGGGCAATTTCAGAGGAGGATTAGCACAGATACAAGTACTACAGACCATCTATGGTGATAGAAGTGACTGTTCCTCCTCATTTTCAATTTTTTTATTGATTTATTAAAGACACTAATAGCAGCCAAAAAGACAGCTAACTGTAACGGTGTTGTGACAGACATAAAATGGAGAAAATTACATTTTCACTGAAACTGCACGTTAACAAATGTTTGCAATGCTGGCAATAAAAATGATTGTATTTTTATCTGACCTGGTAAAATAATTATTTATCTACCAATAAAGATCCTAGCATGTATTTTCATCAGAGTACAGCTGAATAAGTAGGATTTAGTGTTCTGTCAACAGTTTATATAGATTTTGTTACATACCAAAATGTATGTGCTACCATAATTTGGTAACACTTTATGTGAATGGTTATATTGCATTATAACACATTATGAACACATATATAATGCATCTATAGCTTTTTATAATAAAATGTTATTAGAGTCATGATGGTGACTCTGATTATTATAATTCACTGGGTCACAATATTATGTTGTAATATTATAATTATGAAACATTCTTATAATTATAATGTGTTCTAAGGAGATACATATTTATAATCAGGGTTGTAAATAATGATTATTTTGATTCTGATCAATTTGTTGATTATTATTATTATTACTACTTTTGTAAATAATGAAAAATGTTAATCAGTGTTCAAACTTAGAAATGATGATGTTCTCAAATGTCTTATTCTGTTCACAAACCAATATTATTCAGTTTTAATGATTTCTTATTGCTATTTGGAGCAAAGAAATTAGATGAAACTGATCAATTATCAATTATCAAAATAGTAATAATTAATTTAGTAATTGATTAGTAATTGAGAGTAATTGTTAAGGCCCTATACTTCATTAGAATAAATAATTGAGGATTAATTTAGTATTAAATTAACTTTGCAGTCTTATATATTGCAGTTATTAAACATAAACATTGCTACTCTAAGGCACACAAAGTCTCATAGATGATGATTACAACTAATTACATCTTACATTCAGTGTCCATGTGGGGCTTTTAGATAAAATGATTTTTTCTTCTTCCAGCTTCTCCCTCTAGGGGTTGCCACAGCAGAACATAAAGTATTATAAAACAACACAACTGCTTATAAAGTTTTTATATTTGTAGCAAAACATGCATCATAATTAATTTTAAGTATGAAAATGTGTTATAGAATTTGGCTTCATAGGAAGTATAGGTGTTTTTCTGTCATAAAAAGTAAAAAAATAGAAAAGTTTTTCTCAGTGGGAGATGATTTTTTTTTTTTTACCTGACATGATCGTAGGAAAGTCTGGACCACGTGGCTGCGTTGTGGGACACCCAGGCTGACCATGGCCAGGAGAGAGTAGGTCACATCTTTGTTGGACATGTGTCCCACAGACTTCATGGCTCTCTGCAGCAGCCTTTCAAACCCAGGATGTTCAAACATCAGCTGCAGCTCACAGCGCCGCTGCTCCTCTGACATCTTCTTAGTGGTGGACCACATGCGCATCAGGCAGCTGCTGACCTGTCGAATGGTGGGTGCATACTGAGAGGTGATGTCTAAGACGTCTGATGGGGAGCCACAGCTCTGCAGCTTGTCAAAGAAAGGGGAAGTGCTTTGTCTCTGGACTGAGGTCTTCTCATCAGACAGGGATGAATCTTTCAGAGAAGATGAGCGAAGCTCCTTCTCCTCCACACTGTAGAAACCAACCTGTGAATAAAACCTCACAGAGTGGACTGGACTACTGAGCATGCACCTCTGGTTTTGCCCTGTGTACCAGATGTGTGATGACTGAGAGTGATGAAGAGATGGGTCTTTGATTGACGCTGTCACCAGGAAACTGTGCTGTGTCCACTGAGTCCTGTGGCTGCAAAAGCGAATGGTCCATTTTAGGACTTCCCCTGTCACCCACACAGACATTGTCCTCTTGTTATTCAGGAACCAAAATGGAGGAAGACAGAAGTGATTTCAGCAGTGTCCCTGTGAAGAGCAAGTACAGTTGTGCTCATCAGTTTACATACCATGGCAGAATTTGTGTTTTTTTGGGTCATTTTTTTTTTAGAGAAGTTAGTGGTTGGGTGAAGCCATTTATTATCAAACAATTGTGTTTGCTCTAGGATAGGTTCATCAGAGTTACCAGCCTCAGAAACCACAATTAACAGAACCTCAGATAAGAGTGTGAATGCTTCACAGAGTTGAAGTAGCAGACACCTCTCATCAAGTGTACTAAGGAGACTGTGTGAATCAGGCTTACAATTGCTACAAAGAAGCCACTTCTGAGGAAGAACAACAAGAAGAGAAGAACTGCTTGGGCAGAGAAACATAAGGAATGGACATTAGACCCGTTGAAATTTGTCCTTTGCTCTTTTTTGGAATCTTTGGTTCCACCCTCCATGTCTTTATGAGACACAGAAAAGATTAGTGGATGGTTTGTAAACATTTGGTTTCCACCGTAAAGCATGGAGAAGGAGGTGTAATGGTATTGGCTGTTGGGGATTTATTAAAAATCCAAGGCACACTTAGCCAGCATGGCTAACACAGCTTTTTGCAGCAACTTTTCACTCCACCTGGTTTGCACTTAGTGGGACCATTATTTGTTTTTCAACACATCACTTGCTTCCACAATCACTTGTGGAGGCAAGAGATGGTTTGGGATAAGTTAGAATGAAGATTGGAGGCAAAACAACCAACATGTCCTCAGCACCTCTGGGAACTCCTTCAGCACTGCTGGAAAACCATTCCAGATGACTACCTCGTGAAGCTGAGAGAATGCCAAAAGTGTGCATTCTGTCATCAAAGCAAAGGGTGGCTAAGAAAAATATAAAATATTCTGGTTTCTTTAGCACTTTCTTGTTTACTACATAATTCCATGTGTTCCTTCGTAGTTTGGATGTATTCAGTAACATTGGCTTGGTAGATTAGCTTAAGTTAGCTGACCACCTACCTTGTAACTCTTATCGTATGATACTCTCCAAAAATAATTCATGAATCTACTGTGCCAAATACAATTTAATCTACGTTGTATCTTAAATTGAGGTAAAAACAAACAAACATCCACGCTACAATCTCTTTACTAACATGTACGTCATCGTAGTGGGTCCTTAAGTTAGTACAACTACGCTTTGCCTGACTAAAAATAAACAACATATCTTAGACTATGAAAAATTTAAAAATCTGACGTATAGTATTAATTTAAATCGTCCATTATCCTAGCATCCTAGCACTTGTTGCTATTTATATATAATACTATTTTGATGATTATACAGTTTATTTTCTTAGTGGCGTTTCAGATTCGGTCTCAAATAGGCGCAACATCCACAGTTTCCTAGTAACCAACCGACGCTGTACAGACAGAATGGCAAAATTTGTGCTCGCTGGTAAGTTAAAACAACAAACAAAAAAACATATACAGACGTGGACAAATCAGTTGGTACCTTTTCATTAAAGAAGAAAAATTCACAGAGGGCACTGAAATTAGAAAATAACTTGAAACGGACAAAAATAATATTACGTAAACATTTACTGACAATTAAGTAATGAAAATCAGACTTTGCTTTTGAATTGTGGTTCATTTATCATGGTAATGGTTGTAATTATTATATTAATGTACTAACTGGCCTGTGTTCGCAATCAAGTGATTTGTGTTATGATTCCTGTAATGAGACTTCTGCACCTGTCGAGAGGTATTTTGACTCACTCCTCATGAGCAATCTGCTCCTTCTCCAGATGTTCAATAGGATTTAGATCAGGTCTCATAGAAGGCCACTTTAGAATAGTCCAATGTCTTGTTCTTAGCCATTTGTAGATGTTTGGGTTTGGGTCATTATCCTGTTGGAGGACTCATGACCTGTGACTGAGACCAAGCTTTCTGACACCGGGCAGCACATTTCACTCCAGAACACCTTGAGATTTTATTGAACCCTGCACAGATTCGAGTCACCCTGTGCCAGAAGCAGCAAAGCAGCCCCAGAACATAAGTGAGCCTCCTTCATGTTTCACAGTAGGTGCTGTGTTCTTTTCTTTGTCTGCTTAAAGGTGATGTGCCTCATCAAAAAGTCCAAAGGTTTTGTGCTTTGTGGCTTGTCATTATGCATTTTGGCAAATTCCAGTACCTTGACCTTGGAGTTCACCTCTAATCTCTTTGGAGGTTGTTCTGGAATCATTGCTTACCATTCGTATTATCCATCTCTTCAATTTGTCATCAATGTTCCTCTTGTAGCCACGTCCAGGGAGGTTGGCTACAGACCCGTGGACCTTAAGCTTCTGAATAATATATGCATTTTTATTCACAGGAACATCAAGCTGCTTGGAGATGATCTTATAGCCTTTATCTTTAACATACTGGTCTATAATTTTCTTTCTAATCTCCAGAGACAACTCTCTCCTAAACTTTCTGTGGTCCATGTTCAGTGCGGTACACACCATGATACCAAACAGCACAGTGACTACTCACTCACTGACCCTTTAAATATGCAGAATTGCTGATTACAAGTTTGAAGACGCATGATGCTAATTACTGTACACAGTTTATTTAACATGTCAATATGGTCAAATTATTTTCAATCATTTCTAGTGGTACCATCATTTGTGTCCAGGCCAGTTTCATTAGTTTGTTTTTTGAAATGATTCTGTTGAACCACAATTCAAAAGCAATGTCTGCATTTCAATAGTTAATGTTTAGTATGGGTTTTCTTTCTTTAATAGAATGGTACCAAATATCATGTGTTTGGGGCAACAGGCTTATTATCATGTCTACCCTTTACCAGGTAAATCAGAATGTCCACATTTTGCCAAAGCGGAACTTTTGGCAGACGCTTTGCAGAGATCACTTCCAAACTTCAGGATCCATAAGATCTCCATTCTCCCACTAGAATGGAAGGTGGTCATTTTTGTGTGTTTGTTTATGTTCCAAACCTTAACCATATTCTAAATGTCATTTTTCAGTGTAATCTGTTTGACTTTTGACAGGAGTGGCTGGAGGCCACATGCAAAAGAAATAAGTGGAAACATGAGAAGTCACCTTTAATTTGGAGGGAACTAGTGGATCAAGGAGGCAAAGGGATGATATTAGGAGGCTTCAGTGACTTCCTAGAGCATTGCCAGGTTTGGATATAGTTTTTTTTTTATTATGAGGTTAACAGAATCAGAAGAAGAAAACAGGATGTTTTACCTTTTTGATAAAAAATAAAATAAATAAAAATGTATGAATAAAAAACAAAAGAAGGGCATCTAAGGAAAATATACACCATACCAAATATACCAATTTTACAAAGTTCCTCAAATTTGAATAGATAAAGCTTCGTATTTAAGGTAATTATTTCCAGTAAAATTCTCATTCTCCAGCAGCTGTAAGAACCTGACTGATGATGCTTTTAAGCTTCAAATAGCCCACAAATTTATCCAGATTTTCTCTAGAATTCCACTATTAGTTTCCCCTAATATTTAAGAATATTTCAAAGATTAACTGATTAATTTAGGGCAAAGTAGCTTTATTATAAGAGCAAATTATAAATGAACAAATAACAAAGTAACAGTTAAAAGGTGGACATAAACATTACAATTTCCAATTTGAATTAAACAACAATTATATTATAAATCAGGGGTCTCAAACTCAAATGATGTGGGGGCCACTGAGCATGTAGTCTGGTCAGTTAAGTGTGGGGGGGGGGGGGGGGGCAGCAAAAAGGGGGGGGGGGGGGTCAGTTAAGTGAAAAAAAAAACTGTTCTGTAAAGGTGAGTGACATGATGTTAAATATATCAAAATATTTCATCATGACATTATAATAACAATATATATGATGATATTTCACAGAATTTCAAAATAAGTGTTTATGTTGATATGGAATTATATATTGTTCACCATTGTATTGTATTTATGAAGCAAAATGAATTTTTTATCAAATATATATATAAAGACCTCATAATAATAATAATTTGGAGGGACCACAAGTTTGAGGCTGCTAATATAACTAAAATGGAGCAAAAATATGAGAGTGCAGCATAAAACAATTTTACTTAAAATGAATTAAAGTAATGTACAATGCAGCAAAAAAAAATCTAATTTAAAGTACTTTTAAAAAGCTCAATGAATAAAGAAATCAACATACAAAGCTATAAAAACCTGAATGTGTGTGACCACAGAACTACTACAACATCACATCAGGGATGTTGACGGGTATGATGTTGAGTGTGGCAGCAGAGAATCTGGAGACCAGGATTAACGTCACTGTGGAGGAGCAGCAACGTGTCGCTCTCATCAAACCCCTTCACATGTGGATCAGCAGGTATGATACTCTGGGAAAAATCAACAAAGACAACTTGTGGACATTATGTCGTTCATCAGCTGTTTCTTTTCCAGTGCTCTCAGCTTTACCTGCTCCTTCCTTATCCCTAATCTACTCACTGCTGAAGTTTTCCCTGACGCTGTTGCGGTCAGCCTTCATCTGCTGGACCTGGACGAGGATGAGGAGGGACTGAAGGGGATGAAAATGGAGGTGGAGGACCTGGCACTGCCTCTCCTTCATCAGGTACACTAATATTTATAATAACAATAATAATATTCACATATATAGCACTTTTATAATCAATGTTTGAAAGTGCTGAACATACAGAAGTATATTTGGGCCAAATGTAAAGATTTTTTTGTAAGAAAATGGGGGGAAAAAAGACAGATTTAAGATAGATTTTTTTTAGACAGAAAGAGAAAAGTCAGAATTCTATTCTAAAAAAAAGCAGAGAGTTCTGAGATTAAATTCAGAATTCTTAGAATAAAGTCACATCCTAAGGTTAAATCTATGAGATTAAAGTTATAATTTTGGAGAAAAGAAAGTCAGAATTCTGAGATTACATTTTTCAGATTAATTTCAGAAAACTGAGATTAAAGTGAATATTCTGTGGGAAAAAGGCCCATAACTAGCAGCTAGGGGGGAAAAAACGATCCACTACGTGACTTTGAATTAGGAACATGAACGAGGACTGACCTCAGTAACGCCGCCTGACACCCAGCTCGGAGCACTGTGACGTACGTATGCAGTAAACAGTTGAAGCAGTAGAGGTGTGTTTTACTTTGGGCTTACTTTTGTCTCGAGGGCTCGAGACAAAGTTACATGGTGCCAGTCCAGATGACGGAGACCCTCTCAGGCTCTGATGAGGATGCTATTCAAACTGTTATAAGTAGACAATAAGTTCAAAATATATTTGGAGAAATTATTTGAAGGTTGAAATACTACATGGTGTTGCTTTAAGCCAGAATCAAATGTTGGAGATTATTCTCAGAATACTGAGATTAAAGTCAGAATTTGGAGACTGAAGTTAGAATTTTGCATTTTAAATTGGATTCTGAGATTAAATCAAGAAGCTGAGATTGTAGAAGTCAGAATTGGGAGCGAAATCCTATCTCAAGGAAATTTCCCTTTTCAGGAGTGCTCAGTAACCTTGGAAACCTTGGAGTTCTGACTTCAATTGGAACCAGCATTAGTTACTCTTTCAGTGTTTCCTCACAGGTGAGCATTCACACAGACATGGAGGAAGCCTTCCACAGGGCAGATGTTGTCCTGCTGCTGGACGAACGCTGCTCTGACGACAGTGACACTGAGATTGACAGCGAAGAGGAAAAGAAGAAGAAGAGTGTGAAGAAAATCTCCGAGCGATACACAGAGTATGGACGACTCATCGACACCAGAGCCGACAAGAAGGTGAAGGTCGTTGTCTGCGGAAACTCATTTGTCAACATGAGATGTTCACTGCTTGTGGACAGCGCCTGCTCTATTGACAGTAACCAATTTGTTGCCATGGCAACTCAGCTGGAGACTGAGGCCAGGGCCATAATCGCAGAGAAGCTGCGCGTGAAGACGTCAGGTGGCTTATGATTATAATACGACACATTTCTTCATCTTATTCGGGCAACATCACCTCCTGTATGTTACCTCTCCTTCATCTTCTCTAGATGTCACAGATGTGATTGTCTGGGGAAACATAAGTGGTAGTTTCTACATTGACCTACAGAGGGCGAAGGTTTTCAACTTTAACGGGGCAATTACAGGACCGCCTTTCTTCTCGCAGTCACTGCTGAAGATTTTCCATGACAGGTTTGTTACAATAATACAAATGTTTTCAAAATTAAATATCTTAATGGGTCTATTTAACTCAATTTAACTTGCAGTTTAAGGGGCGAAAATCGTACTACAATAATTTTAAAAAACAGATTTGTGATCAAATTACGACTCAGCTCTGGTGCCATTATTAATTTCACAATTTAATCTCATCTAAACCAAGAGTGAACAACATCCTGTGCTGAGAAATGCCCACAAAAAAGCCCAGGATGTTCTTCTTCTTCCTTCCAGGAAATGGTTGGAGTCAGACTTTCAGGACTTGGTGCGACGGCGTCGTGAGACAGTGGCTTCAAAGACAGGACACACAGCTGCCATGTCAGCAGCTGATGGGATCCTCGCCCTTCTCAAGGCTTGGAATGGCAGCTGTGGCCCAGACAGAGTCTTCTCTCTGGGTGTAGTGTGTCCAGGTACAAACAAAGCCAAGAACAATAGACATTGTGGTGGGCAGGCATTAAAGGGATATTTCAGCATTTTTTTTTTTTTAATCTCTTTGTATGAGGAATTAACATACAAAGAGATTTAAAAAAAAAAAATCAAAAGAAAAACAGAATTTAATCACTTAACTAAAGGCTCAACTAATACAAAAAAAAATCTATGTTTATTTGTAAGTCTCTTGCTCCTGTGTCTCTATAAACTAAAATTACAAATTTTCTATATGGACCTTGGTGCCAGAGAGTGAGTGGTATACAAACTTGGCCATTTCCTGTTGAAAAGGTGAAACAGTGAGATAAAGCAGCAAAAATATATTTTTAAAATACTGTAGACTTATGCTTGTGTATATTTTATTTACTGAGTCTTTTGTCAAAGTCTATGTTTGTTTGTAAGTCTCTTGCTCATGTGTCTCTATAAATTGAAATAACAGACTTTAGATCAGATGAAGTTCAACTTAAAATTCAGATTTTCCCTCGACTATTGATGTGAGGTGGGATTATTTCCTGTGGCTCTTAGGTTTCTATGGTCTCCCTGAAGGTGTCGTCCTGTCAGTTCCAGTTTTCTTTGCAGATGGTAAACAATCAGTGGTGTTTGACATGACTGTTGGTGATGAGCTGAAGCAGAAACTTCAACTTTCTGCCCATGAACTTACACAGGTAACGTCACATTCTGCAAAAACCGAGGGAGGGTGTTTACTGAACTAAAGACTAAAGAGATTATTTTTCTTTTCCAGGAAAAAAACAACTGAGATCAGAAACCAGTGATGACAGAGTGAAATAATAATAAAAAAAAACAATCAAACAAAAAAACCCCAATCCACATCACTTTCAGTTTGTCCTTTTATTCTTAGTTTCACATAGGTTGCTCTTGCAGTTTTTATATTTTCCACTTAAATGACAAAAAAAAAAAAAAAAAAAAAAAACTGTGAAACTCACTCGTTGCTGTTACAGATGTTTAGATGTAAAAGATCAAACTGAGTCACTTTATGGAAAAGGAAGAAATTAGAAAATATATATATTTATATATATTCCTTTTTTGTTTTAAATTGTACAGTTCCATAAGTGCTTTTATTTATGGTTGAAGAAGCAGTTTACTATACTATCAGACACAAATTAGTCCTTCAATATCCTCTAAATCTGCTGTTAAATATTTCCATTTGGAGTTGGGTTCTTTTTTTTGTTTTTTGTTTTTTTTTTTTAACATGGAAACTTTAATTCTTCTTGAACAAACTGAAATAAATCATTTTTATTCATTTTAATTGATATTTTCCTTTACTCAAATTGTGCAGAATGTTGTCACCTGACAAGGAGAACGTGAACAGAGTGCGGTTTTTACATGCAGAATATACATGAGCACTTTCTACACTATACACAAGGGGGCGTCAAGTGGAAACAGGAGAGGTTAGTACAACTACAATGCATGACGACAAGTCGGGGAATGGACATGTACTCTGATTATGTCACTGTATGTTCAGTTTGTACAACCCAAACCTGAGATTTGGAGGCTGAGACATTAAAAGAAATAGGTTTTCATACAGATAACATTTACATCCCTTTCAAAATAAAAGAAAAACGAAGACATCTGCTGTGGTTTAAGTAACATTCTTTTAAAAACGGTCCTCAAATATCGATCGTAAAAAACACATGCGTGATTAATGGCATGCATGGACTTGTTGTGGCACAGAAGGAAGGGTTTTTTGGTGACTATACAACATACAAATACGAAGTCTGCCTTTGTCAACATAACTGTAGTTAAAGAATAAATTCGATTAACATGTTAATGTGTGAGATTAAATTCTGTTCACTCATATAAATAAAAACAAGGGGTCATGAATGATTGATAAACTGATCCATTATTACTAAAGTGACTGGTTTGGATGTTTGTACGTTTTCTGACTTTTCTTCTTAAATGTGAATAGTTGTGGCTTTTATTACACTAAAACCAGGAACAAAGAATATATATATATATTTTTTTTTATAATTTTATGACATTTTTAGAAACAAATAATCAGGAAATTTACTGAGAAAATAATCCCTACATTAAACAATCGTTAGTTGAAACTCTATCACTTCAATCTACAACATATAGACATCCACTTATGTCAGAAGTTAAAGATTAAAGTTCCAGGCAACAAGTGAAAACATCAATATTGACTGAATGTATCTATTTTAACTGTAACCATGGAGATCTCGGGGTTCAGACTACCTATGTGTAACATTTATGATGTCTAACTTGGGGAAAATTTTTAAACCAAGTCATTCTTCGAAAAAATCACAAATGAAAACTGAAGGGACAAAAAAAATTAATAAAAAAATTAGGCTTTAAAATCTCTCAGCTCAACAAAAAAATCTAAAAGTTAAATCAACTGACATTAAATTAAATAATTTATTTTAGTATGTACATTTATAATAATAGTTATGTCATCTTCATAACACATTCTGGAATAAAACAAGGTTCAGCTCTGACTTCAGCTTTAAAATAAAGGCATCATTCTCGTGATGCGAGACTGATTTTTAGATGCTATTGCTGAATAAAAGCCAGATTTAAACTGATAAAGACAACATCATCATCTCTGTAACTGTTAACCCCAGCTAAGCCCAGAACAAGGACACTGTAAAATGTTTTCCTCTGTGATTTTGGTTGTTTTTTTGTTTTTTTTTTTAAATGAAAGAACACAGATTAAATCCACTGTAGGTCATGGAAGCTGAGTGATAGAAGCCACTGATCCCAAAAACAAGATGGTCCTGAAGTGAAACAACTCAGGTACAGAGGCTGAAGTGACACCTGTAAAGCCCAGTCCACACTACACAACGCATTTGAATGAGGCGTCAAACCAGGTTTCATTTAACAGATTCACTTTATTTTTGTTTCTTCTCTCTCGTCTTCTCTGTTGTTTTCCGGCTAATGTTTCACTCCAATACAGTCTCGAAATTTGTCGCTTTAAACCAGCCATTTAAAAAGAACAACCCCAAACTAACTGCATGGAAGACATTTGCAGCAGTCACTCACGTTCCTGTTCACGTGACATTAGAGGTGGACGTCTTATTGACAGCGTGTTGCCTGTGCTTATTAGAAGTTCAAATTTTACTTTTCTAATATCCAGGGCAGGAACATGGCCAGTACTGGACTTAAACTGAGGATCGAATCACCTTATAGCTAGTTTCAGTCATGGTCCACCGTAGATGTCGCAGATTTAATCAAATTTCCAGCTGGAAATCCGATCAGGGTCTGTGATTAGTTGGGAAAGCGCCGGCTAGTCACATTTAGGTTCTGACGATGATGTGCCACATTTGGGTGATTATACCTGATTTATCCTGCAGTAAAAGTTTTGGCTCTTCCCTTATCAGAACTTTGTTTCAGTATTTGTGTGTTGGATTTAAAATTTACCTTCACAAGAGAGAAAAATGGGAGCTTGAGAAATATGAGAAAAGATGTTCTTTAACTGAAATATTTGCTCTTTTGCAGGGATTCTCAAACTTTTTATATCAAGTACCACCTGAGAAAACATTGGGCTCTCAAAGTAGCACCATTATCACCAACATTAAAATGGTTTATTCCCAATAAGATCATTTGCTCTCTCATCATCCTCCTCTTCTTCACATATACCTTAGACACTGGTATAGTGAAATTAGATTCAGATGAGCAAGAGATTATTTGACTATTATTTAATACATTTTCCTTTTTTTGGTATTTGTTTCATTTTCATTCCTCAGCTCCACTACAATCACATACTCTGGTATACACAGTAGAACAGTATTTATGACTTTCCTACGAGTACCACCAGAGGACGAAACACTGGTGGTACACATACCACAGTTTGAGAAACATGGCTCTAAGATAATATTGCAATTGTTTTAAAGATAAGCAAAATGACATGACTGAGTATTTAAATGACTTTGTAAAAACCAATGAAACATGCAGTGAAACTCCACACACTTGCAGAAGCACTCTCTGAACAAGATTCAGGGTCACATGACCACTGGTAGGCCTACGTGATCACATGAACTCTTGTAAACATCATCCATGCCACACAGGTTAGCTGCATGCGGTTATGTTAATCGGTAGAAAACACAGAGACACCAGCCTCTGCAACTGAGTCTTTGAAATTGTTTTTCTTATTTGCTCATTTGCTGCCCAGTTTACCTTCTGACTGTTTACCCAGAGTTCAATGTTTCTACACTGTAGTTCACTTATAAGCCTTTGAGTTTTTCCATGAATGCTCAAGGTTAAAGAAAATAAATGACAGTTGTTTCCCTATAACTGTGTCCATTGATATAATCTATGAGTAACAATTAATATCACAATTTTAAAGGATATTGACTAATTGTTCTTATTGTCATAATCCCACAAAATTTCGAGATATTATTTTTTTGCCAATATTGCCACCCTCGTTTTGATGATGTGTGGATTTGATGGTGCTGGATTTTGAAATTTCTTTCAATGGCAGAACAGCAGGAGCTCGAGAAAATGTTTTCAGCAGACAACTGAAGAAACTTCTTTAACAAACTCTATGAATAAATTATGAAAAGTTGCTCTACTGCATTTCATGTGTTGTATTCTACACTAGTATTCTGCAGTTGTTGATAAAGATATATATTCATGAGTGTAGATTTATCTAGAACTACATCGACACTCCTGAAGACCAGGATGACTGAGGATCTTCACATATGTCTGATTTCTGCTTCAGAACCACGTCCAATTTTGCTGCTCGACACGTTAAAAAATAAATAAATGAGGCTATACTGGGCTGAAAATGGGTGTAATGTGAACAAGGCTTAATACGAAGCTAGGAATGAACCAAATAATCTTCCACACCATCAACAAAAAACAGGATTAAATGCCAAACTCTGATAAATGTGCGGTATATAGCAGTATGTCTGGATATAACATACAAATGAAAAGAGGTGGAGCAGTGAAGCTACGACCGCGGTGGTGGTTGTTGGTGAGAAATTGGAGGTGTGTGTACCTGTCTGTCAGAGCTGACCTCCAGCTCCTCATCCACCTGGTCCAGTTCACTTTGGTCCAGAAGCTCAAAGTCCTCCTCCTCAGTGGGAACCAGTGTGTCGTCAGGCAGCTCCTCTGTGGTTGCGGCCTCATCCAGTTCCTCGTCAGGCTGCAGCGCCTCTGTGCTGGTGACAGCAGTGTCAGCAGTGGTGTGGGTGGGGGTCTCCAGAGTGGGGAGGAACTCGGCCAGAGTGGGCTCCTCACTGGCCTCGCTGGACGACAGCAGTGCTGACAGAGTGTTCTGCACCACAGTAGAGATGGCCGTGCTCACTATCTCCTCGCTCAAGGCCTCCAGGGAGCGCTGTGCGCCCTGAGTGACCGCTGATTCCTTCTCCTCTTCCCGGAGCCTCCCCACCTCGGTCTCTGGTGGCTCTTCGCCCCCTGGTCGTTGTCCATGTCCATTGAAATGTGTGTTGACAAAGTGGAGCGGGGACGCGAGGTGCTGGATGAGGAGGCTGGCAGGGCTCAGTGGTTCTGCCTCCGTTTGACTACTGGCCTGCGCTCCGTCAGAGTGGGCGGGGCCTCGCAGGGGGAAGAGGAGCAAGTTGTGATCGATGGATGGGAACTCCTCGACTGAGGGGAACTCCGGGAGATCACGAAGGTAGGATTCCTCTGGGTCGCTGTGGAAACTCTGCTGGTCCAGGTCTAAGTCCAGGTAGAGACGAGACACCAAAATATTAATGTCATCTAGTTCAAGACACAGGTATCTATGACAACAGTGACTAGAGGTCAACAAGGTTTTTCTGGCCGACATGTTTGGCCTCTTTTCATTTTTCCTCCTTCTGATACAATTTAACAGTTAAATAATAAAAAAAATCAAAAAAACTGTTTCATTTCAATCAACATAGACAGTCAATGAGTGAGTATATACCTTCAGACACGTCAGTGAGTTGAGGAGTAGTGGCTCTGGACACAGAGAAGCCTCCACTCTCCAAGATGGAAGCCTCCTCGTCTGACAACTCTGAGTCTGTGATGGCCATCGCCAGAGCGGTCGTCTTCACGTCCACCTGAGCGAAAAAAACCAACCACGCTGGATTATGTGTGTTAACTATTTTCAAATGTTGCAGTGAATAAAAATACAGTAAAGATATAATATTGTGATACATCACAATAAAAAGCTCTCACAATACATTACACAGTAAATTTTCATAATCATTATAATCATAATGTTACAAATAAGTTATTAATGTTTTGGTAACGTTAATAAAACATTTTGTCATGTTACAATATTTTGTAATATCTTGTGGTTATGTTATTAATGTTTTGCTGACATAACCAACTTTATTTTTCATGTGTAATGTTTTGCTAACGTTACTAACACAATTTGTTACCTTACAATATTTTGTAACATCTTTTGCTTACGTTATTAATGTTACGTACGTTGCGTACGTTAAGTAACGTTTTGTCATGTTACAAGAGTTTTCTAAATGAAGTCATTTTTTGTAACATCACAAACATGTTTTTTTTGGTAGTCAAATTTTTTTGTAACATTATTAGCCATTTTATTAAGTAGCAACATTTTGGATCAGTTTCTGATAAGACAAGTAGTACACTGCACTACAATGCAATGTAGGTAACATTACATTTTTTTTAACACAGCTCCACCCATTTACAATCAGGGCTTCGAACCGATTCATGGAAAAAAATTAAAACCAGAAACTTTATATTTTTTAATGTTCCGGAATAGAATTGTTTATGCAGAATAATGATAACCTGTTAATGCCGGTATTTTATTCGTTCTTAATTTTTTTCTGTTTACAATGACCTGTTGAGGTTCACTTCCTGTCATTCACTCAATGCGGGGAGAAGCTTCACTCGCAGGCAACCACAAGGTCTATGCGATTAACCATAAGAGGTTAACATTTTAGTCTACAATCTTAAAAAAATGTTTGTTTTAGACACGATTATTTTGTCCGTTTGTGACAAACATTAAAGAAAATGTAAACAGCTAGCTTTAACATTAAAGGCCTTTTAATGGACATTAACATTATGATATGTTGCTAATGTATGAGAAGAAAGTGCAAATAAATGCAAATTACGACGCATACCCTCCTATGTGGATCAAGTGTGACGTGAAGAAATAAAATTGCATCACACTCACACACACGTTTGCACTTCTATAAAAGTGAGGACCCTCATAGACATAATGCATTCACCTAGGCTCTTACCCTATAAGCCCAATTCTAACCCTAATCTTAAAACCAGGTCAGGCACTTTTAACGGGTAACAGAAAGTGAGGACGAGCCAAAATGTCCTCACTTTGTCAAAATGTCCTCACTCTGTAGGGTTTATAGGTTTTTTGGTCCTCACTCGGCAACAAATACAAGAACACACGTACATTCAGACAGGAGAGAGAGAGAGAGAGAGAGAGAGAGAGAGAGAGAGAGAGAGAGAGAGAGAGAGAGAGAGAGAGAGAGAGATGTTTGCCATCGGCCTGATTTGAATAGACAAATAGCTTTAATGTTGTAAGGCTACCTAGCTATTTATGTCCCAAAGCTAACATGGAACGTTATTAACTGGTTCTGGAAAGTTAGAACATTTTTTTTTAACCGGTTCGGGAACATCAAATTTAGGGTGGAACCTAAAACCAGAAATGGTAAAATACCATTTTTGTTCAGAACAAATCAATTGGAAAACAAATTCTGGTTCAAAGTCCTGTTTAAAATTAAGAACTGTCAACATTGTCATGAAATTCAAAATTCAAAAAGAATTTTTGTCAGGATAATCATGTCAGTCTAAAATACGTCACAAACTTACAGTATGAAAATTGTCATTGCATTGGACACAGTAGAATGAAAGGAATGTGGTTGTTCTTGAAAGATTAATTTAGCACAAATGTCCACACACTCGGGTGTGTACGTGTGTGTGTGTGTGTTGTACCGTTGGGGCAAAACAAGACAGCTCCTCTTCACTCTCGCTCTCCGTTTCAGCTCTTGGCTCGTCGCCCTCCTCCAGCTCTTTCTTCACCTCTGTAAACACACACAAACAGAGGGAGAGAGAGACAGAGAGTCGGGTTTTCTTAATAAAATAAGTGACATGATACCAACCTGCAGGTGAAAAATGAGATCAGGGAACAAATGTAAACAAAGAGACTTCCTGGTTTGTCAACATGGTTCCATTTCCACTGTTGTGTCACAGGTGCTGTAACAATGGATGTGTTTGCAGGGTTTTTATGCTCAGCTGTGAGAAAAGGGTGCAGCTTGGAACTCACTCCTCTTGTCGTGCTTGCGGTGCTCGGTGTCTCCCTTCATGCTGTAGTCCAGTTTCATCAGGATTGGCTCCAAACCCGTATACATCCTCTGGATGAGTTCATGATACACCACCAATGGCCACAACAACACACTCAGAACTGGGGAGAGAAACAAACAAAAAAACCTCACAGATAACTTTATAATCTTCACGTCATCAGATGGTGAATTTTGGGTTTGATTTACTAATGAGACACAAATTATGTGAAGAGATACAACACTTAATTTAGTGTGGAAGTGATTTAGGTTTTCATGGTAGAGTGAAAGACTCACCGATGATATAGGAGATCATGATTCCTGGTACATAGTGTCCAACCACAGCCAGGACAAAGCAGCCACTGCTCATCATCACACAGAACTGACAAACACAAATAACACCAGAAAAATAAGGCAAGATGAAATTTTTTTTAGATATTTTTGATTTGTACGTGATTGATCAATAATTCCAAAATAACCTTTTAGCGTCATGTAAATCAAGTGGTAAGAGAAAGAAAGACACTTATTTCACAGTTTTTGTGTCACCTAAGTCCTATAATGACTTTTAGTAACATGAACTAGTTATTTCAAACAAAAGTAATTTATTTTAACATTACATCATTCTGTAAAGTTTCTGGTAATGCAAGTTATGTTTATTGTAATTTTAGTAACTTGTCTCTGTTATATTACAACATTTTGTAGATTTATTTTATAACATTAGTACTATGCTTTTGCAGCATTCCAACATTTAGCTTTTCTGTGGTAATTTAAGTACATTTTTTTAAACATTTTCTAAGATAAAATTAGTCCCAGATTTCTAGGGATGCAACAATGCATCGAGAATTAAAAATCTATATAAATGTGTGACGATTCACACCGATTTACATTGAAAAATTAAACAAGCCACAAGGCAGAAGGAGTAAGCACGTTATCTCAGTGTCACTGGTCCATATCATGAGATAACACATCTGATAAAGTAGGTGGTGCTATGCACCTAAGAACCATGTTCAGACTGGCACTGCACAATAAGTGTTTCAACACTTTAATATTAGCAACCCACGCTGGTTTGTGTGAGCCCCCTGTCAAGCGCTTTCTGGGTTGGATGCGGTGGGTTGTGACCGTAGCCCTACAGCCACCGCTGTATTACATAAACAAAAAACATTACACGGTTTGGACATCAACAAGCAAAAGGTAATTGTGGACGTTACCACATGCTGCTATAGCATCCTGGATATGATCAAACACTATCTCGCACTGCTCTGCTTGGCCCTGAGGTTTAACAAAATGTCCATAAAGTCAAAAGATGGCCAGGCCTGTGTTTACTGCTGACTTACTAAATCCGTGTTGTTTGTTTTTTTTTTTAAACCATTAATCCAATAATATAAGAAATTCCAATTATTTTCATAAGAATAATGGTGACATTAAATGTTTGTGTGCATACCTTGCCATGGTTCTGTCTCTTGTACTGCAGCATCTCCTGCAGGTACAGACAGCAGGTCAGGTAACTCTCAGCCAGGTGGTGACTGAGCTCAGGAACAGTGAGCAGACGATGATCCACACTCATCGCTTCACTACAGAGACAACCAACAATTCACACGCGCAAAGACACACAGGAAGGAAAAGAGTAACATCATCAGAGTGTGTAAAGAACAAACATATTATGTACATATATGTACATAATATGTATACGTACATATACATATTATACGTACAATACCAGTCAAAGGTTTGGACCACATTAAATGAGGTGTGTCCAAACTTTTGACTGGTATTGTATATGACAGACAAGAGCAAACACAGGATTCCACACTCATGTTTATGACAGTGGAGGACAAGAACACAAATACTAAATACCAAAATGTCAGAATCTTAAAGACACACACAAGTACACACCTTTGTGCAGACTGAGCCTCTGTATGAACTGCCATGGAGGAAAAACACAAAGTTAGTAGATATTCATGAAAAGAAAGAGTAAACAAATACATCATTTACAGGTTCATAATAGAATCATACAGGACAATCAGGAGCAAATACACTCAATAAAATTTGAGCTATTGAGCTTCAGGGCACAAATTAAGGTGCATTCTTATTACAGCTGTAATTTATGATTATTTTCATAATCGACTAATCTATTGAATATTTCCTTCTTTAGTTGTTTGGTCCATAAAATTTTGGGAAGTGCTGAAAAATGTATTTCAATGTATTTCTCAAACCTGGAAATGATGATTTTCTCAAATGTTTTGTCCACAAACCAAAATTATTCAGTTTTGATGATTTCTTTGCTATATGGAGCAAAAAAACTTGAAAATAATCACATTTACTAAATTGAAAATTCAGAAAACTTGTTTAAATTATTTACAAAAAACATTCAAACTGAATAAATGTCTGCTGAGTTGAGACAGTGAGTTGATTCAAACTAAGGAGAGACTTTTCCAGTTTCATAATCTACATAGTAAGAGGAACATTGCATTATGTGTTAAATTCAGATTAGAATGGAGCCACATGGGAGGAACAGGAGCAAATGTCCACTCTCAAATTTGTGCCTCTGGGCCTTGGAGCACTCAGATATGTTTATTAGGACAATAAAGAGCCTGGATTTGAATAGAAATCCAGGTTTACCAGTTTGAAAGACTAGTAAAGCTGGATAGTTTGAAAGAAAAGAAAAACTGCTGCTGCTTTTCACATTCATAAGAGATGACCGACATAGTATGAGGTACTCAATGTTAAATATTACTTATTTAGTGTATACAATATGTAATTTTTTCAAAATATAGTTCGGAATATTCTCTTTCAAATTCGTGCTTCTGTGACTCAAGGTACAAATGAAGCTGCATTGTAACATACTGAGTGTTTGCTTGAACAATAAAAGTGTCACAGATTCATAGAAAAGGTCCTGGTTTACCAGTAACGATGGGTATTTTGGGCTTCCATCTCTCCAGTAGCATGAGTCCCAGCAGGGACACACTCAGCAGGAACAGAGGCCGCAGGGAGACGGAGGACAAAAGCCTGAGGAAACACACCCATAAACAGATTAGCCACTTAGCTGACAGTATCCTCATTTACACACAAGTAAAATGTACATATTCATAATGCCACTTAGGTCATTTTTCTATATTATTCTCCTTATATGTGAGGTAGGAGAAAGCAACAAGCTGTCACTGACAGCTGCCTATGGAGGCTTGGTCCACTCAGCATGACATGAGGGTTTGTTAGCATTCAGCTAAACAGAAACAAACAGGTGCAGCAACTTAAAATAACTCTGGTTTTCTCCACTGCACCAAACATGATGGTATGATTTCCTGTCACAATTATCCTGACCAAAACATCTGTTAAAACAAAACAAAAAAACCCTCAATATAGCTTTTTAAAACGAATCTTCAATGAAAATGGGACGTCTTTCCATAATAGATCTTAACAATGGACAGAGGACAGAGATTATCTAACGTTACAATTTTACAAAAACAATCATGATCTTATTGCAACAATCACAAAAATATGCCTTCTTATAACTTTTTAAATATATACTTAAATGGATCCTTCGTTTTCTAATCTAGGAATGAACCAAATAATCTTCCACACCATCAACAAAAAACAGGATTAAATGCCAAACTCCTTTATTCGATTCAGTATTGTTTTCTGTCATTTTAATAACCCCAGTCCTCTGTATCCATAAGAATTTAGAACATTTTGAACAGACTTTACATAAAAACATATTATATTGTTATTAAAATTACAAAAAACATGACTGACGTAACTAAAAAGGGCTTAAATATATTGTAATTGCACTTTTTTTTTTACAAACATTACAAGAAATATTCCCAATTATTGCTACAATAACTGTAATATTATGCTTTTGATTTGATTTTGAAAAAAGAAAATATCACAAATACATGTTAGCAAAAAAACAAACAAACAAACAAACAAACAAACAAAAAAAAAAAACTGGAATGACAGAAAAGATGCCAATCGCCCATGGGGCACTTTAAAATAAATCACTAAAACTGTATTGTGATGAGATAGAAGGCATTTTTAAGTCAACCACGTGAAATATAGTGGATTTTCTCATTTCAAATTTTTAAAACTCATGCATCATTATGGACATTTTTGTCCATTTGAACAAATTGTTCCTCTTGATCTGGTCATCATTTTGGCTGTGTTTGTACATATGGCACAAATTTCTTTGCAAGAAGGTCTCTCTCGACAAATTTTATGATTAAAAACACTGGAAGTAAATTTAAATGCCCACTTCCAGAAACTGTTACAAAACCTTTACAGATTCATATTTTTCTGCTTTTTTCGTGAATAAATCTCATACAACTTCAGCCCCGCTAAAAACTACCAAACATTCAGTCATTTGGAGGATTTTAACTGTTAAAATGCCAGTTCAATGTTGTCATTTATGAAAAAAATAAAATAAATTGTAGCGTTATTTTCATATAACTAAATATAACTAACCTTATAGTTGTTTTTAGAAGTTCATTTCAATTTTATTTGTATCGCACCACACTCACTCCCTCACACTCAGGGTATGACTATAATTGTATTACATGCCATAAACCTTGCTCTCTCTCTCTCCCAAGTTTGTGCCTTTCCTTCCTGTCCTCTCTCTCTCATCTTGCAGGCCACAGGATCCAGATCCAGTTTCAATGTTATTATTTTAATAAAAATAGTATTACTCTTATTATTATGCTATAATTAAAAGTTGATATCAGTATAATTTCCTATCAACAATCACAGCCGCTGCTTGTATGAATGTAGTTTTATAAACATGACATAATTGATTGGGAATTGTCCTGTTTAAACTTGATACTAGTGGACACAAATCTAATGCTACACAGAAACTAATAATGAATCAAAGTATATTTTGGCTAATCTTTAAAATATCCAAGACTGATCTAAAAAAAACAAAACAAAAAAAAAACAAAGCCACCCAAAATTTGTTATATGAAAAATAACACAACAAATGTTAGTTTTTCATAAATAACAACAGTAACATCAAGTAATTAAACTGGCATTTAAAGGGTTAAAATCCTCAAAAGGATTGAATGTTCGGTAGATTTCAGCAGATGGAAGCTTTTAAAGCGATTTATGCAGGAAAACAATTAAGAAATATAATTCTCTAAAGTTTTTAAAGCAGTTTTTTGGAAGTGGTCATTTCAGTCCCTAATGACTTCAGAGAGTAGTAAACTAAACTGATGCCTGAGGGTTAATCACGATGTTCATTAATATCGTGGGCCGTTTAATCTCGACTGGGATAGATAAGATGTCACACACACATCAATTAACCAGACTGTGAGTAAAGTTTAAAGTGCTTTGCAAGACACGTTAGCTTTAGGCTAAAAGACACGGGATTAGCTAACTTGTTATGACAGTAGCAGTCAGCTACGTTAGCGAGCTAGATAAAAGTGCACAGTGTACACTTGATTTAGCTCGCAGATTATAAACCCAAATTAGACGCTTACCAGAATAATGTGTTGAGTGTCAGGGCGACAGAGACACTGTAGAGCGGCCTCTCCCACACCAGCAACCTCTGCAGCCACAACAACAGCGGCTCATACGGAGACAAGCAGCCCTGGAGACGCTCCCGCAGCCGCGCCAGCTCCGGGTTCCCGTCTCCGCAGGCCTGCTCCTCAGTCCCGGCGGGGAACAGAGCCTCCAGGCCGACCGAAGAGGAGGAAACTGAGGGGCGTCTTCTGGCCTCCTCTTCGCTCGCCATGTTTTCACCCCCACTTTGTTGTGCTGTTTTGGAGATCACGGGGTGTACGGGAAGAGCAACGTCAAGTGTTTTACGCAGCTTAAAAACGTTGCTTCCGGTTTGCACCTTCCAAAATAAAGTCGTTGAGCTACGTAGCCAGGGTTACATGATTAAATACACACACCATAAATGCTTAGTTATACTGAGTGAACATACATTTGACTTTGATGTACGCGCGATCTAGTTTGCCTGACTTTGATCTGATCTCTCCGATGGTGTTCATGGATCAAATGGAGAGAAAGTCAGAGGAAAAAAAATGGAATGATATCGGAAATTTTTCTGAATAAGCGTGATAACAATTATAATTAGAAAAAAAAGGAACAACACTTAATAATACTAATATGTATTAATTTTAGTTTATTGTGTATTACATTATGTAATTCGTCGTATAAATGTATTCAATTACATGTAGTTATCACATTGGTATATAGTTAATTAAACAGAAGCATATTACAATACATTTAAAAACTTCCACGCGAAAAATTATTTTCATATTTACGTTCTACTAAAAGGTCATAATATTTTTATTTTAAAGACATTATCAGTTTCCGGTATTACCTATGATACTTTCCGTGAATTTGATGCACCAAGGACACAGATGGGTGGAGGGATTCACACGACCCCTCACTGACGAAAAAAAAAAATGTAATCACGTGTTTCCTTGTTTACTGGGAGAGGATGGGGTTAAAAATAAGCCCAATGGCGCCACCGTGTGGTTAGAGACACAAGGTTGCACAAAGGTGACACGTTTTGCTGCAAATGTTTAATCGATAGAGAAAACGCAGACAATATCAAAATGAATAACACATATTTTTACACACTGATTTAATGTAGATTACAAAAGCATCTTGAAGGGATAGTTGAGTTTTTTGAAAAGGGGTTGTATGATGTACTGGCTGCCAATAGGTACACAAGGAAAATCACCCATTTAACAAAAAGCTCAACTAATAAAATCTTATCTTATATCTTCTCTAATATCTTCTTTATCTTGTCTTTAGACAGGCTTTTCTGAAAAAAATAATTAAACTGAAGATTCACCTTTTCAACTTTTAATTGATACGTTTGTTGTTATTTCTTTCAACTCTATTGATGTATAATACTTATTCCTGTAGGTGGAGGCAGTCACATGAGGCTGCACTGCAATTCTTATCTTCTTGGTGTTCACATACATTTATATTGTACAAGAAATAAACAAAACTAACCCTGAACTATTTGTTTAACGTAAACAACAGCACAGGCAGGGAATTTCTCTTCCTTGTGATTTTCTCATTTCGATCACATGTTGATTTCTGAAAAACACAAAATAAAGTTCTTCAACAAAAGTCCTCAAAACATGAAGGTGCAAAGCATCTAAGCGACACGGTCACTTTCTGGCATAGTGATATCGGAAAGCAGCATATGAAAGATGTTAAGCGGGGTCAGGAAGACCAGTGAGTAACAAGACAACAGAGTGGGAAAGTGGCTCCAGAATTTACCTGCCTGGACACACGGCCAGGACTCAGGACTGCACAGGTGTTAGGGGATGGGAAGCCCTTTCCCCCTTGGGGTTAGGACCAAAGAGCGTCGATACCTGCAGGAGTGAGGACCATGGCCTGCAGCAGGTCTGACAGAGAGATGATACCCTTCACCTCATCAGTCCTGTCCACCAGAACCAGCCGATGGACCTGGAATAAGAAAGGAAATGACATGAATAGAACACTTGGACTGTATTTCATAAAATGCTCTTCTCAAAGACATACCCACCTCAGCTCTGACAATGCGATCTATGATAATTTCCAGGCTTTCATGAGGATAGCACTTGATCACACCCTCAACAAAACAAGTGCGCCTGCTAACAGCTTCCTGCATAGTGATGTCCAAATTGTTGTAACTCTTCTGGGCAGCGAGATTCTGCCAAGAAACAAAGGTAATCACCGTTTCTGGGCAGTTGTTGCCAAACAATTATTAGAAAACAGCATAAGAATAGGATTTTTTAATCATACTTACAATCACATCAAATCTTGAGTAGAGCGCAACCACTTTACCTGAGAAAACATATTGTTAGATGTTGTAAGAGCCATCCATGCTAAGAAATATAGCTCTTTAACAAAAATTTAAACTGACAGTCCAGGTTTTCTGAAGGTTCACTCGCTCTAAGTATAAATAAAGTGGGAAAAAATTATTTTAATATTAATTGAATAAAATCTACACCCACGTGAGTCTATGATATCTTACAAACATGTTTCCCACTTTTTATTGATGTTACTTGAGTTGAAAAGCTATATAACAGTGAGCTAAAGGGGCAACCATATTCTTAAAATATTGTAGACTTATCCTGGCTGTTTTTCCTTCTGTTTCTGCTGGCAAGTGTCCAAAAAACAAACAACCCCTGAACTATCCCTTTAAAGAGTGTACACTTGATGACTTAATTATTAGCCCCCTATGAAAATGTAATTGTTTTATAAGTATCTCCCACATGCTGTTAAATAGAGCAAATATTTTTTTTTTTTTTTTTTGCTCAGCTTTTTCAAACATCCTTGTTTTATTTTGGATGCTTCCATTATTTGACTTTGCACACAGAAATGAAATTATTCCAAAAAATCCAAAAATACCAGGGTCAAAATTATTAAGAACTGGAGTGAGAAGCATCATCAAGAAATTCAAAAAGAGCCACACGATAGAGAACAAGCCTGGCAGAGGTAGGAAGAGAAAGATTTCAAAGACTAAGATGTGTCTAAAGACCCCAGAACAACTGCCAATACACTAGTGAAGGACTTAGCCAAGTCAGGAACTGTAGTCTCAAAGAAGACAATTACTAGAGCTCTGTACAGAAATGGACTGTGGGGTTGGAGACCAAGAAGAACTCCATGTCTGCAGAAGAGACACCTTAAAGCCAGACTGAAGTATGCTAAGGACAACCTGGACAAAGATTATACATACTGGAAGCATGACCTTTGGTCAGATGAGACCAAACTAGAGCTCTTTGTCCATAGAGACATTGTTTATGTTTGGAGAAAGAAGGGAGAGGTGTATAACCCAAAGAACAATGTTCCCACAGTGAAACACGGTGGTTAAAGTATTATGTTGTGGGGATGATTCAGTGTGTCTGGAACTGGGAATCATGAAGAAAGAAGGAGATGTGAAGATTGTGAAAGAAAATCTGAAGCAGTCAGCAGCAAAACTGGGTCTTGGTCGTTGATTTGTCTTCCAACACGACAGCGACCCAAAACATTGGTCTCTCCTGGTGAAGAACTACCTCCAGAAGACCAAAGTGAACGTTATTGACTGGTCTGCACAAAGTCCTGACTTAAATCCCATTGAAAATCTTTGGGGTGAACTGAAAACAAAGGTCCATGACAGAAGGACATCAAATCTGGAAGAGCTTGAGAGATTTGCCAAAGAAAAATAGGCTGGGATTCCTCAGGAGAGTCAGAGACTTGTTGAAAACTACATCAAATGACTGCAGGCTGTTATCCAGTAAAAAGGAAACACAATTAACTATTTTTCATAGGGAGCTAATAATTTCATTCTCAAGTGTACCTTGTTCATTCACGACTGGCAGAGCAGACACTCGTCTCTCTACAAATATAGAGAGTGCCTCATAAAGGGATGCTGTTTCCTGAACTGTAGCAATGTTCCTGAAAGTTCCGATCCCAAGCTCCTTGATCGGCCTCCGAATGAAGGAAGGCTTGGCAACTTTTTTCCTCTGAAACAAAAAAAACATACAGAAATGTTAAAAAACTGCAGAAAAATGATGGAATTAATAAATAATAATGAGCTACTCACAAATATATGTAGGAACTTGAGGATTCTTTTGTGTGTGAGAATGTGCAGGACGTTTCCAGACCCTGGATCAATGACAGGAAGCCTGTGGATCTTATATTTGAGTAAGGAATAGATGGCATCAAAGAGGCTGAGAGAAAAACAGAGGAATAACACAACAGTAGCTTAGTCATTTGACTAGAAGGGTTAAAATACTACGCACGTGTGTTATGTGCACTGACCTGGCCTCTGGAGAAATACTGATGAGGAGGTATTTGGAATATTGCAAGTAGACATCTGAACAGAAGAGGATATGAAGGTTTATCATTCACATCAGTCCGTCAATGTTTTTTTCCACACAGACAACAACGTTAACCCCATTCTGCTTATTTACTTTGAAATGAATCACCTCGCCATGTCTGGATCTTATGGTTCTCCAGCTCATACATCTGGACCTTTAGAGGGGAAACAACAACCAGATCAACAACCGCTCTGATGTCACTGGGTTGTCATGGCAACCAGCTCTATCTTTTAAGGTAGTATTTTTCAGTATTTTATTTTTATTTTATTCATCCCTGATGTACAGCACTTAGTTCCAGCTGCTGTTGTTTTTAAAGCACTTTATAAATTAAGTTGGACTGGAATGGAGCTTTCCCTGACTGTAGCTGTAGAGAAGTGGTAAAAGTAAACTCACGCTCACCATCGGTGACTTGTAATAGCAGTGGAGGATGTTGATGAAATCTGTAATCGTCAGCATTCCTTTGGTTGAGGACGATAAAAGGTATAGTTCAGCTTGACTTTACCAAAAACCAGCCTGAGACATGGACACTCACTCTCATTGAGATTTTTCTCAATTTCTCGGGTGAGTCATTTTTAGCAATATGTCAACGATAAAGCTCTACATGGTATTTTGCGGACATAAACAGCGTAGCAACAGGTCTAAGGTTGAAACATTTACCAGTACTATGTGTAAAACTGATGTACCATGAAACAAGTATGACAGAAAAACTGTCAACATTAAAAGTAGCAGTGTTTTTAATGGCAGTAGCCACTTTGGAATCCTGATATGCTGGCATGCAATCCTGGAACGCAGCACAGCTCTATGGCATCGTAAAAACATGTTTGCTTTGGTGTGGGAGAGTGAGCAGATTACAAAAGCAACCCAAACTTCCATTTCCATTCAGAAAATGCTGTTTAATGGAGAGATAAGGCAGCAGACATGATTGATTTTATAGGTTGAGCCTTTTGCCAAGTGGCTTAAGTTTGTATTTCCTTGTGCCCCTGTGGAATAAGCCTCCACGTCTCAGGCTGGTTCTCAGAGATGGTGTTGTGCTTGACACAGTCTGTGCTGACGGCTTGTCAAAACATTGTGAGCTATCACTAAAGACAGTGTCATATTCGCACTACATAATCAATGATGATGCCACTGATCCTTTATCTCACCCACAAATCTCTGCAGCTTGTTGTCCCACAGCGGCGCAGCTCTCAAGCCGTTTGCCACCAGAGCAAAAAAGGCCTTTTTCACCTTTTTCCAAGCAGATAAAATCCACACAGTCAGAGTCTGAGGCCTCACAGCTGCGGTACACACAGAGTAATGTGTGCTTATGTTTGTTAAAAAAAACAGCTGTGGTCTTACTTGTAGCGTGGTGTCAAATATGACCAGTTTACAACTGGTTGGAATGGCATCGTAGCAGCGATGGCTCTTCATGAAGTTCATGTAGACTGTGGCATCAGTGTCTGTGAGGAATTACATCACAAAATAAAAGAGGTGAAGTATGGACACATGAAACTGCAGCTGCACATGCACTCATGTAATCCTACCTTGTTTCTGTATTTCCGTCTTCTTTTTTGGGCTTGACACCTGCAAATTTACCCTCGTGACATTGTCACAATGTCTCACAAAAGTTTCAAATTCTCTTTCAACAACAATAAAAACTAAAATAATTCACAAACGCTTGAAATTTCACCTGTGAAGGAAGCTCCATGATTCTGTTGTGTCCATGAAAAAGTTGTTTTCAGCTGTTGACTGTGTTCAGTTCTTTACCCTTTACGACTTACAGTCTATATTAGGAGCTCTCTGGTGGTATGTGTCCACAGCCAGCAAAGAAGGGGAGGAGGAGGAGCTGGCACCACTTTCAGGGGGAGGGACAATGTGGATTAAACCACATGAACTGTTACTCACCCTTAGGATCACATTCTCAGTCTGAACTTTCAGACTTAATGCACATTATGCAAGACATTTAAGTGTAATAATAAGTGATACTGTCACAATCAGTTGACCCTCTCCCTTTCTCAAGCTTGTCAGGAAACTACAGTGGCCTTCACATACCAGAGAGGATGTTGTTCTTTGTTTTTTTTCGTAAGCATTTTCTTCATAAGGTCAAACACATGTTTTGGCTGGTTTGTCCACTGGGGCTGCCATAGAAACACAGCAAAAAAAATGTTTGTTTTAAAGCACTTATAGACACACAAAAAAAGTTCATAGGCTGACGAAGATGGTGTAACGGCAGAGCAATGTGAAACCTGGAGTGCATTAAATGTAATGTTTTGTGATACTAACTGCAAATTAACCCACATTTGATAGCTAATTGGAGGACTTTGAACATTAGTACTAGAACATGGACACAATTTGGCACCATACAGTGTTACCAAACATCTGCAGGAAAAGTAGTTAACCCCCAAAGATATTCATGCCGACATGGTTGCTACATTAGGGGATGATATTCCAGCTTGGGTTAACTGTGTGGGCAAGATAGGGAGCGCCTTGAAAATGATCCAAGGTCTGCATGTCCTGCCACAGCCACTGCCAACAAAAACATTGGAGTTCACAGTTAATGCTCTAAGTAAATTGGATCTGCTCAGTGTCACAGGAGAACTTGGCATGTTTAGAAGCAGATCCAGCTAGTTTTCTTGAACTTTTCCTAACCCAGTACGAGTGCTGGGTCCACATAGTCAGTCTATGCAGCGAAAACATCTGCTGTTGACTTTTTTGACTCTCAGGAATATGCTGAAAAATAAAGCACATTTGGTCAAATCTGAACACTGCATCACAGTCAGCCAGTGAACTTTTCAGCTCACCATCATACCTAGGGGTAGTATATTCAATGTCTATCAAACAAACCATGCTAAAAATTACACACAGTACCTTTAAAATGACCACCATGACACGTAATCAGTGACAAATAAAATGTTACATTAAAATGCTGGCTTCACAGACAATAATGGTGAAGCTACAATATTCATGTTTTTTTGTGTTTTGGTCCATCTTCACACAAAGGTTGTTACTAAAACACAGTGAAACATCACTTAACCCAAAAAGCCTCAGTAGAGCCTCAGCCTCAGAGGAGAAAGAGTGAAGAACTTCAAAAATAATGCCAATGAGGCCAATTTTCCTCCAGTTAGTCTGACGAGGAGGGAAATGGTTCTCCAGTTTTTTGAAGATGCAGTGCAGGAACCATTTTAAATGTTATGTCTGCAGTTTTACATAATTATTTCACATTCATTTGCACAACAAATAGCAAATTATTACTTCAAGCTATGGCTGTAAAATAATAATTGGTATGTTATCCCACAGTCCAAAAACATGCAGATTTGGGGATTAGGTTAATTGGACACAGGTATGAATGTGAGAGTGAATGGTTGTCTGTCTCTATGTGGCCCTGTGATGGACTGGCGACCTGTCCAGGGTGTGACCCTGCCCCTCGCCCTGTGCCAGCTGGAGTTAGGCACCAGTGCCCCCTGTGACCCTCAGTGGATAAAGTGGTAGAAAATGAATGAATGAATGTTATTTTTTGTTTTAATTTTTTAAGCTTCTTAAATGTGAATATTTCTGCGTTCTCTGCTCCATATAACAAAGAAATCATGAGAAATGATGGGTTGTGGACAAACAAGACAATTCAAAAATCCTTTTGGTTTGAGAAACATTTCAATTTCTTTGATTATTCAAAAAATAATCAACAGCTTAATCAATTATGAAAATAATTATTTGCAGCCCTTACTCAAACTCCTACATAAAGGGAATAAATCCATCCGTTACATAAAAACATACATGCATCACAAAGTTATCCATTCTTTATTTTTTCCGACATTCTTTTTGTACAATATTTGCATTTTTACAGCATTTACAAAATTTAAAAAGGACTCTGTTCTTTTTCCCGTGTATTAAATTCAAACATAATTTGTCAGAGTACTGGGGACCATTTATGTGCAACTGTGTCCATTTAAACTAGTCCTCACTTATCTCTGCAGACAAAGATGTGGGATCATGGAGTGAAAAATAACAGATGTGCAAGCTCCAGACCACTTCAACAATAAACCTGTTTTTTTTTTTTTTTTAAACATATTGTATTTAAATTATATTCTTCAAAAACACTAACCACAAACCAAAAAGCCAGAAACTCATCCTGATTAAATAAACATTCCTCCCTCAGGAGGAAAACTTCGAATCTCTTAAGTTTGGCTAAACATTATCTTGTAACAAATGAAGCTTTGTGATGAAATATTACTCTTCATATGAGCGTGAAAAGGAAACTGCAAATAAAAAGGGCCTGACTGAGGTAAAATGATGCAAACCTTTTCTTTGCTGCTTTTCTCTTGAATAAATAAGTATAGGATCACAATTACAGGAAAGTAGGAGAATCTTGTGTATAAAACTCAGTGCTGGCAGCATAAGTGGGATTCATGTCTGATGCAAACCTTTGTATCTCTGTATGCACAAAAAAAATCTGGCAATGCTAAGCAAACATGGTAACACCAAACTTTAGATTGCAAAGTTAACTTTTTAGTCCCTTCTTCCTAGTGAGGTTACTTTCTTGATATATGCTCCCTCACCTCTGCACACTGCATAATTTCAAAACACACTTACAAAGCCTCTATCATCACCATCATATGAGTCTGCAACTACGACAAATATGGGTAGAAAAATAGTTTAAGTTAAAGCCAACAATAATCATCTGCTGCACAGCTTTAACTAAAAGATATGAAAGATATGGCTATTTTATTATGGCAAAAATAACATTCCGCATTAGTGAAGTGAGCATTTTACTTCAGTGCTTTGTTATCAGACTCTGACCATGTCTTTAATGTACCTCATGCCTTTTGTCTTCACACCTGTGCTCTAGATCTGGAAACGTAAAACTAACATGACTTTAAGGAAGGGTTCAGTCCAGCCTGAAAAACGGATGGTCACTCACAGCAGGGACACAAGTTTTTAGCAACTCAATAAAAGACTCATCTGCTAAAATAAAATGACCAATTTACTATATTGTATCTTCAGAATATGTTTTGGTGCTTTTTTTTTGCTCTTTAAGTGCCATTTCCATACAAAGTTTTTCCCACACCAAATTTCATAGAGAAAATCTGAGTTGCTGGTCCACTGCTGCCTCCATCAGTAAGTTCAAATGTGTTATTTTGTGACTTCTGTGTTAGAAATTCTTTGTTCAGAGTTACCTCGGTGACACAAACTGACCACAAGAGGCACCACTAGTCCCTGTGAGCTTAAAACACTGATTTTCTCTATGGACTTGGGTGTGGGAGAGTGAGTGGATTACAAACTTCAGTTTATTTTATGAGCTGAGCACTTTGTGTAGTAACTAAAATCTGTCCCTTATGAGTCTCAGGCTTCCTATCCACACCTCATACAACCACACAAAAAACTGAACAACCCTTTTAATGCTGTTGTTGAGTCATGAAAACAATGCTGGTTTAATTTCCAGTCCGTCACTACAGGTTGTTATCAGTGTTTAGCCAGGCATGAGTAGAGCCTGGGTTTTCTCCACAGGTAACACAGAGGCTGGGTGACAGAATCCCAGCTGTAAGGTGGGAAACACACCAAGACCAGAGGTCAGACTTGGCTCCACTGCTTGAAGAAGGCTAGATGATGCCAGCAATGGAGCAGGACGCAGATGGCTGTCATGGAAACCACGACTAAGGAGCGCAGAGGTGTTTTTAAGCCCACACTTAAGAGGTGGGAGGGTTGCCAGACAGCCAGGACAGAAGAAGGAGGCAGCAGACCAGGTGTGAGGTGTTTCCATATCGGACTCTGTTTCAGGATGTATATGACCCACTGAAGCAAGGAGGGAGCCCCAGAGACACAAGACCGATGTCTGCGAGAGAGCAGATGGAGAACTCGGTCTGTGGGACATGTCTTGGCTCTTGTTGGTGAGGACACAGCAGGGAAGGTGCTGAGCTGCAGCAGGAGCTTCTGGGTTTAGAGTACAGGTCTGAATGTAGGTTGGTGTTCTCTCAGGTTGGGGTTGAAGCGAGGAGTGGGTGCTCCTGGAGAGACTGAGCTGGTGCAGCACAGCACTGCTGCCAATAAGACCAGCCACGCTTGTCAGATAAACCAGGCCGAGCAAACAGGAAACCTGGAATTATAATGAGGTCAAAGCTAATGTGTTAAAAATCACAATCATGATTCTTCTCCCATGATAGGTCAGTATACAATGTTATATCGCACATTGTCATAAAAAAGTACATTACAACAATTTGTAACACTTTCTGATGCTGTCAGTGATGTTTTTGTGACATTGGTAACATGTATTGTAATTTTACAAAATGTTGGTAATGCTAATGTTTTTTTAACATATGTGACCCATTTTGTACATACTTTGGAACATGGAAAAGTCAGAAATTTGTTTTTGGTGGTGGTGGTGGTGGTGGAGGGTGGGGGGTACAAAACATAACATTATGAAACCTTTTCAATATTTAGTCAGTTAAGCTTTTGTAAAGGTTCAATGTAAATTATTTTGTGTGTGTGTTTACTTTAAAAAAGTAACAGTTGTAGGGAGGGAGAGGCCATATTGTTTCACCCTCTTTTCATGTAGGTAAGTGGTTTGTTATTTATTTGATGATTTTTTTTGTTGTTTGCTTTTTGATATTGCTCTTCTCTTAAGTCAATAAAACTGCAGCACTTCAGGTTTTCTATGGAAAGAGGGGAGTGGGAGGATGTACACATTACCCCTGGTTTCCCCTACACCACATTAGTAATATTAGTTCAACAGTTTCCTCAGTATGCAAGTACTTTCAAACAAATGTTCATATTTGCCCAAATTTTCTGAAAGCTTACAGATACAAATAAAAAAGACGAGATTACAGAAAAAGGGCTCTGTCATTAAGGAACCTAAATATCAAAGCATATTTTTACAAATATCACAATGATTTTAGGTCAGGATAATATTCCTATCACCCCACATACATAAATCTCTCACCTTAGTAAAGTGCTGGTAGATGGTGGTTAGAGCTTGACTCCATGCTGACTGTTCCAGCAGCACACACAGGTCGGTGTAAGTGAACCAGCCGCGCTTCATCCCCTGACGTTCTGCGATGCTGAGGAGACAAAAGTTCATGTCACAAACTGGCAAAGAAATCACACTTTGCGATTTTGTATTTCAACCCGAATTCAATGACAATTTAACGACTATGTTGGGGATGAAAATGTCTTTTTATTTTAACAGCAACCACTTTCCAACCTGGTTTCCAGATGACTTAGTGTGCCAAAGAAGTCACGTGGCTCTGTGAAAAGTTTCCACTCCTAGAATATGAAGAGCACAAACAAATCAATTCAAATGACTTAAACCTAACACATACAGAAGGGTATTAGAGCATCATGTAAATATTTTTATAAATAAAATTTTAATAAAAGATCAGAATTCTAAAATTAAAATGAATATATTTATATATAATAATATTACTAAGAAGTCTACAATTAAAATGAGAATATTACTAAGAAGTCTAAGAAAACATTTCTCAAAAAAAAAAAAACAAAAACCTGAACTCTGACTTTAATCTCAGTAACCTTTTCACAATTACTGTGATTAAAGTAAAAATTTTGAGATCAAATATAGACTATTAGAAGAAAACCCAAAATTCTGACTGTATTCTTAGAATTCTGCCTTTTTATTTATTTTATCACCAAATGAAAATTTTACATGTGGCCATAATCCTTTTTGTAAACATGTATGCAGTGAAAAAACACACACACACACACACACACACACATTTAAGAGCCACTTACAATGGCATTTAAGAAGTTAATCTCCAGGTTGTTGACAGTTTGAACGTCCATCTTCCCTGCTGCTCCCCACTCATCGTTGAAAACTTCTTCTTCCTCGCCTTCGTCATACAAGTACTTGCTGGCAACCATCTAGTTTAAAATGAGAGTGCAGAGACTTTCTAAATGTATAATTTTAACTCGTATTACTTGGCACTATGACCCTCAACGGGAAGGGTGGGGGAAAAATCTAACTAAATTTTGAAGTGAGCAGAGAAAATGCAATAATTCTGCCGTATGTAAAATTACTTAATAGTAAACACAAACCATGGAGATGAGGAAAAGGTCAGATGAGGAGATCTTTTGAAGGTATTCTGGGTTTCTGTGTCGGAGCCTTTCTATGTAAACTAGAGCCAACATCATGGCACATGGAGAGATGCAGGCCTCTCTGAAGAACATAAAAAAACCATTTGTTTTAATAAAGAAATGGCTAGACCGCATTTAGTTTAATTAAAGATTGTGTACTTTATGCAAATATAAAGAACATAAAGGACAAACCTGACAACGTGTGCAGCATATTTCTTGTGGAGCTTTCTTATTGGGCTTGGGGCAGATTTCTGGAAGATTTCGACGGCAATATCTGCAGAAGAGACAACAGATGACTCAAGATTGCATCGACTAGTTAAAAATGCATAAACTTATTGGGTTTATATTCCGATTAATTCTTTGCATGTTGTCCAATTATATTCTTTGCATGTTGGCTTGGAATTTAATTGTATTGTCAAATTCTAATTATGACTAGTTACAGAAGGTGTTATTCTGTTTAAGCCACAGTAGAGATCCATTTGTGCCCCATGTGCTACCTCAAAAGATCTAGTACAGCAAAAAATGTGGGCATCAGAGTTCATGGTGACGTGAAGAGAGAAAGCATTTTAAACTGTGGGCATTCCAGGGGCTTTGTTTCCCGTGTCAAAAAAGGTGAAGGACAAAACACAAAAACCGCCACAAAAAAATCAATTATTGCATAGTCTGATTATGTTGTTGTCACTTTATGTGAAAACTAAATGTTTGTTTAAGAAAGTGGATTTTTTTCCCAAGTCTTTTCCTTTTTTTTCCTGGGAAAAAGTATATCAATGAATAGTGTACTATGGCCTTATTACGAAGGCATTATTGCATAGAGAGAAATTGATCATTTTAATTATTATGTCTAAAATTAGCGATAGATCAACCACATAATAAATGATCCATAATGGGACTTGCTTATACTGTGTAGGTTGTTTTCTGCACTAACATACTATAATAATTTTGCTGAACAGAGTGCTAAAGGGCACTCACTATAGAGCCAATATGCCAAAGTGTGTTATATCACAATAATGGATTTATTTTTACAAATCTGTGTGCCATTTTGTTGGAATCTGGCATTCCTAAAGGCCTAAAATATGTATTCATAAACAGAAAAAAATGCAGGAGGAAATCCAACAAGGCTGACTTCCTACAAAACAAGGATGCACTTCAGGAATGCGGGCTACAAACTCATCAAGCTTGGCCAGAATCTACTAACCTTTAATGGAGCCATAGTGCCACAAATCAGATGACCCTGACAATTATAATAAACTTACCTGTAACAGGGCAAGAGAGTGCATCTAAGGAAACGTCTTTGTCCAGGCCATAATAAAGTCGCTTTCTCACTCTTTCAGTCAACTTCTGGTGTCCAGGTAGCAACTGTATGTACAATAACAACTGTTTTATTATATAAAATATACTATAATAGTTAAAGTTTATCATTAAGAAATCTCATCTCAAAACACGTATGTTAAAACTGTTAAAACATAAAGTATGGAATAAAAAACATTTAGAATGCAGAGTATGTGATTGCCAACTATTACTGTACTCTTTTTGGCATTACTATAAGTAACTTTCTTAATAGAACCCTGTTTAAAATGAGCCGTCATAACAGATAAAACAGATTAAAAAAGTTAAAAACAATTTATTGTTTGAAGGCAGAAATACAGAATTAAACTTATAAAATCGACTGCTGAACTAAACTTGATTAACTACGCCAGGTTAGGGTGAGTTAAATTAACAAATAACGTAGTTTACTAACAAAACAAGCTTTCCTCGAACTACGTACTATACAAGGATATCGGCTAAGCTAATGTTAGGGCCACTGCAATTCCTGTCACGTACAGTTGAGTTACGTTAGCCTTTAAGCATGTTTTACATATTTCTACAACATATAAACCTCAGCAGAATTATATAAACACGGAACAAACGCTGGAAAAGTGACCCGCCATTAGCTAAGCTAGATGATAAATATCAGTTAGCTAAGTGCCTAGCTAGTTTGTCTTGTTTTTATTATCGAAAACAGACGTACCGTAAACTCTTGGAAGTCCGAAAACTGAAAAGTATTTTCGTTGAATAAAGCGTCGAAATCCATATCTGCTAAATTTAACATGGGGGTAGCCGAATATTGATAAAGAAAAGCGGACAGTCCCGGCCTGAACCACTGCCCCGCCTGGAAAAGATAAGAGCTAAGAGCTTAGCTGAGCTGAGCTGAGCTGAGCTAAACTAACCTAAGCTAAGCCAAGTTATGGTAGCAGCTAACACACGCCCTGTCCGGGGACAGCTAGGGTTGCCAGGTCTGCGCGACAAAAACACTACAAAAAATCAGTTTTTAAAATCCAGTATTATCAATATGCTACGATTATTTGATTAATTGATTACTAAATTAATCGTCTACTATTTTGATAATCTAATAACTGTTTTGAGTGTTTTTTGATAATCAAAACATATTTTCTGATTTTTTTTTCAGCTTCTTAAATATGAATATCAAAACAAACAATCAAAACAAAAGAATTGAGATCATCATTTCCAGGTTTGGTAGACCAGTCATTTTACGTATCAAAGTACTTGACTAATCAATAAAATAATCAACAGATGAATAGATTATGAAAATAAATCATTAATTACAGCCCTAATACCACTTCCAAATGTGATGTAAAGTCTGTATTAACAATAAAAAGGCATATATTGTCCCTCAAATGACCCAAAGATTAAAGGCAAAATGGAAGTTATTTCATATTCAAAGGAAAAATGGCAGAAAATGGTAAATATCTCAAAAGTACAGATAATTGAAGAAAAAACAACAGCGTAAACATCCCAAATTAGTTTAATTCTCAAAATTGACTGAAAAATAAAGACAAAAATGGAAAACAATGTGTCACTGATGCACAGTTACTTTTTTGCTTTCATTCCCCAATCACAATATTTATGTGACATGCATTTACTGTGTTTCAGGCTACTAAAAATACGTTATTTCAGCTTGAGGATGGATGTCAATCCCAGCTGACTTAGTATTCACCCTGGACAGGGTGTAAGCCCATCACGAGGGTCCACATAGAGACAAACAACCTTCCACTCTTATTGTCAATCAAGTTGGGAATGTGGGAGGAAACCCACACACAGGGAAAACATGCCAGCCCCATGCATAAAGACCCTTGTTCTGACAGGGTCGCGAACCACGGCCTTCTCACTGCAAAAGCAATAGCATTAACTACTAAACCAACCATGTGACCCTAAAATTCAGTATGCTGAACCCTGGTGATAGCTGTTTTTCATTTCTCGCTGAGAAACAGTTACACACTGATCCATGTCTGCCAGGTATTATCCATCTATAATGAAACTAAACATGTACGTACACACACAGATATTGCTGTCCTTCACTTGAATGACATTATTATATTTAATGTTTTGAAAGGGTCTCAAAAAATGACGTAAAATACTTGTACAAAATGTATTCCAGCGTATATTTGAATTTGTCCAATCAAAAATACAAGAGTAATGCTATAATTTGTGATAATTATCAGTAATGTCGTTATGATACTTTACAAAATGTTGAAATCACAAACTGGATAGTTCAGTTCATTTTGATTGCCAGACCCAGAGTCCAAAAAAAAAAAGAATATTATTTTATGATTTCACAGACTTGAGAAAAACAAACATTGTTCAGAAAAAAAATTACAAAATGTAATAATGAACAATATTTAAATTCTTATAGTGTATATATACTTGTACATTACATAGAGAGGAAATAATGGCGACTTGTGACTATTGAGTTTAAATGCATGTTATTAAAGGTGCAGTAGGCAGGATACATTTGGCATGATTGATCACTAATTAATCCATAGCCTTTCGGAGTAATCTAAATAAGGCTATTTTTTCATGTGAGGCACAGTTACAGTGCAGTTAAAAGAGAGTGTTGTGATCTCAACACCTCAAACATTAACAGTTTTTCCAGTGATCCTTCCTACTGCATCTCTAGTTTAGTGTAAATACTTGATGTAACTAATTAATCACGGATTTTACATGCAGTGATTTCCAGTAGAGAATCACGCCCATTCTTAATGCAGTGCTGCCACAGGGCCCGAAGATCACCAACATCCAGTTTTGACCTTCGGCTTTGTCCTTGTGCACAGATATTCCACCTGATTCTCTGAATCTATTGATGATATTACACACTGTAGATGGTGGGATCTTCAAAGTCTTCACAATTCTTACTTTACGTTTACTGACCTGTTGCCAATTAACTTAATTAGTTGTCAAATGCTCCTCCAGTTGTTTCTGATTTGTGCAATTTAATTTTCTAGCCTTTTGATGCCTCTGTTCCAACTTTTGTGAGATGTGTTGCTGCCATCAAATACAAAATGAGCAAATTTTTTTTTATCAAATAGTAAATGTCTCAGTTTCAACATCTGATATGAGATGTGCAATTTACACAGCATCCTTACTTTTTAGAACTGGTAAATAGTGTTTTTATTCCCTTAATAACTGTGCAAAGTTGCCTTTTCTGTTTAAATAATCCACAAAAAACAATAAAATCATGTTTAATATTAAAAAAAACCTAAATATTACTTTTACAAATAAAGAAGTTCTTAGGGCTTAGGCTAAAAAACATAAAGAACTCACTTAAAGATGCAGTGACTTGTTTGCTCCTGTTGCAACATAAAAATCGAGGCCCTAAAAACAGTCAATTTATTCCAGCGTCTTTATTCCTCCTCGCGTTTATGGTACCTTCTGTTTTCTCTGTCCTACCAGTGAACCTTCACTGATTTTAAAATCCTACATTTAAATCACACGAAAAATAATCAATTAACCTTTTATGAGTAAAAGGAGAATTAAAATGTATGTAGAGTATGTTCAGTGGGGGTGGCCTGAAGAAGCTGACGGCGGCTGCAATTTCTCCGACGCGCGATCTTTGGTTTCTGTGTCGGACGAGGAATCCGATTCCTGTGCCTGCTGTTGCTTCATCCACATATCTGTATACAGGCCTCCCTTCAGCAGCAGCTCCTCATGACTTAGATGAAGAGAGGGTGGCTCATTTACATGTCAGTGTACCAAAATTGAATGAATCGTATGGACATAAATTAGTGATACTTACCGTCCTCGCTCGGCTATCCGACCGTCACTTACAACAAGAATCTGGTCTGCTCCGATAATAGTTGATAATCTTTTACATAAGAATCATAAAAATCACATAAAACTGTAACATTTTCAAACAAAAGAGAAGAAAAAGCTGTGAACAACAAGGATGTTTTTGTTTTACCTGTGAGCGACTACAATAGTTGTCCTGTTGACACACACTCTTGCGAGTGAAGCCTGGATGTTACGTTCGGTGTGTGTGTCTAATGCAGAAGTGGCCTGAAGAGAGACACCATTTATTAAAAGTAGAAATGACAGCCATTAAAGGGATGATTCAGGTTAAGAACCTGTGAAAACATGGCTAGCAGTAGGAACACAAAGAAAAGTAAACTAAAAACTAAACTAAATGATCACCTCATAAAATCTATGTTAGCTTTTAAGTCTAAGACATCTAAAGCATTTTTTCTAGCTCATCTCTTTGTTAGATAGATAATTCAACTGACTTTTTTTTTTTAATCACCCACCCCCCAAAGCCCATTGAAAAAAATGTATAATTTTACATCACGGCAAACAGGAGTTGTTGATCTACTGTTGCCTCCATTGGTAAGTCCAAATGTGTCAAAACTTACCACATGAGGCAGCAGCAGACCAGCAGCTCCTGTGTCCCTGTGAGCTAAAAATACTGATTTTCCCTATGGACTTTGGTGTGGGAGAATGAAGGGTAATAAAACCTGAACAATACATTTATGTTGAAGTTAAACAGCAACTTATTCATAATTTTTGAGTAGTAAGACCTCATCGAGCAGGATGATCTGTGGTGCTTTGAGGATTGTTCTGGCAATGGCCACCCTCTGCTTCTCCCCTCCACTGAGCTTTAGACCTCTTTCTCCCACCTGTGTATCATAACCTGCCAGAAAACACAGATTAGCTTCCAAATAAGTAAAAAAATCCATTCCATATTTTCTGTACTTGATGCACAAGTTAGAAAGAAATAATAAGGTTACCTTCAGGGAAGGCCATGATTTTATCATGGATATCTGCAGCTATGGCCGCCTCCTCCACCTCCTGATCACTGGCAGATATGCGACCGTAGCGAATGTTATTGCGGATGTTGTCATTGAAAAGCACAGTATCCTGAGGGACCACACCGATGTGAGCGCGCAGTGATGACTGCTTCACCTGAGGAAAGAAAATCAAGACAGAGTAATTACCATTCTGCAGTGTGTGTGTGTAAACACACTCAGTGACAGTGTGTTTCTGATCCTGCCCCAAGTGGAGGAGGTCAAGTATCTCGGGGTCTTCTTCACAAGTGAGGGAAAATGGAGCGGGAGATCAACAGGCGGATCAGTGCGGCGTCCACAGTAATGCGGGCTCTGCATCGATCTTTCATGGCGAAGCTTTCAATTTACCGGTCAATCTACGTTCCTACTCTCATCTATGGTCACGAGCTGTGGGTAGTGACTGAAAGAATATGATCGTGGATACAAGCGGCCAAGGGTGAGAAGCTTGGTCATCTGGGAGGGGCTCAGAGTAGAGCCACTGCTCCTCCGCATGGAGAGGAGATGAGGTGGCTTGGGCATCTGGTATATTGCCTCCTGGACGCCGCCCTGGTGAGGTGTTCCAGGCACGTCCCACTGGGAGGAGGCCCCGGGGGAGACCCAGGACTTGCTGAAGAGACTATGTCTATTGGCTGGCTATTGGCCTGGGAACGCCTTGGGATTCCCGCAGAAGAGCTAGTGGCCGGGGAGAGGGAAGTCAGGGCTTCTCTGCTCAAGCTGCTGCCCCAGTGACCCGACCTCGGCAGAAGATGAACGGATGAATGGAAACATTTTTCCTAATATTTGTAAAGTTTTTGTGACATAATGAACATTTGATAAGTTTGGAAACATGTTATTGTAACATGAGTAAAAGTTTTAATACTTTTTTTGTAACACAAGTAATGTTTTTGTTTAATGGTTTTAGAAGATGTCCATTTACATCAATTCAAGAAAATGCATATAGGTTTTTTACGATTAGTACTATAATACTGTGAATCGTGTAAGTAAAGTGTGAGAGCAAAGTTTTGTATCACTCCATAACTACTTTTGATATATCCTGCCCATCGATGCGAATGCAGCCTCCATGAATGTTATAGAAACGGAAGAGCAGTCGTATGATGGTGCTCTTCCCAGATCCCGATGGTCCAACCTGTGGATGTCAGCAGAAAATAATGTTGACAAAACTTAAACAGAATGGAAAAGCACAAAACACAGTTTGGGCAGATGAGCAGAAGAGTGAAATGTGCTCTGACTTACCAGGGCAACGGTTTGTCCCGGCAGCACAGTGAAGGAAACATCCTTCAGAATCTCTTTGCTGTCAAACAGTAACAAAATATCAGTTCTAAATTCAAAACATTAATTTATTCTGATGTTTTTTCAGAGTCATTAAAACAAATATGAACCAACCTGCTTGTGTAGCTAAAGTAAACATTCTCAAACTCAACTTTTCCTTCTTGGAAGAGAAGATTCACTGCATTTATGTCATCTTTCACCTGCACATGGCAACAAAAAAGAAAGAATTAATTTCTGATGCCACATCACAGCATTGAGAGTGAAAACACACATTTTAAATGTACCTCTTCCTCTTCCTCAAAAAGTTCAAACATGTTTTCCATGTCAATGAAAGAATTCTGGATCATTCTGCAGCAACAAGAGAGACAGAAATGGGTTGGTTGTGAGGGAAATATCATACAATTCAGACTGAAGAATATATTTAGGGCAATTATGACATATTAGGCCTGATGTTTCACCTGTAGTAGGTTCCAAACCAGTTGAGCGGAGTGTACAGCTGGATGATGTAGGTACCAAATAGAACAAAATCTCCAACCTTACAGAAGAAATTGAGTAAAAGTTAAATCAGGAAATCCAAACTAGTATTGCTGTTTTAAAAATTGTAATATTTAGGATGGTAAAAGAAAAAGTATCTTAAAAGTCAACAAGGGCTGGAGGTAGAGAATATGGATGGGTATTTCTAGCAAACTGGAGTAAAAAGATTTGTTTTTATAAATGCAATAATTGATAAAACATTTGTAGTCATAATAAGTTACTGACTTTTTATAACCAAGCAAATATTCTAATACTCATGCCGAGCAAATATAAATAACATAATATTTTTTCTGTGTCATTAATGGCACTTGAATGTGATCCGCACCTGAAACCTTCCTTCAGTTACAAAGTAGGCACAGAGCAGAGAGCCAGCCAGCAGACCTGAGCCGATGATCAAGTTCTGTGTTTGGTTGAGGAATGCCAAAGATGCCTGGGTCTTCCACTCCGAGACCTACAACAGTCACCAGTCAGCATTAGGTGAATGGGTTAAAGCGATAGCTGTGGTTGTATGCGGTACTAACTGGCCAGGAACCAGCCTGAGAAAGAGAGACTCGCTTTCACTTGGATCATGGCTGTGAGCAGGGACACAAGGAAAAACAGATTGTAGCCACTGAACAAAAGACTCATTTGATAAAATCTGTGTTAGCTGATGTCTATAATATTGAAAAAACATGCGGCTTTCTTTATCCAACCATGGACAGCCGTTTTTTGACTGGAAACTGTAGTTTGTAAACCTCTCATTTTGCCTTGTCTGGTACGTTTGCATCACTGAGGTAAAAAAAAAAAAAGAGCAAGGATTGTGAACACAGAATTCACAAAATAACACATCTTACTGATGGAGGTAGCAGTGAATCAACAACTCTTGTGTACTGTGATGCAAAATTAGCCAATTTTCTATATGGACTTTGGTGTGGGAGAGAGAACGGTTTACCAAACTACAGTTTCCAGTGAGAAAATGGCTGTCTAACAACAATATAAGGGGCAAACATATAGTTATGATATTGTAGACTTAAGCAGGGGTAGATATTTCTTAGGTAATCCCAATTGGAAGCCATGTTTTCACTGAGGTTCATATTCTCCATTACCTGGAATCTGATTTCCAGCATTAGTCAACTTCAGACAAACTGCGAGTAAATGAGCACATTCTTCTAGTCAAAAATAAATAAATAAATCTGACTGACCTGATACTTTAAGATGGTATCCTCAAAGCGCCTGACCTCGTAGCTTTCTGCATTGTAGTATTTGACCTACACATCAAACAAATCCAAAATCTTTAGGTGCCTATACATAATTGAAAGCTTTAAATTGACCATTTGAACAGTCATATGCTTCCTTGTACCGTTTCAAAGTTTAACAAAGAGTCCACAGCTTTGGACTTGGCATTGTTGTCCTGCAGATTCATGTCTCGTCTGTACTTTGTCCTCCATTCAGTGATGATGATGGTCAATGCTGGTGGACACATAAAATGTGTCAGTAAAGCATTAATATATTACACTAATGCTTTTACGACTGATCTGGAGCTTAAGTGACTTTTAAATGTTAAAAAGGTGCTACTTACTGAGGTACAAGGTCATGCAGATGAAGACGATGAGGCCAAACCAGGCATTGAAGTATGTGATGAAGTAGACAATAGAGATGACGATGTCAGCAATGGTTGGAAAAATGCTGAAAACAATGTAACTGTGGGGAAAAGGGGACAATTAAGTCAATTTCCTCGAGTGCAGATAAAACAGAATTGTTTTGTAGCTTGAAGTTTAGTTTTATCTCTGGGCTGTGTTACCTGAGCAGGCTGTTAATGGAGGAGGTGCCGCGGTCAATGCTTCTCAGCACATCGCCGGTTTTACGTCCAAGATGCCACCGCAGAGAGAGCGAGTGCAAGTGAGCGAAGAGGCGTACCTGAACCACGCGGTTGGTAAACTGCTGTACACGGATCCACAAAAAGGAGCGCATGTTGCTGACAAAGCCAGAGGTTCCTGAGGAGCAATGAGGACCAAGGTGGTGGTGACATGTAATCTGAGTGTTTTACATCTTTTAGTGACATGACACACACTGATTCCTTCCAGAATGTACTGTAACAAGGAGAACATACCTGCCCCTCCACCCTGCAGGAACTTTAGCAGGACATAAATGCACACTGTCATGGCTACAGAATGCCAGCTGCTTCTGTCTGTCAGTCCGTTCACTGAGAAAAGGACATCAAGGCTGATTAGAGAAAAGGTCATACTTTATTTATTTTGGCTCAAAGATAAACAAGGTGATGGATATGTTTTCTCACAAGGGTGCATGTTCAGCTTATGTTTCCTTTGCAATAAAAGAGATTTTTCTGTAACTGTTAGCAGAACAACTTAAAAATGACTAAAGTGGTTAACATTAAATTTATGAGGGTGAGGGAGGGCATGAGTTGAGATCCGATCAAGGTTTGTCAATCAGATCTGGGGACAGGTCTTGCAGAGAACATGAGATTTATGAAATCTAATAAAATCTAATAAAAGCTTGATACAGTTCATATACATATGAACGCATTCTTTGATATATTGTTTTGATAATAAATGCCTGATCTTTGCAATAATTCTGTAACGCCTTCTTTGATATATTGTTTTGATAATAAATGCCTGATCTTTGCAATAATTCTGGTTTAGAAGAAGGCACAGCTTCTGAAGCTGCTGTAAAATTAATGTTTTCTGGGTAAAAATAGTTTTTATTTCAGACATGACAAATGTGAGGTTGCCAGTAGTCTGACAACCTATTAAGTTAAGACTGTCAGGGCCAAATAAATAGTCAGTAACCTTATACTCCTTTCAAACTCAGCACTGTGTTGTCACGGTTTAGAAGAACTCTGAGGTACCTGATATCGGACAGCGGTTTAAAGGCCTCTCTAACAGTTTAGCCATGGAAAAATTTACTTTTGCAGGGAAAAGAGAAAAATACAGACTTTTTTTAAAAGATTTGCTCCCCTTAGTAACTCTCTTTGATCAGCAACAAAAATATGGACAAAACTCAAACAGACGCACAGAAAATAAAAGTTCTGATTTTCTGCTTTCTTTGCTCTTAATAAAAAAAAAAAACTGAACAAATTTTGTTTGTGGACAATACAGGGCATATGAGAACATAATTTCCAGTTTTTGGAAACACAGATCAACATTTTCACCAATTTATGAACCAAATAATCGACAGATGTTAGTTCCAGCCTTAAACCGATTCCACAAGAAAAAAAACTCACCAATATTCTTGTAATAAATAGGTACAAAGACATTAATCGCCCTCTCGACTCCCAGCAGAGCCAAACAGAAGAGAACGAGCAGCTGGAGGATGATGTTGCCTCTGGGCCACATGTAAGGAACAAGCAGACGGACCTTGTTTATGAAACCCTGCCAGGTGGACTGGTTCTGTTCTGTTCTGCCCAGCAGACTCTGAAAACAGAAAAATGTTAAACAACTCACACCGACTACAGACTTACCAGACATCAAACAATATAAACCACCTGTCCACCATTCTCCACATCCCGCTCATCTTCGTTTATCAAGAGCATGTATGGTCGCCGTGGCAACCCAGGAGCTTTGAGGCCAATGAAGAACAGCAGCCCAGTGCCGGTGTAGCGAATGAGCCACAGGCCAAACTCCACCTGAGGGGTTCAAGGACAATTTAAAAAACATTATAAACAGTGAAACAGTGTAACAGTGGAGACAATTAAACAGCATTAAATGCCCTGTTACTGAAGACAACTCTGTCTGCACACTGCTTAACCATATGATTCTCCATTTCTAATCAGAAAAACATATTTTATTACATCATGTATCCAGGTGCTACAGGATCTGACAACCAGTTTTGATTTATTGATATAGAAAAGGATATAAAGTTGCAAAACAACACCTGAATGAAGGACAACAAACTTGATTTTGTTCAATATCCCACTCTGTCTATTTCTATTATGATTATAATGATTACTAGCACATTTAAATTACAATCTCGTTTTTTTTACACCTATTTGTCATTTCCTTTAATATGCATATTGTCAACATTAATATCACAAAGACTGCATGAGCTGCAACAAATATAGATTATTCCTCATACTGGTTTTGTTTGGCAAAGAACTTAGTTACAAAAAAGGTGGATAATTGTTTTTGATTTGGTACAATTTTATCATATTATGAGAATATGTTAAGAGACCTGAGGAAACTTCAACTTATTTTCAGATTGATTTCATCCATCAAGGTAGTAAAAACAAAATTTCTGTTTTGAGTAGCAGAAACAGTTTTCAGATGTTTAGTTTTTTTTTCAATATATGAGATTAGATTTCACTTTACAATTTATTACACAGCAAAAGTTTCTATAGAAGTAACCTTTTCTGAAAACAAAATTGAGATAAAAATCAGAATTCAGAGAGAAAACAATGTTAAGATGTACGCAATTAATCTCAGAATTCAAAGAAAAAAGTAAAAAAAAAGTAAATAATTTTAAAATTAACTCAGAATTCTGAATAATATATGGAATAGAATAAGCAATACTATAAAAAGAATAAGATGCGATTATGAAAGCATGTGAGAAAGTATTAAAATTATATTAAATTATATTTACATAAATACAATGTTATGGAAATAAACAAGAATTATAAATGATAATAATAACAACAACAAATAAAACAATTTTGTAAAAATGGAAATAATGCATTTAATTCATCTGCAGAGGCTTCCTATATTCTTCCTATAGTATATGTTAACAATGACACCAAAGCATAACAGGACATAAACACTTTCAATACACAGTATTTCCTAATGTAGTGCAGCCATTATACTATTACCTCACACAAAATATTACTAAAGTACAGTGATATTATGATATCATCTACTTAAACTGGAATCAGTGTGTGACGGATACGACTGTATTAGAAAAAAAAGAAAAGTTGCCAAGTCATGCTCACTTATGTAAAAACAAACAAAGTGACACGTGTGGGAGGGGCAAGATTTTACTCTGTCATTTGATTGGTTCATAGCTTTAAGGAACTGAAATGTCAAGTCATGGTAGTGACTCAGCAAATGTGTTTTTTTTTTAAATAATTGTACATGCCAGCTTGCCTCAGTTTGTTGGTGTAATTGGATTCTTTGTTAGAGCAGAGACATAAAAACACTCTAATCTTGAATAAACAACTGAACTTTGGTCAATCAAACTATCATAACTGATATGTGTGACATTTAACATTAAAGGAAGCTAGAGATGTTCCTGACTTCATTCTTCATCATTTCCATCAATTTATATTATGCTATATTTTCAAACAAAGAAAACAAAATAAAATAAATAAATAAATATGTATACACACTCACACAGCTATATATATATATATATATTGCTTTAAAAATGATAAAAGAAATTATCTTCTCTCACCTGCTGTTGAATGTTCTCCAGCTGCCACCACCAGTGAGGACTGTACCAGGAGACAAAAGCTAGGTTCTCAGCTGAGAAAGCCACAGCCCAGAAAAGCAGCAGGAAAGCGCTGTGTCCTCTAGTCCGGTCCATCACCATCACTCGACGTCTCTCCACACGGAGCAGAACTGTGGACCAGGCCCAGCTTAGTGCAGAGAAGCAGCCATAAAGTACCACATAAGCTGGAAGCTCCCCTCCAGCGGCGGCCCGCCACACTGCCCCGCCCAGAAACTGAACAAGGAGCAGCACGGAGATGGCCAGCTGGAAGCTGTAGAGGCGGGAGCGTGGGATGAACTTGGGCTCCATCACTGTGCCATATTTCTGGAAGCATATGCAGTAGATAGTGCCGAGGAAGAAGGAGAGGGTGAGGAGGATGGTGGGAACCAGAGTGAAGTAAAAGCACGGGGAGATTCCTCCATCCACCCAGGTGTGGGAGATGGACGAGTTGGCTTCACAGTAGCTCTGTATAAACACCATGGCTGCAGCTGCATTAGACAAAAATATAATACCATTAGAGATGCAAAACAAAGGCTAAGTAAAGCTGCAGTAGGCAGGTTCACAACCTTAGGAACCTCAGGAATGCTAGGTGACCTCAAATTTCCAACTCGGGGGCTCTGAGCTACCCCACCAACCCAATCAATCCGATGTAAATGGAACGCAACATCATTGGTTTTGTCGCTACTTAAATTAACTTTTTTATTTTAATTTATTTAAATAATTTTGGTCATATTTTCTAAGAACATATAAAAAGAACTGCAAAATATCAACTTGTTGCATTATACAAACGTAGGTGTAGCAATGACAGTAAAGACATATTCTATTCCAGCATGTTCTTGGAATATTGTTTGGTAAAGCAAGAAGCATTTTTGTTCCATTAGTAACAGTAATGAAAAAAAGCCTCTGCCAGTTTATCTTTAAGTATCTAAATATCAAATATCAAAACACTCAGTATCTGACCAGACCAGACAGTACAAACCAAAAGTCATATATATGACATGCTTCACTATGCACAGACATTAACAGCTATTTGTTACAAAGTTGGAAAATTATGTCTTTGAAATGGCTAGCACAAATGTGTTGTTAACAAAGTCATAGTTTGAAAGGCCTGAAAAGACTGTGTCAGACTGATATTGGACATGAAAAGGGGTATCCTTCCATCCCTACTATGTACTTATAATTATCACAACAATATCATGAATGGCAATTATTTTGGTAATTGTGACGGGACCCTTTCATATCGTCCAAAGTTATACATTCCAACCTTAATAATTACAGTAAAGGGAACATCCACATTTATCAGAATGACTTTCATACTGACCTAAGAACTTGAAAAAGGCTTCACTATGACATCTGATTTAGCTGATGTTATAAAATACTTATCTTTAATCCATTTAACACACATTATCAACCATATGACGTACAAAACATCAAATACGGGGGTGGACGATTCACTCACTGTTTTAAAGCCAATACTTTTTTCTATGTGCAAAATTTCAATCAACAAAGTTAAAAAATAAGGGGGCATATGGTGAGTGAAAACATGAGCTGTAATATTTCCCCCAAAAAATGTCACTACACGGCCTCCGTTGACAGAATATAAAGCAGAATGAACACAGACTGTTTAAATATTCTTCACAGACTCTAAATGTTATAATTAAAAGTCTGACGTCTGTTGTATTTCTACCTTAGTTGCAGAAGTGTTGCGGCAGATGTCAACTCCACACGTACTTGACGGCACTTGTCAGCGGTTAGTCGACACAAGCTAACAACTGTTAGCTGCTAGTTAGTTTAGCCGGCTAACGGCAACGTTAACGTAAAACCTATGTTTATTTCAGTGTCTGTGTGTAAAATATAAACTACCTACATGTTCAGGTGTCAGTGCTTGAAGTTGCCTCGGACGGTCGTCTCCACTCCTCAAGCATGGAGCTCATCAATGACTCGGCAAACGACAATTTACACAACATTTGACCTGACTTAGGGTTTGATTACTCAGCCTGCGCCGTAGCACCGCCCTCTGACGGAAACAGGAAGAGCGCGATTTCAATATTTCAATATAAACTTTAAATGTAAACACATACAAACAAATCGACCAAAATTTTAAATTAATCGTTAATTAAAAGTTTCTTAAAAAGGATAAATAACAGAACATATTTACACCGACAAATTTAAACATTAAGGCAATACTTAGTAGTTGTAAAAGTGCCAATATAGTTACTTGATTAAAAATAGATGGCAAAATGTAAATACAAATAGAATAAATTGCGCTTTTTATAAAAATTGCTCCAGTTAATGAGAATCGTAGAAAGTGCAAGATTATTAAACTAATAGATATCAAGTATATACGGTGCTCCAGTCAGTTACATCCATTACAAAAAATTACAACAATAATCAATGTAGTACAATTAAAAGAAAGAAAACCAATAAGAGACAAATTAAGACAATCTGAAGTATTATCTTTGACTCACATACCTTTCATTTAAAAGAAAATCTATATAATGGTTTGTGTGAGCCATACCAGCCTACACTGACGCAGGATGGCCAGTAGGTGACACTAAATACAAAGGTATAATCTAGAGAATTTCCTTGTTCTGAATTTCCACCTCATGTATTTGATTGTAATACATTAGAGGCTAACCATATTATTTTATTGAGGCCAGTGAGTGAATGATTAATGGCATTAATAGGAAAATAACCTGCGTGGCCCTGGAAAGAGTAATATAAAAGTCAGTTGAACGTAGGAAGAACATTGATTTTAGCGCATTTTTTTCCGGACAACAAGCTTTACCATTTAACTGTAAATTCTGGGTGTAGTAGGAAAGTATGCTGGTAAACTTATCTTTCCTGTGAGGATGATTAAAAGACTTCAGAAAGACACAGTTAGTGTCATGTTCAAGACTCATCAGAATTCATAATTGTTAATGAAAGTTTAAATTTGGAAGAACAAACTGACTTTGTAGAAAATAAATATCTTCCAGAAGAACTTCACTACAAATCTAAAAAAACATAAACTTATGAAAAATACCCTGACAATAGAAAAATTCCTTAACAGTTCAAAGCAGAGTCACATCACATCTATTCTTATTCAGGCTGTCACATTTTTAAATTTCACAGTGAAATTCTTTAGGGCTGTCAAAATTATCTTTTCTCACCTGAACAACAGAACACTGTTCCTTTTTAAATGTGTTTCAAAAAATGCCATAAATAATTTTATAGGGTCTCTTTGGATTATTATTAACCTAATCTTATTGTGTAATTATTAGGAATTTAGTCTAACTTTATTATTTTATGTATGCCTGTGATTTTTTTCCCCATTAAGTAGGTATATAAGGCTTTAGTTAGCATATTGCATATAGCATATTTCAAAAATACTGTAATAAAGTGTTGCAAAGTACAAAAATAAACAACAAATGACAGATATGTTTGAACATTTTACTGTGCAAAATCAAATTTAAAAATCCATGAGAGAGATGAGATAGTGAAACAGAAAAGGTAGAGAAGAAGCAATGTATGCTTAAATTCAAAAGAAGGCAGCAATGCAACACGGTGGATGAAAACATCACTGCTAATCAATCAAATATATGTAGTTGTGTGAAAGAAAGAGCAAAAGGGAAGTATGTTTTCCTGATGGAGTGAAGGTCAGAAAAGATAGAAAATAGATGTGATGTCATCCATGAGCTCACTCTCTCTCACTCACAGACACACACACGCACACACGCATGCACGCACACACACACAGAGGCTGGGATGGAAAAGTGGGATAAATCTTATAGTTTAGTGGCTTCACAATGAGCATAAAGCTCTGCTAATCTGTTTCATCTCCCTGCCTCTTTTGTGCGAGTGGAAATGGACCTTCTGTCCATCAGCTGCTTGTCACCCGGCTCCTTTGTCCCTCCGCGGACATGATGGCCTGCCCATCACAAACCCTCATCTCTCTGCTCTTTTGTGGCCGTCTGCATGTCAGTGTTCAGACTCAGCTGGAGCCCTTTAAGACCCTTAGGTGTGTGTCATTTCATGTCTTCAAACCACCTTTTCTTTCCTTCTTTGTTCCTGTCTCACACACATATAGATGGCAACAGCCGGTGGATGAGATGGATGCCTTTGCCAATCTAATCCACTGATTTAGTGAGAAAAGAATATCAGTGGTATTAGGAGTGTGGTGTCCAATCTCATTATAACTGAGGACAATCAGTGTAGCTCTGAGGTCTGCTGCCTGTAGTATTCACTGAAAAATTGGGCTTTGTGAACTCACTTCATACCATCCTGGCAGATGACCTGTGTTACATTTAATACTCACAAGTCATTACTGTGTGGTAGAATGGGAACCAAGTGTACAGTGTGTGCTCTTCATATAAGGTGGCTTTAAAATAAATCTCTTTAGTTCCAAGGATCTAATCATATTTTAAAAAGACTGATTCTACACTAAATTCATATATATGTTGAATGAGTTCTAGCCCCTTTACATGACTAAAAATATGGTTCCCAGCTGATTTTAGTCACTAAAGATTCACTTGATAAACTCTATGCCCGATTAAGTTTACAACATCTTAAGAGGGTGTTTGTTGCTTTATCTCAGTGCTAGACCTTATCCAGTTTGAAAGTGAAGTCTTTTAACTGCTCACTCTCCTACTACTGTTAGGCACTACCTAATAAATGATTTTAGCTCGCCTATACACAGGAACTGCTAGTCTGCTGCTGCCTTGTTTGGTCAGTTTTTGTCACTGAGGTACATCTGAAAACATATTTTAAACACAGAAGTCACATAATAACACATTTGAACTTAGTGATGGAGGGAGCAGCGGATCAACAACTCCTCTGTGCTGTGATGTAGGAGTCGCTGATTTTCTATATGGTCTTTGATGTGGGAGAGTGAGTGGTTTACAAACTTCAATTTCCTGTTGGAAAAGTCTGTCAAACAGTGAGATAAAAAAGTGAACATGTTTGTAAGATGTTGTAGACAAACTGATACAGACTGATAACATCACCGTGGTTGTATGAAACACTGTGAGCACTGACTTTGTTGAGAAACATCCTGAGAAACAAATGCTGCCAGAAGAAACACATGAACTTACCCATTGAACTAAGGACTTAGCTAGTAAAAGCTATGTCTGCTTCAGTAACAATATCTTAATATGTGTGAGGTTTTTTCTTGCCATTAGAAAGCCTTTTTGTCCACCAAAGTCCATAGAGACTTTGATGTAGGACAACAGGTCTGCTGTCTTGTGTGGTAGTTTTGTGTCACTGAGGTTAATCTGGACAAAGAATTTCAAACACCGAAGTCACAGTGTTAGTCATTTTTTACTTACTGATCCAGGCAGCTGTGGATCAACAATTCCTGTATGCAGTGTTGTAGGAACTCACATCAGAAAACCTTCTGATTTGAGTGTAATTTTATCTTGACTAGTGCTTTGTAATGTGTGATAGAACTGAACTGGGCATGTTTTGCCAAAACGGATCATCCACTTGAGGCAGATGAGGAAGAGGATGGTTCACCTTCCTGCATGGGCATCTCTGAAGGTGGTCCAGCTTCCATCATCAGCATAGTCTCACTCTTAAAGGAGCATCTCTCTCTCCTTTGGTCTGCAGGGTGACAGATCATGCTTTAATGCATTACTGGAAGTCATCCATCATGGCGTTGTGGATGTGTGTGCACTATGTGGATGTGCTGATTGTGTGCAGGTCACGTCACTCTCCTCCAGGCTGTAGTGTGGTTATGGAAGGTAGGGCTGGGGGAGATCGAGGAGGAGGAGGAGGAGGAAGAGGCCTTGCAGATAGATGCAAGGCAGGCGGAGCATCTGGAGACAAGGACTCTCACTGCTGATGTCAGGTTATTTATTTGTTTCGGGGTCGTGGGAATAAGAACTGATGCTCTCGGACACTTTGCAACACCAGAACTTACTCAAAGAAGAAAACAAAGACAACAATACAATAAATACACAGTACTTACATACTTGGTATAAACATCTGTCTCGACCATAGTAATACAACAGCACCGTCAAAATGGTAAACTAGCTGAAAATTAACCAGAGACCTTAGAGTCTCCATGTCACTTAAATTTACATTTTCGTCTCCATTCCGATGCTCAGTTTGACCTTTAGCAGCTTGTCTACATTTACTTCATTAATAACACAAGCTGTTCTTGTTGTAACATCCTTCAATGTGCTATAAAAACTCAGCAGGGGCAGTACTCTGTAGCAAAGATGTCAGGGGGGTGTTCCTTGTACCAACATTTTTCATAGCATATCAGTTGTACAAACAGTGCTGTTTCACTTTTAACTGTAGACCTGTTGCTATGCTGTTTGTGTGAGCAAAATATCATCTTGTCTGCCCAAAAATGGGAGGGTTTACAACAAAAAGATTTCATCATGGTTGTGCAATAAAGATATTCTTCGTGACATTTCATAGAATGTCCAAGTAGAACTATTTGTTTTGATATGGAATGAGGTATAATTCACAATACAAACATATTTATGAGACAAAATGAGATTGGTTGAAGGCTCTCAACCTGGTGGTGGTCAAACAAGTGGGTGGGAGGGTGAGTTGGATGGATGAAGACCTGAGAGTATGGGTGGGTGTGTTAATGTGGAGGAGGGCGAGCCTAAGATTCTCAATTGGAACGTGATGACCTCGAGGGCTCCCAGTTCTGAATTCTGATGACAATGGAATGCAGCATTAGATTCTCTCCCACTTATTTACATGGAGGAAAAAAAAAACGAAGAAAATCAAAAAAATCTAGTTAAAAGACATCTCTTTTTTTTGACACAAATGGCTTGAAAACACAGGTTATGAGCAGAGGAGTGATTTTAAATGCGCATAATTTGCTGCAGCTTTTGTATTTGTGCTTCTGTATAAATATGGGAGTCAAACTGCTCAGTACAGAGGCAAAAAAAGTACTGAAGCTCAGCTTATTCTTGTCAGGCTGCTAAAGGAGAGAGAGCGAGAGAGTCTGGAGTTTGACCTGCTGAACTTGCTCTGTTTAGCATGCCAAGCTCTCTGAGGGCTAACATACAACGCCCATGCTAATGCTAATGTTCCCGCAGATACTCTTGTTTCCATAACAACTAAAAGGCAAAGGAGACAGCCTTCTCACCAAAAAAAAAAAAAAAAAAAAAAGAAAAAAAACTTGGGTGGAAGGAACCAAACCTGCACCAAAGCAAATACCTTTTATGTTAATACTTGGGAATAAAACTGACACATTGTAACAATGAAACAAAAATAAAGTACACACATGCAGGAGTGGGTGTAAGCGTATGCATCATCCTCCTACTCATCTTGTTTTCCTCCTCCAGGTGTGTTCATCTCTACCGTGGTTTCATCCTCTGAGGATTATTACAGTATTACTGTTACAAATAATCCCAGGATGACGAAGCCCAAACTGTTGCAAAAAACAGAGATATTAATTTGATATTTGCAGCAGTGTTTGTCTGTGGATTTATTTGCTGCTTTTTCCCAGTGTACATATGGAAAGTGCAGCGCTGCGTCTTAGTGTGTGGCCTCTGTCATAGTAAGAAGGCCTTTTCTGTCGCTTGCTTATTCTACTACAATGTGTTTACTCAACTCAGTGTTTGTGTCCCTGTGGCCTGATGCTGTTTTCTCTCCAAGGGCACAAACTGTAGCTTGAGAGGGACTGATAAGCTAATTAAAGTACTTTCTTTCCTCCTTGTGCTGTTCAGCTATATACAGGGCTATTATTTCTGTATATAGTGTATTTGCTGCTTTTTCTTGCTCTAAATCACTGTATAAATATTTCTGAGTGTGAAAACGGTTAAGAATCATGTCTGAGGCAGAATATTTCAGGTAGAAAACAACAAAGAGCGTGGAAAACAGGAGAGGAATGTACAGAGATAAATAGAAGAATTTTCCACCTGCATGACATCATTCAGCAAGAGCCAGTGTGTGTTTATACGTGTGTGGTAGATAAATAGAAGGGGGGGATTGCTAAGTTGGTGGTTTGAATGATGTTTAACTGGAGCTCAGTACAGCTGAATGAGGCCAAATCCGCTTTCTCCTGGGTGCAGTTACTCACAGATTCGCGGTACAGAGCTATCACAGAGAGAGGGATGTCACCACATTACAGCTGCACACACACACACACACACACACACACACACACACACACACACACACACACACACACTCTATTTCTACCTCCGACAAGGCACAAAATGTAACCCATAGCATCAACATCAACCCACTCAGAGTGGGACTGAGGATATACACAGAGCACTGAGCTCCATCCCACATTAACAAAACACAGAGAGCTCTATTTCCTCTGGAGGCTTCACATCCACACTGGCCTTATCATCTTCCTCTGCCATGTCCCTTCATCCCTTCACACTGTGCGTGATCACATCACCAGAAAAGGAAAAGAATGATAAAAAAAAAGACACAGTTACAACTGAGTTACAATTTCATGCTGCAATGGGAATAAACATAATGTAAAAAAGGGATTGGAACAAGTTAATATAAGTTCATATTTACATGCATGTTCTTATCATTTGACTTAAAGTGGTAATTCAGGTTTTTTTGAACAGTGGATGGCTAAGGAGGTATAGACGCCACTGATGTTATGTTTAAAATAGAAGGCACACAAGGAAAAAAATAAAAATAAAATCCACATTTTCTTAAGTCTACATTATTTTAAGAATGTGTTTGACACATTTTATCATCATTGGACAGCCTTTTCAGAATAGAAAATGAAGTTCACTCTCTCACACCCAAGTCCATTAAGAATATCTGCATTTGTAGCTCAGCAGGACACAGGACTTACCTGCCTCATGCGGTCAGTTTGAATCACTCAGCTAAATCTGAACAAAGGATTTCGCAACAATACAAAATGAAACATTTGAACTGACTGATGGAGGCAGCAGTGGATCAACAAATCTTGTGTGCTGTGATGTGAGATAACAGATGGATTTAGGTGTGGGCGAGGGAGCATTTTACAAAACGACACAAACTTGTTTCTTGTTGGAAAACTCTGCTTAACATTAGGAAAAAGTGGCAAACACATTTTTAAGGGAACGTAGATTTAATAAAATCAACATTATTCATAGAATTTTCCTTTTCACACAAAATCCAGAAATCTTATTTTAAAGAAACTTTTAAGTGAGTCTAGAGTAGAAAACAACCTGGAGATGAAAACCTCCACATCTCTTCCAACAGCCCCCAGACTGCTGTCGCAAACTGCAGCAGTGTTGCATATATACAGTATGTGCAAAATCTAACAGCAGTGCCTACATTTGTAGATGTGATGTATCCCAGTGGTCTTACTGGGACAGGAACCCAGATAAACTTGTACAAAGCACTGATGTGTGTGTGTGTGAGGAGAATGTGGAAGAAAAGATGTTCTGTGACCAAAGACAGCAGACCCAATGACAATACATGCTAAAGTCTAATCTAGCAGACAGATTAGCAGGCAGCCCATCACTTTCCTTCTTCAGTGACATCATTACACTCTCCACTGGAGGAAACAAACACACAGAGAAGCAGATTGTCTTTCTTCACCAAATTAACTGGACACAAAAGACTCCGAGGCTGATTTGTTGATCAGGGAGCTCATCACTCGATGGTTCGGATGCCTCTCCTTCTTCCGAGGCCCTTACTGAAGCTTATCCCTCATTACAGAGCTTTTGTTGTTGACACACAACATGAGGTGAGGTCCTGTGTGCTGAGCCACCTGTCCACTCCACTTGAGTTGGGTGTGTTTACAGTCACGGTTTCCCTGTGTAGCTCAGCAAACTTGTTATCCGGCATGACAGGAGGCCTCCTGCACCAGGACCTGACCATCTGTGCCAGTGAAGGTGTTGCTGTTCAAGAAGTGCCTGATCTCAGAGACTAATGAGATGATCTAGAAAACTATTATTGTCGCATTTAGGGGAAATAGGTTGTGAATGACCATGAATGAGATAGCTGTTAATGGAGAAAGTCATTGAAAATGTTGTCTCTCTCTCACCAACATTCACTCATAGTGACGTACTGTAGCTATAGGTTTTTGTATCACTTTTTTGTTATATTTTGTAATGTTAGTTATATGTTTCTATAACGTTCTAGCATTTTGTTAAATAGTTTGGTCATTTTTTTGTAAAGTTAGTTTTTGCAGCATTGCAGCATTTTGTAACTTTTTTTTGGAAATGTCAGTTGTGTTTTTTAACATTATAAAAATGTTGGGTTATTTATGCTATTCTTCAAAGTATACAAGACGTAACATGTTTCTGTATCTGCACAGCAGCAGCATTTGGTAATGAAATTCATTATTTTGTCTTTTCATTTTGTAAAATATGCATGTTTTATTGATCTTTTTTATGTTTATTAAAATGTGTTTGTATTTGTAACATACATTACTTTTTTTTGTAAATTCTGTATATTTTCATCATTGTTTTTTGGGGGATAAAATCAATCCTTTTTCCTAAAAACAAATATTTAACACTTATTTTAACAATTATGGCAATAAACCCATTAATTACTTTGGTCAGAATAACCATGAGAAGAAATCTTCATAGAGTCCTGAGCCAAAATCAGAGCTACCCCAACCCCCTAAAAATTCAACAGATATATGTGAAATATAACTTATTAAATTGAACCATGTGTTTATTTTGCCTGAGGAAATCTTTATACCACTGGTACTATATTTAATTAGAGAAAAGCTATACTTTGTATTTAACACGGAAGTTACAGGAAAACTCTCATTAATTTGAAAGTATACTTGACTTCTGGTTAAATCGTAGAGCGTGTTTTTGACCATTTTATGCATCCTCACATTCAGAATATAAATAAATAAATAAAGAGAAACTCTTGATGCTGCATAGAAATATAAAACAGCTTAGACCTAAAGTCTGTCAATCACAAGTGAAGTGAAGGAACTGTTTGACAGGACGTCAGGGTTTGAATGTTCCCGGACAAAAGACATCTTCTGCCAGAATCTGATCGTTGCTGACAATTCTTTACTCCAAATCTGTCAAATGACTTCAACAGAGCCGACGCGTGTTATTACTCAAACAAAAGTGTCGATAATAGAATGAAAAATATAGCTGTTTTTTTTTTAAAAAGATAATCAACTAACAATGACTTTTGAGAACGCCGCTGGGTTTCTTTCAGAGAGGAGAAAATAAACAGCTGCAGTTGTCATTATGCACACTCTGCTGCTGTCATTTAAGACACAAAGAAAGAAGAAGAAAATCATCAGAAAGTCTGTTTATTTTGTGGAGTAAATGAAATTTCATCACTATCTCTTCAGATTGAGCCAGTTTCATTATGTATTCCATTTAGAGGATAATCCAAATATGTTGTATCATCTGTTCCAAAAACAATTATCAATTCTACCACACACTAAATAACAAACAAAACAACAGAAAATTCCCTCATCTGAATTTAATTAGCTCCACAAGTAACTTATGTGTATGAAGCAGCTGGCACATTCTCTTTGATGAAGTTGGCCACTGCAGTAAGATGGAAAAGCATGATAGAGCCCATAGAGAAAATCAGCGATTTTAGTTCACAGAGACACAGGAGCTTCTGTTCTACAGCTACCTGGTGTGGTCAGTTTGTTTCACTGGGGTAAATCTGATTAAAATATCACACTGTAATCACAGAACAACACATTTGAACTTACTGAGGGAGGCAGCAATGGATCAACAACTCCTGTGTGCTGTGATGTAAAATCAATGAATTTCTCTATGGTGGTACTCTTTAGGAGGGGAGAGTGGGTGGTGTGAAAACTTTAGTTTCCTGTTGGAAGAAGTTTACTAAAAACAAGAGAAAGTGGAGAATTTGATCTTATGGAATCGTTGACTTAAGCAGGTGCAGATATTATTAGCTGAGCCTGTTATTAAGCAGCCAATGTTTTTCTTGGTGTGCTGGGTGACCACACTTCAAAACTTCAAAACTATCCCTTTAACAAGCAACATCTCTTGGTTCAGGCCACTGTCCAAAGCTTCTCTATGATGAAGGAAATACTAAGCGATTAAGTTAGAAAAGCAAACAAATTCTCCTCCCTAACTGTGATGACTAATGTGCTGCTCGTGTGTTCTCACATTCATCTTGATTACATAATCCCCAGATTAATTAGCTGTGTGTTTCACTCACTTCCTGCAGAGTGTGACCCTCAAACAGGCTCCCTCCACAATCTGGCCTATCGTCTTACAGAGCGCCAAAGCTTTTTTTTTGTCTTTGAAGGCTGCCTCTGCTTCAGAGGCAGAATAAGTCTCTGATGTGATGGCTGAGGGAAAAGGCCCCTGCACTTTGTCGCTACACACTGATAAAAACCAAGAAAAACATTTGTGTAACACACACACTGGCAGAAAATTAAGAATAACGTGGTTGTGGAAACCAGAGGAAGTATAGAACAATGACAATCTGGCTCCTTTGGTACTTTCCTATCGGCATTCATTCGAGTGATGTGGTCGGGCTCACTCAAACCTATGAGCAGATGGCATCGCACTCCTTCGACAGACTGGGGATTGTCTGTGTGTGTGTGTGTGTGTACGTGTTTCCGTGACGATAATTGGCTCGCCACATTATGGACCGGAGGCTGCTAACAGCCGCTGTGCAGGGACAACATGTGTCGTTATGCTGTGTGTGGCTCATAATGTGGTACCTGTGCTACAGGCTCCATTTCCAATGTGTGTTCAACATCGCTGTTATCAGTACAGTGACAGGAGGAACACATGCTCACAGGAGTCAGGACCAACTCATCACAGTCAAAGTCTTTGCACGTTTAATAAGATTTTTCAAACTTGTGTCCAGTGGGGTACACAGTGGTGAAGAGGCTATCATTGTTGCCTCACAAGCAGAATGTCACCAGTTTGGGTCCCAGTGGCTACTCCAGTTTCCTCCCACAGTCAAAAAACATGCAGATTAAGTTAAGTGGACACTCTAAATCAGGGGTTCTCAAACTTTTTATACCAAGTACCACCTGAGAAAATATTGAGCTTCTGAAGTAACACCATTATCACCAACGTTAAAATACAGTGGTGTAAATAGTCCAAGCAAAGTCATCTATGATAAGATAAAATTGCTCTAATTATTATTGTTCAATTTATAAATTTAATAAGAACATAAGAAAGCCTAGAGGCTATTCAATAAATTGCGTTTCTGACATCTCAACTGAAATGTGCAAACTCTAGGGTGATTTCACTCCCAGTTCCTACTTAAAAGGAACCCAGCAGTTTTTAAACTTTTTAACTTTTTAAAGAATAATAAGAATATTCAGAATTATTCACTCTTTTGTCCCATTTATTCACTAAATCAGCCCCATTTCTGACTGAAATGTAGTCCCCGATGTACTGTACATCAGGCATCCACATGACCCGAGGAGTAAAATATATCACAGCCTGGATCTGAAACCATGTGCTGGATTTGCTAACAAGGTTTTCATTAAGGTGAGGAAAGCTTATGTGGATAAATGGAACCATTTGTGGGGAAACTCAGCAAGCTGTATAAAGGAGAGGCAGAGTAATTGCATGTGTACTGTATGAGCACTTGTGTGCGTGTGTGTGTGGTGAAGAAGGTGGGCACTTCAAAGCTTTGATGTTGGAGTTTCTAAATGAGGGCCACCAGAGGTCCAGACTAATGGGACATCATGGGGAGATTAGAAGCCAAGTGTAGCAGTCTGACAACACAGCATTTTATATACACACTGTGTGTGTTGGGGTGTGACACACACAGAGAAAGAGAGAGAGAGCATGAGTTTGTGCGTGTATGTGTAATTTCCTGTGTGTATTCTTTTCCGTTGTGATTAAAACTGAAAGTCTGAGGAAACTTGGACAGGAAATATTTAGTGTGTGTTCATAAGTAACATGAAAACATTGCATCTTATTGCTGCAGTAAAGGCCTTTGCACATCAACAATGATGCAAATAAAAGACAAAAAAATTGACAATATCTCTTGTAGCGCCATCGTTATCATGCTTCAAATACAAACAGACATAAAGCAAAGCAATAGCCCCTTTTCCACCGTTTTGTGCAAAGACCTTTAGAACAACACATGCTTTCATGTCAGTGTCTCCACAAGTCTCAAATAACGCAAGAAATAGACACTAGATTTGTCACTAGTCATCTTTTTGAAAAACAGTCACTAGTAGGTCTGAATACTCGCTAAATATAGTGACATCTGAAAAGTCCCTAGTTGCGAGTAGGTACTAAATTTACCTGGGTAATTTTGGTGGAAATGCGCTGAGGTTTGTTAATTACCCAGGCAAATGAAAAAGTTCCTATGGTGGAAAAGGGCCTCTAGTTCATATTCTGGCCAGGGAAGAAAGAGAGTTTGAAAGAGGAGTGAAGAAAGCCATCTGTTTACCTGGAGAATCCATCACTCTACAGAGGAGGTGGACTAAGAGATCATAATCAGAACTAAATCAGAAGTCCCATGGATGAGAGGTGAAACATCTTCAAGTCAACTCAAGTAAGTCAAGTTGCCTACAGCTACTACAGAAAAATTCTATTAGGTGAGCCTCCTAACTTTGTACACCAAAGTCCATAGAGAAAAGGAGGCACTTTTACATCACAGCGTACAGGAGTTGTTGATCCACTCCTGCCTCCATCAGTAAGTTCAAATGTCTATTTTGTGACTTTGGATGTTTGAAAACCCTATTCGGTTGTTTTAAGTGATTAAAAACTGACCACATGAGGCAGCAGTAGACCAGCAGCTCCTTTGACCCTATGAGCTACAAACATAGATTTTCTTCTATGGACTTTGGTGTGAGAGAGTGAGATTTTAAGAAAGCAAACTATTGCTTTTGTAAAGTTGCAGACATATTAAGATATCATGGACTTAAGCAGGTGTATCTTTTATTCACTGAGTTATTTAGCTAAGTATTATTTTGGGGGGAAAAGGCTTAACCCCACCCCCAAGAAAAAAAAACAAAAACAAAGAAACATTTTTTGGCATGACTAAATCACACAAAAAGAAAGCATCAGGTTTGCAAAGGCCTTAATAATGACTTCAGTATGGTATAAATCCTTTATTAAATAATCATAACAATAATTATAATAACAATCATAAAAAGAGCTTTTCTGTACAAAGTCCCCTTTAAAACAACAACAACAGCAGTCCGAGCAGTGCGAAAGAAGGAGGGGGGAGGGTTTGGTCCTCCTGGGCAGAAGGTGGCGCTGTGAGAGTCACTGTTTTTTCTGATACTGGCTCCAAAGGCTAGCTGGATCCCAGAGGCTCCAAGGCACTTTGAAGAGAGTCAGTGGGGTCCAGAGAAAAGTGAGTATGTGTTTACAGTGAATGTAAATGAGATGACGTGTGTGTGTGTGTGTGTGTGTGTGTGGCTCTCTCTCTCTCAGCAGCAGCAGCAGCAGCCATTATTCCCTTAATTTTTAGGTCCTTATCAGAGAATGTTCATGTATTTCTGAGAGAGAGGGGTGGCATGTTCTGTATATACATCTGTATATACATAGAAGTGAAGCAGTGTGTGCATGTGCATGTGCGTGTGCACACGTAGAGGTGTCCATTCACAGCCGTGCTTGATGAGAAAAAACAATAAAAAACAAAACCCTCCTCAGGCTGCAGGCTGAGGTGGTAGCATGTGTGTGTGTGTGTGTGTGTGTGTCATGGGTCAGAGGTTAGGTCCTTTCAATCATGGCTTTTAAGGTCCACATGTAAAAAAAAGAAAAAGAAAGAGAGATAGATCATCTCTTCTCCTCAGTGTTCCACATTTCCTCGAGCTTCCTTTTAAGGCTTGTTGTGCATCTACACACACACACACACACACAGTCGATTGAGAAAGCTGTTTCTGGCTGTGCATTTTTTTTCATCCCATTCTTTTTTTCCGTCCTTGTGAAAACACAGAGAGCAACATTACCAATATATTTGTGTGTAAGAGAACTTAAAGTCTCTCTGTTTCTCTTACATCAACGTCACTACTCTTACCCGCAATCCATAGGTTGCACCTACCAAAGCTCCTTGACCTTTCAGTATCCACAATGTAAACATGACCTTTATCTTTGACAGGAACCAGTTACAACTAAATCTAACAATAATGTCTCTCCACTGTTAAAAGAACGAGTTAAAATCCACCCACCTCTACGCACATTTATTTAACCTGTTTTTTTCCTCTACTTATCTGCCATCACAGACGTAAGATTGAAAACACTGAACAGAACAGAAAAAAGCGGAGGAGCATTAGGACTAAAAATACCACAGACTGTCGGGAACTCAGGATAACTGAGACTGATTGGTCGCAGAGTCTATGGAGTAAAGGGGGGAAATAAAACGTGCCATAGGAAGAAGCTAAGTTCTAGGCCATGGTGTTCACATGTGAGTAAAAGAAGATGCTTTCTAAGCACATTCCTAACCTACCACCTTTTCAACATGACGTGTTCAAGACACAGTTTATGTAGCTTACAGTGTCCAGATTCAAAACTAGATCTGTGGTGATGCTTTTACAAGCAGTTGTCTTTTTGTTGGAGCAGGAATCTATAACTGATATGTGTAGATATTTTCTTTTTTTGAGGCCCCGCAATGGAACAGTCCATCTGAGTGAAGCCAGTCTCTCGTTGGCCACAAAAATGTCACTGGACAGCGTCAAATTTTCCAAACAGGAAGCAAGTTCTTACTGTCCATGAGTCCAGGGATCTGCACTGTTAAGAAAGTAAACTGACGCTAAAGTGAACTGGATAAAATGAAGGGAAAATGCGCCTGAACCTCACGCTTCGGTGCAGCAGCGCTGCTGGTTAAGTTTCACCTTGTGCTTAAGGCCGTCGTACAGCTCGAAGTTGTAGTTCTCCAGCGTGGTGGAGGACCGTGATGACAGGCCGCTGTAGGAGCAGGTGCAGTAAAGGAGGAGACCTGCACAGATAGCGCCAAGCAGGACGCCCAGGGAGCTCATGACGATGATTGTGACCAGGATGGGGTCCAGTGTGTAGAGCCATGAGTTGTCCTTCTCTGAGATGCGCGTCACCGGAGGCTCAGATGACGGTGATTCAGTGTTCCCCTCAGGAAACTGTAAACCTGAGGCAGGAGTCGGAGAGATACAAGAAAAAGATGAAGTCTTAACAATATGTTTGCTGCTTTATCTCACCGTTAGACAGCCTTTCCTGGCAGGAAACTAAAGTTTGTGCGCTTTGGAAACCGCTTATTTTCCCACACCAAATTCCACAGAGAAAATCAACAATTTACATCACAGCTCACATGAGTTGTTGATCCAGTGCTGCCTCCATCACTAACTTCAAATATATTTTTTTATGACTTTGGGGTTTGTAATCCTTTGTTCAGATTAACCTCAGTCACACAAACTGACCACACGAGGCAGCAGCAGACCAGCAGCTCCAGTGTCCCAGTGGGCTAAAATCACTGATTTCCTCAGTTGACTTTGGTGCTGCTTAAAGATGTCAATTTCTTGCTGGAAAGTTTCCCTCTAATGACCACAAAACAGAAGAAAACATATATTTTAAAAGTATTCTAGACTTGCAGGTATATATTTTATTAGGCAACCCTTTTTTGTGTGATTGAAATCAGATTTTTCTTGAGGAAAACTAGGTTTTCACTCCATCTGTCCTCCTCCAACTGGATTCTAGCCATTTCAGGCAGAGAGCACAATATAGCCTACAACTGTAACTTTTTCCAGACTCTTAATACACCTGATTTCTTTCATTACCCCTCCCCCCAAAATTTATTTATTAATGGCTGTCAGTAGGTGAAGAGAATTCTGCGAAAAACATTCCCCGTTATGATGAAAAGCTGCTTACCTCCTCCTAAAGGGTCTCTGCCACTGAAAAGTCGTCCATCTCCAAACTCATTGGGTTTCCTTACTGTCAGAAAGAAGCAAAGGCGACACAGAGTTTTAGCATGAAGCCAATCCTGTACATTTATACCATTACACAGCACAGCAGTCATGGAAATAATAGAAAAATATGACTTTATTAAAAGAGAAAGATTATTATGATACATTCTTGTCGAACACACAGTCATCACATAACATACTATTGGTATAAGACTGTTCATTTTGTGTGAATAAAGATGCAAACATGACATCATCAGATAATTAACATTACCCAATATTATTATTATTATAAGTGAGAAAATCATCGACACCATTGCTGTCAAGTTTAAGAGTAGGGATGGGACGATGTATGATATTATCTTGATAAATTGTGATTGTAATAAGTTGATCTTGGTGAATTTCATTTATCTGGATAATTGCAAATGGACAAATTGTTAATATTTCATGTAACATTACAAGATTTTGCAACTTTTTTGTTTCATACGTCAGTTTGGTGTTGTCACTTCTTGACAACATTAATGATGTCCTTATGATGTCAACAACATGTATTTGTAATGTTACCAATTTTTGTAAGACTTAGAAAAAGGTGATTTTATTATCATGTGTTTTGTAAAATTACATTTTGTGACATATTTTTGTAACTTTACACCATGTTGTGACATTTTGAGTCATTTTTCTGAAATCAGATAAAGATTTTGTATCATTACATTTTCTGCGCCTGTTCCCCAAAAAATACATTGAAGTCTTTTTTCTTACAATTATCATAAAAATCTTTACTCGGATTTATTTTAGTCAGAAAAATCATCATATATCGTCTCATGCCTGATTAAGATATTGCAGAAACAGAAAATGGCAACAAAATTTTAAGCAGTGCTTGTGACAGTTTTATTTTCCATTTATGAAACTGTCAGAAGATGTTTTGAAAATAGTCTGAATGGGAAGATTACAAATAGCAAAGGCTGCAGCACTTATGTCGAGCCCTGAAGCTTGAGTGTACTTAAACTTTATACAAGTTTTAGTTTCACTTTTCTTGTTCTTGTGCATGTGTGTTTGCGCTAGCTACTCTTGGCGAGCATTCAGGAGTGGGAGTAGCTGCTTGGCAAGGCACATGTCTTGATGTGGAGGTCTGTGGTGGCCAATGGCATAATTAATACCGTTTCCAGGGCAACTGAAATTGGCAGTAGACTGGGTGACGGAGGTGCGGTGGATGGGAGATAAAAGTGCTTACCGCAGCCTTCATAAATGTTATCTGTCCATTAACTAATTACCACTATTAGCAGCTTGGAGTGCAACAGTGTCAAGATGGATGGAATACAGTGTCCAGTCATTCCTCTCACGTTGATTTAAAAGCACAAAGTGAGAGCATGCCAAAAAAAAAAAAAAGTAAAAAAAACTCCAGGGGAGAAAAGTGCAGCTTCTAATCTGTGGCAACTAACTGAGGTGCATTCTGCTGAAGTGTGGGCTCGTAGGTTATGAACTTTTGCTGGTGCGACAGATCACAAAAAACATGACCCATTAAGCCTCAGAGTAAAGACTTAAATTTCAGCGGAGCTCGCCACCTCTGCATCGACTGATGAGAGAGATTGGCACAAATTTGTCTTTTTCGGGTGTTTTTTTGGAGGGGGGAAATTCAAAATAAAATAGGTATTTAAAGGGATAGTTTTGAGTTTTTGAAATAAGGATGTATGAGGCCCTAATACCAAGACCCATGGGAAAACACATTTTTAGCCACTTAAAGGCTTACCTCATAAATGCTACACCTGCTTAAGTCTACAATATTCAAAAAATATAGTTTGCTTCTTTTTCTCACCATGAGACAGTCTTTTCTGGGAGAAAACTGAAGTTTTTAAACCCATCACTCTATCAAAGTCCATCAAGAAAATCAGTGATTTTAGCTCGCAGGGACAGAGGAGATGCTGATCGACTGCTGCCTCATGTAGTCAGTTTGTGGCACTGAGGTAAATCCAAAAGAAGGTTTTCAAAAGCCAAAGTCAGAGAATAACACATTTGAACATAGTGATGGTGATGATCCTGTGTGCTGTGATGTAAAATCATTGATTTTCTCTATGGATGTTGGTATGGGAGAGTAAAGTGATTTAGATGTCCAACATATTCTTCATACTTAAGCAGGCATAGATTTTATTTGGTGAATCTTTTGTTAAGTGGGTAAAATCTGTTTTTACTTGTGTCCTTACTGGCTGCCATGTTTTCAAGTATCTGTTTCTCCACAAAGGCAGTGGTGACGATGTGTCAGTGTCTCATATGACCACACTTCAAACAACCTGAACTATCACTTTCAATTCCCGATATGTTAAATATAATAAGAAGTGCATTATCCAAGTCTTGTTTTATGTTAACAGTTCACGGCATCTTATGGCACTAAAGGACGAGAGCTCTGCTCTGGTTTTCATTACATGTTGGATTCCCCTCCAGTGCGCACGTATACAGCAAGAACACTGCGCTTATGGCTTCCAGCTGGTGCAGCAGCATTGTGGGATTTGTAGGAGAATAAATCAAGAAAGAAGTGTTGATGGCAGACAGCTGTGTCTATTTACAACTCTAAAAACAACAAGCACTGATCCACACTGAAAAGAAAGTACAGTACAGCGCGGCTCGGCATGGCTTTCATCTGGGCCGGTTTACAGACATGGAGAACAATGGGAGTGGGTGGTGTGGAGCAGAAATGGGAAGTGGGAACAACGTGCTTTATAATGGCAGAGAATCAAGATGAAACACTAAACACTGACGATGGCAGCATCCATCACTGAGTGATGGCTTTATCAGCAGGAGACAAGACGTTCAATCAAATCAGCTGGTTATCTCCATTTGAGATGCACAACTTTAAGTATGATGGATTTGCATTCCTTTGTTTTTAATGTGCACATGCTCTGTTGAAAAGACAATGGAAGGGTTTTTCCCCCTCTACTGGTACAACTCATATCACAGCCATCTCATGTTGTTACTACATAGATACCAAGAGCTTTACTTTCTGGGGCTTTACTTTCACATCATTTCCACCACTGGCACAATGAACAGCCAAACAGTTTTCTCTCTCTTTCTCCTTCTCTCAGCGCTGCAGATCTCCTCGTGTCTCTGGGGTCCTGTTTTAGCCTGTAGTTTTGGCAGCTCTGGCTGGCTCTCACAGCGGAACCAGTTTCCCAGCCCACACATGTCAGTGTGTACGTCCACGATGGGGTCATTCCACTAGACCCGCTGGGGTTATGAGGAGCCAGACGGCGCTCAATGGTCCGAGAACGAGCCGTTGAGATAAGTAACTCACTCAGACTAAGAGTCCTCTAGTCGGGAGAAGTATAGTGTGAAATGTCAACAGCAAACTCCTCACTGGAGCGAGGAGGGAAAACAGCAACAGCAGCCGAAGCTACATCCATTAGCAACAGAGAGAAAGAGAGTTTGCATATTTTCACTTGGCAGTTTCAGGACGACGCCTGTGTCACTGGACATTACAAGACAGCGTCCTCCTCCTTCAGTACTGAAACACACCGCGGCTATGCACTTCCTTTCAGCAGAGGGTGCGGTGTCGGTCCCGGCTGTCCAGCCTCACGGTCAGGACTGGCTCCACCCCTGGGGCGGCCATACTGGATGACCAGTTAGCATACTGGAAGCACTGCGACGAGCTGTGATAGGCCACCGACAGCTGGCTCTTCTTGGTCGCCAGGTGTTGTCGGCAGCAACAGAGCGCTCTGACCAAGATGGCCACTGCCAGGAGAAGGAGGGCGCCCCCGGCGGCCATTATGTAATACCAGTGGATGGGCAAGGGAGGCACAGGAACGCCTCCCCCTGGTGGAGAGATACAGAATAATTGGCCAGCAGGAAAAGAGAGGAGTGGCACTTGTTTTTCATTTTCTCACATTAAAATCTCTATTTTCTATCCCTGTGTCTTAGGAACACCAGGCGTGCACCTCATATGAGCATGCACAAGCATGCCAGTTGCAAAAAATAAATCTTCAAGGCCAAAAATTAAAAAAATTTAAATTGCATCCATTTCTCTAATGTAGCTTATTTTGCAGTTTTGGATGACAAGTTTTCACACCAAGATCATCCAGAGATTTGGTTTGAAATCAGTCCAAATAAATCAAATCAATTGCAGTGCAATTCTTCATGAAGGATCCAATAAAATGACTTTGGTGTGAAACGATAGCCAAAATAATTAGTGATGAAAGCACCCACACACATTGCCCCCTTGATAAAGTCTAAGCACCATGCAAGAATCAGTCAGATGCCACATGAGAATCCAATGTTCCAGAGCTCCATCAGAGCTGATATTGGATTGGGATTTGTTATTTAGCTGGCTTGAATTTGCAGATTTGTTCATCAGCGAATAACTTATCCCATTTTCTGTTTGTGTTTTCTCCATTTTTCCTTTTTTCCTCACGAATCAGCCTCCTGGCCAGTCCTCTCCTTTCCTCCCCGAGCCAAGCACTGTCTCCTCGGCTCTGCTCAGATCCTGTTCACTGCTGCCCCTGGCTTGAACCCCTTTCTGAAATTCTTGGAAAGAAGCGACTAAACACCTTCCAATATGCCTCTACTCAATTATCCAGGTCTACTATGCAAAAAAACAAACCCCCAAAGACAGCAAAAAAGAAAAAAAAAATGAACAGCATCTGTAAGACTTAGCGAGAGTCACTCTGAATGAGGGAAAATGCAGAAAATGGTGAATACATCCTGATCTTTGGACCGTGTCACATAATTACAGAGGGAAATTATGTGTGTGCTCCTTCACACTGCACACACTCATTAGAGAGAGCTGAGAGACACCCATGCCCACTGCAGCCCCGTTGCTCTGATTGCTTTGCACCAGGGACACCAATGTGTGCTGGTGATAGGCTGGAGTGTGGTTGTATAAGGAATTGACACATTGCCAGCACTGACTTTGTGGAGAAACATCCTGAGACACAGATTCTGCCAGACGAAACACATGAACTTAACCATTTAACTAAAGACTTAGCTAATAAAATCTATGCCTGCTTCAGTAACACTTTCTTAATATGTTTGAGGCTTTTGCCATTAGAAAGCCTTTTTGAGTAGAAACTTTTTGAGTTTGTAAACCACCCACTCTCCCACAACAAAGTCCACTGAGAAAATCAATGATTTTGGCTTGAGGGGACAAAAGAGCTGCTAGTCTACTGCTGCCTTGTGTGGTCAGTTTGTGTCACTGATGTGAAACTGAACAAAGGATTGAAAATCACATATTTGCACTTATTAATAGAGGCAGCAGTGCGTCAACTGTGCTGTGATGCAAAATCTGTGATTTTCTCTATGGACATTGGTGCAGTGGTGAGTGGTGTACAGTTTCCTGTTGGAAAAGTTCTCCAACAGTGACACAAAGCAGTTAACATATTCTTAATATACCGTAGACTTTAGTAAAAGTAGATTTATTTATTTATACTTAGACAGCCTTTTCCAGCATTTGTGTCAATTTGTAAACTACTTACACACCCACACCAAATTCTATGGAGAAAACTCTGTGATGTAAAATCACAGGATTCAGGAGTTGTTACTCCACTGCTGCCTCCATCAGTAAGTTTCAGTGTTTTATTTTGTGACTTCTGTGCATGAAATGAAAACAAGAGGCAGCAGTAGACCAGCAACCCCTGTCTTACCGCAAGCAAAAATCACAAATTTTCTGTATGGACTTTAATGGAAAAGCGACAATTTAATAAACTTCAATTTTGAGTTGGAAATGTCTGCTTTAACAGTGAGATAAAGCAGTGAAAATATTTTTAACATATTGTAGACTTGCTCAGGTGTAGATTTTATTAGCTGAGCTTTTTGTTAAGTGACTTAAATATATTTTTCCTTGTCATCAGTGGTGACAATGTGTTAATACCTCATCATCAAGGCTTAGAGACCCTGCAAAATTGTGTGTGTTTTTGTGTAAGAGAAGATGGAGGATGAGAAAAGGCAAAGAAGTGCACACACATCACATTGGCAGGGAAACAGCTGAGCTCCTCTCGTTGAGGGACATTATAAGATGCCAAAACACTAACATCAATCACAAAAACCTGCAGGATGCTCTAAATATTTTTCATGAGGCAAACAGTTATTTAAAACCCTTCGGGCTGTGTCAGAAACTGAGAATATGGAGCTCCTTTCAAATATCTGACTCCATGTGATGTGATGTACTAGCATAGTTTGCTCTTTTGGGACTAATCCTTTGTTTCCACTGAGACTGACAAGGTACAAACCACTGAACAGCAATAATCTCTTTTCAAATCTGGTTTGAAGCGTTGTATTTTGGTGACAAAATCTATTGTTTTTAAAAATAAATGACTTTTATGAAATTGGATTGGACTGGGTTTGGGCTGGTTGTTTAGCAGTTGAGGGAATTTAGTGCCGCCAAGCAAAAAAACCGCAGGCTAGTGCATACCAACGGGCAGGATGCAATACCAGAGAGGAAGTGACATCATATCAGGATCACACTCACCTGGATTCTCAGGAGGAAATGCAGTGAAGGGTTCTGCAAGGACAGAGAGAGGAAAAAGAAAAAGAAGGGGAAATAATTTTAATATGCAGGGAAAAAGTCAGCCAAATGTCAAACAAATGTCACGTGACTATCAAACTCCTCCTGAGGAAATTTAAGTTAAGTTAATTCCTCAGATAACTCACATCAACTATGGCATTTGTTGAGAAACAGAGTCCGCTGGGTGTGAGTGAGCAGGGAGTTAGAGAGCGTGTGTGAGTGTGTGTGTACAGAAAAGGGTTGTATATCTGTGGAGTCCAGATAAAGCGGAGCCGACTCAGGCATTTAGGCTCTTTGCAAATGCACAGAGCAGAACCTTCACTTTGATTTTCTGGAATGCAAACACAGAACTCCTGTGTGTGTGTATGAGAGAGAGAGAGAGAGAGAGAGAGGAAGAAAGAACAAAACCGACTTGGGAACTTGTCTTTTTTGGCGGGAACACCAACGCACTCGGAAGAATTCAACTGCGCTGGGTGATAAGTAACATCCCAGCATGCTTTGCAGGGACAAAGGAGGAAACACTGCAGTGTGGAGGAGGTGAGGAGCAGAGAGAGAGAGAGAGAGAGAGAGAGAGAGGAACAACGCAGAACCAAGCTTTCGTTGGCCAAACTTCATCTTCAAAAGTGTAGGGACGTGTCAAAATATGACAGTCACACAGTGTGATTAAAACCATTCACAATAAATTGATGGTTGTGAATTTCCATTAAAGGGATAATCATGCAAAGAGAAAATCTTTGATATTTCTTCTGAGTGACTTAAAAATGCTGTCAAAAAATTTACTAAAAATATGTATCGTGTAGTAACATGTTTTTGCAACTTTTTTTGTTACTGTCATTTAGGTAACATTCTAACATTTTTATAATACTTTTTGTATTATTTTGTATAACATTTTTGTAATGCTGGCAACTTGTTTTTGTAACATTACAGCATTTTGTAATTTTCTAATGTAAGTAATATTTTTGTCACCTTAGTAACATGCTTTTGTAACATTACAGGATTCTGACATTAACATAACGAAATTATGTAACAATTTCTTTGGCATGTTTTTGTAATATTAGTAATAGTGTACTCAGTAGTTTATTTAGTGGCTAAAATCTGTTTTTGACTGTGTCTCAGCTCCTCATACAACTACTACTAAAAAACCTTGAAGTATTCCTTTAAAGCGATCCAAGCACACACAGACACATAGATCTGATCTGCCAGCTTCTTCTCTTCCTCTTTCAACACCAACCATCACCTCATCATCTGTCCTTCCATCAATCTGCCATTCACTCCATTTTCTCCTCCACCTTCAGGTCCTTGAAGAGTGACAGTGGTAAACACACACAAACACACACAGAGATCCCAGTTTTCAGTGAACACAGAGATGAAAGGATGGAGGAGTGGGAGGGACAGCGTTTACTTCTTTTCCAAAAAAAAAAAAAAGAAAAAAAGAAAAAGAGAATAGGAAAACTAGGCCACAAACACCCTGTGGGCTGAAGCTGATGCTAATCTATGTTTCATTAGATTTCGCTCCTCTCGTCTCTCTTGCACTTGTTCCTCCTCTGTCGTATTTGTAAACAGAGCTTTTCCCAGTCCGTCAAAGGGAATTTTTTAGACAGTCTGTTTCCCAAGAAACTTTTTCTGGGAGCCTGGTGTGAGCACCAGTAATCTGGCCCAAGCCGAGGCTTTGGAGAAGGTTTTAAACAGATCAGAGAGAGAGAGTGAGTAACCTGCTGCCATCGCTTCTGACTGACGTCCAGTGTGATTTCTGAGCTGGATCACATGGAGGATACGTGGAACTGAGGGAAAATGTGTGTCTTGCTTGAGGCAAAACACAACCAACCAATTGCTCTTGTACATACAAAGATCCAGGCTCAAAAACAGAGCGGATAAAGTGTCGCCAAGGCATTAGAATAAATGGCTTTCAAATTTTCAATTTTCAAATTTACTCTTTGATAATGTTTTTATAAAATCTTATCCAAGCACATATTTATTTCAGTTGTCAGAATCTGTTTTGCTGTCAAGTACAGAAAGAACTGCTTTGGTATTTTTTTTCACAGAATAAAGATTAACAAGTAAATAGGTTTGTTTATATCTTTATAAGTTATTAGTAGAGCACTGTGGGTCAACTGAGTTTATTTTTAGATGGGATTTTGAATCTTGTGTTTTTGCATTTTTGTGCTCTACCGTGTGTGTATAATTGTCACAGTTGAACAAGGGATGCAAAATTATATCAAATGATTGTTATATATATTGTATACATATAGTATTTTGTTAGTTTCGTAGTCATATATGCTTTTATAAAATGCACGTTTGTCCATATTTGTGCACCAAAAATCTTTACAGTATTTTTACATGGACCCATACTGAAGAAAACTACTGTTATTAATGTTACAAAAGAACATTCCCAATGTTAACAAAATATCTGTACGCTTTCAAATACCGGCACATACTCATACGAATATCTGTATTTGTGCACATCAAGCTGGGTTGTGTTTAATGTTCCAATATTTGCCTGCATGTGAATGATTTTGGCTGCCTATCAAACATCAAACAAGAGATTGGTGTGTTTCAGGTATTTCTCATATTGTGGGGACCTAAATCTGTTAACACATTCACATTATGGGGACCTGTCTCCCTAATGGGGACAAAAAAAGCAAGTCCTCGTAATGTAAATGATTATATTTTAAGGTGAAGACATGTTATACAGTTAGGTTGAGGTCAGTCATTTTCTTTTGAAGTCATGGAAACCAGAATCTGTGTGTGTGTGTACTTTCTGCTATCTTTCTAGGGACATTGTGTCTGGGCCCCACAACTTTTTCACTTAGTTGTAATGGTTATGCTCATGAATTGTCCTTACTAAAATATAAAAACCAGTTTGTGTGTGCGTGTGTGTGACTTACGTGTACACTCTTTCAGTGGGGTGCTGGAGCTGATGTGGATGTTGTCTATCCAGATGTGTCCTCTGGTGCCATGCACAAAGAAACCCTCCATCACAACCTACCAAAACCAGAACAATAGAATAAGAGGAGGAGGAGGAAGAGGAAGAGGAGTGGGTGGGGAAGAAAGTTGAGGAGGAAGAAGGAGACAGAATGAAGGCAGCGAGATAGCAGGGGAATAAAGGCAAAATGAGAACAAGGATGAGCAGGAGGAGGAGAAGAAAGGGGATAAAAACTTAATATGATTTCAAAGTTGCACTCAGCATTGACAATCATCCTGCTAAAGTCTCCATCTGACTTTTTCATGAGAAATGCTTATGATGTCTGTGACAAACACACAACAGAGACAATATGGCTCAGTTTAGCTGCTTCTGATGACAAGGTTGGCCTGAGGTAAAACTGAGATGAGAACTTATGCTTTGAAAGGAAAACAACCCTGTTTGACAAACATCAATTTATAAAGCAGAACCAGCCTTAAAAGAGAACCAGCCTGGGACATGGACACTCACTGACTGAAAACAAGGGTGCCAGCAGGGGCACAAGGGAAATTTTTTTTTAAGCCACCTAACAAAAAAAAAAAAAAAAAAAAAAAAAAAAAAAAAAAAAAAACGAAAAAAAAAAAAAAAAAAAAAAAAAAAAATCTAAGTCAACTTAAGTCTATGATATCCCCCCTGTATATCCCTTCTTAAAACATGCTGTCTGGTTTTAGCCATAATTGAACTTTTATTAGAGTGTGTATATTTTATTTATTTTTAAAAGTTTGTTCTACCTGGAAATCTTTAGGGGAGCGAGGCAGGATGGTGCGACCCTCCTTCCACACGGGGCCCTGGTCACCCGTCAGCGTCCAGAGCACTGTCTCCTCATTGTGCGCATCCCGCAGCAGGACCCTCAGATGTCCCTGGGCTTCGCCCAACAGCTGGTAGGAAAAGAGGAGGCAGAGGGGCCCAGTTTCAGCTGGAACCATGGCGCTGAGGATGCGGGCTTGCTGCTGCTCCGTCTTCAGGCTGGCATCCATGTAGAGATAGCTGTTGAGCTCTGGAGAGACAGAAACCACTCAGTAATGTCTGGATAATGAAGAGGGAAGTGTCCTGCAAGTTTTCTAAATATTGTCGATTTTGGAATAATTTAACCCAGGAACAACAAAAGAAGAACACTTTACTTAAAGGTCCTAAACAATTAGTAAGCAACATATACTGTAAGACCTTATGTGATGAATATAAGCAAAATTAAGACTATATGACATTTATTACTTTTAAGAGTCATATGTTCTTATTAGAGGCTCGTTAACAGTCTAGTTTAGTAACAATAATTAGACATATCAACATTATTATATAGTGAATAACACAATTATTTAAGACATTATTATATAAGACATAGGAATATGTCTTATATAATAATAATTTTTTTACATTTATAGACAGATTATAAAGATTATCAAGATTTTTACTGACTATAATTAAGTAGAATAAAAATTTTGATTAACCCAATTTGCTAGAAACTGGAAGTGTGTTAAAATAATAACAATAGGGACTTACTTGTTTATAAGGACATTTCATTAATTGTTAATTAATGCTGTTTTTATGATAAAAGACCAAATAAAATCGAGCAACAATGTGCAACTGAGCTGTTTTAGTATGTTGAACACACTGTCAATGAGCAGAGCTTTGTTTTAACCTTGATTTTGCTGGTTGCTGCATTGAATTGGAAGTGAAAAAAGAGTTGATTTAATTGGGTTTTCACTTCAGACCTTAAGGCAATAGAAGCAAAGAGATCCAAAAGGCTGTGCAGTGTTTCGTACTCATGACGAAATGAGCTGGAGCACATTTACAGAACAATCTGTGTTTCCTGATGAAGAACGTCATCGATAATAATCAGACCACCATGCAGAATGAGCTTTCACACAGTTTCCAACAACAAAACACAATTTAATCAACAGTTGATAAAGGCACACAGTACTCAAACCAAACAATAGGGGTGTGACAAATATAAACACCCAGAAGAATAGGTCAGAGGAGAGCGTCCTTCACACATGTTCGGACCAGAACTCCCACCAGGACCCGCGGGACCCATTTATCTTCATTCCCATTCCAGGTGAACTTCAATGACGGAAAAGACCAACAAAACTCACACCACTCCATTTGTTTACAAAAGAGGATGTTTAGTTTACAAATTGGATGACAGCATGAATTCCATTGTGAGGGAGTAAGATTGGTGAGCCTACTGTACAACGTGTGTGTGTTTGTGTTAAAGTGAGTCAGTGAGGCTTCTAGAGAATTTCTTATGTAGGCTTTGTGGGAAACTGTCGGTATCAACAGATTAAATGACCTGTTTCATCACGAACACGTCTGTGTGAGTGTTTTTCCTCTTTTTTACAGGTTTAGAAACATCTGAGAGACAGAGGATGGTTGCTCATATTGAAAACATGGCTGCTAGCAGGGACACAGAAGGCTCACCTAATACAATCTTCACCTGCTTAAGAGGACAATATCTTAAAAATAGTTTTTATACAGAAAACAGTCATTTGTAAACTGCCTATCCCACACCAAACTCCATAGAGTTTTAAACTGGTAAGGACACAGGAGCTGTGAAGTCTACTACTAATCTTCTACAGTCAATTTGTGTCACTTAGTTAAATTCAAACAGAGGATTTCATATACAGAAGTCACAAAATAACAACTTGGATCAACAACTCCCGTGTGCTGTGATGAAGAAGTCAACAATTTCCTCTATGGACTTTGGTACGGGAGAATAAGAGGTTTAAAAAAATTGGTTTTGTGTTGCAAAAGGCCATCTATGGGTGCGTTAATGTGGAAAATGTATTCTTAAGATATTGCACACTTAAGCGGGCATACTTTTTATTAAGTGCAACTTTTCAGAAGTGGGTCTTGTGGAAAAATCTGGAGATTTTGGAAATATAATCTGGCACATACTTGCGAGGCATGTTTAGAGAAAACGTGAGTGTGTCTTTTTTTTTTGCTTTTCTTCTTAACTCATCCACAGAGTCTCATGTGAAGCGGCTCACAGTAGCATTGTGCTTTGACAGTGTATGTTTTAGGCACAACTGAGCTGATAACCTTTCATCGTGTGCGAGTTTATATGTGTGTGTGTGGTTCAGACAAGCTTTATCTGGAGGGACAAATCTTCCTATGACTTGACAGCTCCCTTCTGCGCGTCATGCGTCCAGATTTGCCGGTGTGTGTGTGCGTGTGTGTGAGACACTTCAGACTCTATGTGTGACAGTACATCCCTTGGCCCTTCACAGCTCTGACACTGGATGTGTGAAAGAACCATATTTGTGACTCTGCGAGGCGTTTCATCACTCATTTGAATGTGTCTACAGCAAAGTCTCTTCTGCAAGGCCCCCTGTTGTTGTGCCTCTTGTTTGGCAGACAGCTCATAATCAAGACAGCCTCACATAAACAGAGTCTGATTAATCCATTTCACAGCGGTGTCCTGCAGTGAGACGCAAACAAGGATTCAATCCATGAAGCCTAGTTACAACATTTTTATTATATTAGGCAAAATAACACGACAGTAGAGGGAGGCAAATGCCAGCTCCGTATTTTATGACCGAGGTCAAGAGGTGAGGAGATCATAGTTCCTGACTCACGAGACAAAGGAATTTTTACAGAGGATTAAATCGTGATTTGATAGTAGGGAAATAATGATCCTGCACTGGCTAGGATTTCTGACCTTTGACATGAACGGTGAAAATCAAAGGCCAGTGCAGTGTGTGTCAAAACGGCTGGAAATGATACTCCATACATGAAAGTCAGAACCTGACTAATCTAAGCAACCCTTTCCAATCCCGGCTGATGATGAAAGAAGCTGCTTTGAAGCCTCATCTGTCAGAGACGGTTTTGACCTAAATAGGTCACGCTTCAGGAAAACGTCTGCGAGAGCCGCTGAGCGTAATCCAGGTGACATCACACACTTGGAACATGCAAACTGAACCTCTTGTTCAATTCCGTCCAGCTGGAGAAAACCTAAATCTTTTAAAAGCAATGAATTTTAAAACAAGGCTGGGCCTAATAGTATTGTAAATGCGGCTGGCTCTGAAAATCTCAGCAGGAAACGTCTTCTGTAGCTTTTAATAACATGCCAAAAGCTGCACTTGTGAACTTTGGTTATGTATAAAAGGAAAATGAATATTTTCTTCAAGGAGTGTCTGAGTAGATGGGAGTCTCTCTGAGCCGGAGGTAATGGAAGGGCAGTGAGGGGACGACTCGTCTTTGGAATCTCCTGCTCTGAACTTAATTGGAGCTACAGGGTTTTAACCCCTTCCTGCTGTAATGCCACGCAGTCGGACCCTCAGAGCAGAGAGTGGCTGCATGTCACAGATGTCTCACTGCAGCAGTGGCACCAGTTCTCAGATTCTCTCAATTCATTTTCATTCTCAATCACTTGGAAAGAGCGACGTGGCTGACAGACGACGCTGGTGCTGCTGCTAAATTAAACTGGTTTCAATTTAATGAATTATTTTAATCAAATTGAAAAAAGCAGTCAAAGATGCAGAAAGAGAATGACTCCATTTAATTAAAAAAAAAAACAATGCCTGGACTCCCTGAGTTTGATAAAAATTAATGTGAGGCATTTGTGCAATTTCCTGCATCCATATGTAAGATGCATAAGAAACATTCTTCACTGGATAGTGTGTTAAAAACACACAAATCCAAAAGTGTAGCAAAAAAAGGCAAATGGACTTAGTTGAATTTCTTGAAGACGTTTCGCCTCTCATCCAAGAGGCTTCTTCAGTTCTGTTTGACTGGTGGAGAGTCTGGGACTTATAAACTCTGTCAGGTTCTTGGTCCATGGGGTGTGGTTTGGATAGGAAGGGGGCGTGAGTTGTTAACTAAAAGGTTAGATGAGACTTAACGACTCATCTAACCTTTTTTTGCTACACTTTTGGATACCATGACCTGGATGACTGAGAATCTTCACAGACAACACACAAAAATGTTTAAAATGGTCCTTAAAGACATATTTTAGGTTTTCTGAAGTTTACTTGTATGAGGGATTGACTTTGACTGAGAACCAACCTGAGATATGAACACTGCCAGCAGGGACAGATTTTAACCACTTAACAAATGCTCATGTCATAAAATATGTGCCTGCTTACGTCTGAAATAGTTAAAGAACAGATTTGCTGCCTTATCTCACTGTCAGCACTGACAACCTTATCCAGCTAGAAGCTGAAGTTTGTTAACTGCTCACTCTCCCACACCAACGTCCATTCAAAATCAAAGTTTTTAGCTCACTGGGACACAGGAGCTGCTGGTCTACTGCTGCCATGTGTGGAGAGTTATATCGGAATGAAGGCTTTCAAACACCAGTCACACATTTAAACACATTTAAACATACTGATGGAGGCAGCAGTGGATCAACAACTCCTGTGTGCTGTGATGTAAAATCACAGATTTGTCTCTATGGACTTTGGTGTGGGAGCACCATCTTCTTAAGATATTGTAGACTTCAGCAGGAGTAGGATTTATTGGGTGAGCATTTAGTTAAATGTCTAAAATCAGCTGCCTTGTGACTCAGGCTGGTTGCTGGCAAAGTTACTTTACTGTAACTGCATTGTTTTATAAAACAAAAATCAAAAAATCTAAAGATTAGATTAATTCATAAACAGATTCATCTCCTGCAGACGAAGGCAGAGAAAACCCTCAGCTCTGAGTGCAGAGTATGTAAGTCAAACTTTACTGATGATGAGGATGAGACTCACCGTGACTGTGCAGGGACCAGAAGAGCGGGGCACTGGGGTCATGGGTCCACCCACACAGGCCATGGTCAAAATCACACACACTGTCTGATGGAGGAGAGGTGACTACTGTTGAGGAAGGAAAAGACATAGTTCAGCCTTTCATCTGTCTTATTACCACCATTCACCCTGTATTTTTGTTGCTTTCATGTGAAACACTGATGACCTGTGGTCGTCACGGGGACAGTGGTGGTCTCAGTGTCGGGAGGCAGAGTCGGCGTGACAGTGTCGGCTGGCGTGGATGTCTCTATAGCAACAAACACAACACAGTGTAGGTCAGAGACTACAGAAAAGTCTTCATAAACTTTTGTGTAGATTTTCAATGTGTTTCAAATATACACTCATGTATTTCCCTTGGAATAATGTGATGATAAATTGTTTGATTAGTGGCTTTTTTATAATCTCAACAGGTGGACAATATGTTTAAGCTGAAAACCACCATTTCCACCCACTGATTATTTTAGTTTATTTACATCATTATGTTGTTACGTGAGCGTCTCACGAGGAATTGTGGCAGCAGACAGAGGACAGGAGTTATATTTATTTCAAGTCAAAAGAGAAAAGAAAAGTAAATTAAAGAAAACACAATTTAACACTTTAAGCCAACTGTGTCTATGCCTAGGTCTTCAACAAAACGTTATAGGAGTAATAGGAACAATCAGCACAGCGCTGGAAGGATTGATCCTCGATCTAAAGCAGTCGCGCTCCTTCAGTCTTAGTGTATTCCCAGCACCTATGAGGCTCCAGAGACTCCTCAGTGCAAGTGATGGAGGAAAGCACTGTTTCTGAGCGTGAGCCCCAACAGTCCTGAGATCCGAATATCTTGTGGTCTGTTTGAAAACACCTGTTTTGTGTTGTGGTATAATTTAATTACAATTTTGAATTATGTGTGTAGCCATTTTGGCGACACTATACTAATTTTTCATGCATCTTTTCCATGGTCAAATTCAAGCACTTTTCAGGCACTTTTAAGGTCATACTTTATGGTTTTCATGCACCTTGCAGCTACGGTAAGTTAATATGAATATATATGTGTTCAAAAAAGATTATTTACCACTCTTACTGTCACATTAAAAGTGATGGAATTATTATTATAAACAACCAAAACTGTGTTTTTATAATAGTTTCTGTCAAGCGAGGTCCAGTCCCACTTTTTTGGTATTTATTTTATCTTCCATCTAATGAGCCAAATATTCAGCCAATATTTAATTTTCAAGCATTTTTAGCAACATTTAAGCACTATTTAAACCTCAAACACACATTAAAATTCAAGCACTATTAAGGATTTTAAGCACCTGCACGAACCCTTTACACTGTATCATGCATAATTTGTAGACGGACGCTGCCGTTTGGTAAGATAAAAACAAGGTTGTAGCTGACCTTTTGTGTCAAAATAACATATAATGTTTGCCATGATTGTTCTTTCCTACTGCATGACAATTAAATTGTCACAAAATATTTTTTTTAAATATAGCAAACAATAATATTAATAATGTATTATTACTGCATGTTACCTGTGTGGCTTTGTAAGTAACTACCTGTTTCTGTTTTTTACATTCACTCCCTGACACTGGAAATAGCTGGGGGAAAAAAAACATGACTCAGCTAAAATTAAACTCTTTCTTGGCTGTACATCTTCATTTAAAAGTGAAAAAAATTAAATAAAATGCAGCCAGTTCACTGTTTTCCCTCTGCAAGTCATCTCTCATGTCAAAACAGGTCACTGAGTGTCCAGTTAAGGGTGCATGTCATCGTGTGACGTCACAGTCAGAGACACCGATAGCCTCACTCACTCACTCACTCACTCACTCACTCACTCACTCACTCACTCACTCACTCACTCACTCACTCACTCACTCACTCACTCACTCACTCACTCAGGATACCTGGTTCTCCCAGTGATGATGAATGGATGAATAAAACACAAACTCCCCTCGACCTTGGATGGAGTGATCACACTCTGGGACCACTCAGTGACTGTCAGGGAAACTATGCAGCACACACACATACAGGGGAAAATGGTAGAGGGAGACTCTGTGTGTGTGTTCGTGTGTGTGTGTATGTTCCACAAGGTCTCCCTCACTCTATAACTCATGATCATTTGAGCAACGTGTATAATTTTCTCTATTAATGCACAGATTTATCACAGAGGAAGATAAACAATACACTGATCCATAAATACGCCAAAAAGATCCCTCATTTAAACATGTCACACGTACACGCACACACATATGTTGAGCAGGCTGCAGTTGGAATGTGAAGTGGGAGAAAGCGCTGTGTTATTAGGAGCAGATGTTTTAACCCTGGTGAATTCTGGGAGTTTACACAGAGGTTTAGGTCACAAACTCAAAGATCCTCATTTATCATAATAATAATCTGTTCTTGTCTCAGTTCCTGACTCATGTAACCATCGAGAAATGTCATTAACCACACAGCGACAGTGTCTTCATCACATTTATCTACACACACTGGAACATTTTAGTCTAATTTGACATCAGTGACCACTAGCACAAGTATGTGGATTCACAAGAATCATCCCTTTAAATGAGATGATGTCCCTACCTCCTCATTGAAAACATTGTCAGCACTAACTTTGTCGAGCTTCGGACACAACAAAAACTAGATTATAGCCACTTAACAAAATACTTGCATGATAAAATATACTGCTTATGTCTATGACATCTCAAGAACATATTTACCACTTTATCTCAACATAAGACAGCCTTCTTTGGCTTGAAACGGGAAAATACACACCACTCACTCTCCTGATTTTAGCTTGTGGGGACACAGGAGCTGCCGGTCTACAGCTGCCTCGTGTGGTCAGTTTGTGTCACTGAGGCAAATCTGAACATAGGATTTCAAACACTGAAATGACAAATGAGTTTGAACTTAGTGATGGAGGATCAACAACTCCTGTGTGCTGAAATGCAATATAGACAATTTTCTCTATAGACTTTGGTGTGGGACAACACAAGCCTCAGTTTCAGTTGGAAAAGGCCATGTAAGAATATGAAATAATGGCTACTACTTGTCTTTCCCATCATGTCCTTGTGTGTGTATGTGTGCACATCTATTCATCAGTGTGTGTGTGTGTGTCTCGGGCTGCCAAGTAGAGATTTACAGAAAGGCTTTCTACATAATTGAAGATTTTTTTCCCTCTCTTCTCTGACATATTGCTGAGTCAGATTCTTTGGAATTGAGCAATATCTATTATGCAGAGAGGGTTGGCTCTCTCTCCACCCTGTGTGTGTGTGTGTGTGTGTGTGTGTGTGGAAAAACAAGCATTCAAAAGCATTTATCTGTGTCTATGTTTCTGTGTGTGTGTTTCCCCTGGGTCCACTTCTAAATGCTGGTGTGTCTCATCCTGTGCATGATGATCATGACTTGCATCATCACCTGCAGCATTAGACACATTATGTATAAGTAAGACAGCACCACGCCACAGAGGGACTTTTCCTGCGTCGTCAGGCCCTCTACTAGTACAGTGGGCCTCCTTGGAAAGCTCCGTGACACAGTCCCTCACACGGTGAAGGTAGGCAGGTCACATATGTTCTTGCGCTTTCTCGCATAAACACAAATGCAGGAGTCGATGCCACTCCTGCTGCAGCAGACGTTTCTGTCACACGCTGGAAAGGTCAGTACATTCACACTGTGACAAGGCTTGACCTTTGAAAGCATCGAGTGCACAGGAGCCCAGTGGAATCTTAATGTACTGACTTGTGTGTGTGTTTATGTAGGTTTAGTTGGCAACCACATATTTTCACACCTGGTCCCAGAACTTAACCAAAAACTCAAAAGGTTAGACCAGAATAAAAAAGGTGAACACAAAAATTAAAATGCAAACAAGAAGAGGAGAAAGGGAATGATTAAAAATTTGGGAGAGAGAAATGTTTCTGGTGAACCCACAGTGATAAGAGACTGATGAGGTAGTTAATGAGCGGCATAAAGGACGTGACATTAACACTGGGTTAATGTCAGAAGCCATCGCCAGCTGTGGTTGTCCCTTTAATGTTTGCCATTTCGCCAGCTGGGGCACCCTTGTGCTCATTTCCACAGGAAGTCCCTCTAAAGCAGATCAATTGTGTATCACGCCGGGTTTGTTGGCCCTGACCGCCGTTTATAGTTTTTAAATGAGGCTGGTGGTGATGCACAGAGAGTAAAATAACAGCAGGAGATTGGAGGATTGTTATTAACAGGTGTCAGGTTCAGAGCAAACCTATGTCACTTCCTGCCTTTTTTTTGCCTAACATGACATCATCAAAGTTGGTTGAATACGTTTTTACAAAAGAGACAACTCGCAAGTTTCTGTCAGGAAATCTAGGAGCAAAGAATGCAAAAAATAAACAAAAAAACTTTTAACCACTGAAATGTCAGCACTGCAGCATCCTCACACAAATAAACAATAGAAATGGATCCGTACCACTTTTGTTGTAAGATATAGTGATAATGACTTGTGTATCTTCCAAAAACAGTCCATTTCAGTAGGTTTTACACCCTTTAAACCTGTGGGTCCCAAAGACTGGGTGGGGCCTCACAGTTGGGTCACAGGAAATTTACTGTATTTTGGGTCCCTTAATAAATCTGTTGAAATCTTCCAGCCTTTTAGTAATGTATATTTGTTTCAAATGACACACATAAAATGAAGTTTTAATTAATGTTAATTTACCACTTAAAAATGATATTACGTGTTAAAGCTTTGGCTGTAAATTGGTCAGTATATTATGCACACATTTGGGAAACACTGCTTTAATCTATCAAGCTATAAACAATAGCCAATATTAAGAACAAAAGAAAAACAGTTCACAATTTTTACATTCACAAACTTTGTAAAATTTAGAGGTTTTTGTGAATTATTGGATTTTACATTTTCTTTACCAATATCTGATGTAATTTTAAACATCTGACCTTTTCTAAAACAAAAGTATTATCCCAGCTCATCCCAAATAAACAAGGAATTATTTAGTCTAATGCGCTAACTCCTCCTAACTCTTAACAAAGCCAATGACAGAAACATTGCCACCTACTGGCAACAGGAAATGACATGTTTTTCACTTCGATAAGCTCCTCCCATCAGGTTGATCAGATTAACCGTATATTTGGTTAGCCTTCTGACAGTGAAGATTCTATATTGTGAAAATGGTGTGTGTGTGTGTGTTTTTTTTTTAAAATCACTGTTGCTGTGACGATTTGACAATTATTAATGCTGCATTAAGGAACAGGAATTTGTGCCCCTAACTTTGATGATTGATTAGATATCAGAAATTGTGACATAGTTATTGTGCCACATAGTGGCCCCATGGAGTGCTACAAAATGTGCATGCATTTGTCAACTGCCATGCAAGTAGACATGAGACAATATGAAAATATTATGTAATGATCTTCTTGATGAAAATAATGTAATTCATGATATTAGAGCAATATTTTTTTTACAAATATGCTGAGCCTGGGTAGTAACAATATGAGCCTGAGTCCATAATCTACCTGAGTTTAGTTTGAATATACAATGTGCACAAGCAAGATTATGGTTCATTGCTCCAAGCTTTACCGTGGTGAAGCTGCAGTAGAGTCTGTGCTGCGTTCAAGGACTGAACTGTAAATACAAGCTTTAACAGCTGTCACCGCCTCAATTTGGCTCCTGACAACATAAATAAAATTCATGATCTTCTGTCAGGCGACATCAATGCGGACAGACAGGGCACCACAAACCCTGCTCTCACTTCAGCCATCAATATTCTCAGCACTTCTGTCATTATTGATCAATGTAAATATTGAAAACTATATTCACTTATTTTTTAGTGTTTCATAGAATTTTTTTTTTTTATACTTGTATTGATAGAATGACCTGTGTAATGTTATAAATAAAAATAAAAAGGCATAAGTTTTGAAATTCACTGTACTGTACTGCTTGATGGAAACAATTCGAGCTGGAAAAAAGGGAGAATATTCTTCCTTCCAAAAACTGTCACATCACAGGTGTGTGTGTGAGAGAAAGAGACAGCTGTGAGTGAATTGGGGGAAACAGAAGTCGAGTCAGGACCAACAGCAGTGAGTGAGCTTGGAAAAGAGGTGCGAGTGATGAGTAACAGAGGAAAAGAGGAGGGGGAAAAAAGAACAAAAACATTTACGGACCCATGCATGTACAAAGACAGTGAGGCCTCAAAATGAGAAAAGAAAAACATGTTGAAAAAGGGACAGAGAGCTTAACTGTGTTACAAAAAACACAATATTTCTTCTTATCAACATAAATCAAAAAAGACATTTCAAAGACCAATAAAGTTAGGACAGAAGAGAATGAGGAAGTGGAGGATTTACAGGAGGTAAAGCAGTCGTCCACTGCTCCTGTTGAGTTTTGAATCCTTGAGAACAACGTGTGACCCTCAACAGCCTTTTTTTCTGCCACAAAAAACCCCACTCCTCTCTGACAAGAAAAAACAAAAATCACTGGAGTGAGAATGCCAGAGGTGGATCATTTTGTCTCCGTGTTTGCGGCATCATTGTACAAGTTTTGCATGGCGCCTCCCGTGGGTCACTAGTCAATCGACATGGAGGACACATTGTCTCCTCTGTGTGTCACACGAGGACATGGAGGAAAATAAAACCACCAGACATCGGGTGTTTCATAAATACACATAAATTAAAGAACAACTGCCTTTATTGCAAAATCTGCAATATTTATATTATTTTCTTTATGTAATATTAACATTCCCTGCCACAATCATTCTAACCAAAGTTGACACTGGTACTATGAAAATTGGAAAAACTGCTTTGATATAGTTCTTTTTCTTAAAACTCAGCAGACGGAGCCTTTTGTCTGTAATCTACCCTCATTTGGTTTGTATCTGTGAAATTCCTTTAGCATAATATGAATAATGTTACCAAAAGTGTAACAAAATGTTGTAATTATACAACATAAGTGTGTAAGTAACTTTAGAAAAAAATGATTTACCTTACCCAGACATTTTACAATATTTTTAAATTATGAAAACACATTTACATGTTCCTGACTGATGTTACTGTTAAATGTTACAAAATATTGTAATTTACGAAAAGTGTTCCTAACTTTACAAAAATAACTAATATCACTAAATATTTTTACAAAATATAAAACAACTACTAATTATGGAACTGTAATAAAATTAAATAATTTACATTCCCAAAATATTTTTACACGTGATTAACTTTGCACAAAAGTCCAAAAAGTCCAATTGTCCAAACATTAATTGGACAATTGGACTTTAATTGGACAAAACAATTGTTGTTAAAGATGTGACAGAATGATTTAATGTTACTAAAATATGTTACAGACTAGAAAGAAAATTACTAAAATGTGACCCGAAAATGTTGCCAAAATAATAAGTCATGTTACAAAAACATGAAGCTAATTGAGAAAAATGAGACAAAAATATAAAACAGCCATCATCTTTGTTTAGCTACACATGTGCAAAACCCAAAAACACACACAAATCACCTCAGAGCTTTTACAGACGCATGATTGCTATGGTGTGTGTTTGTGTGTGTGTGTGCGTCACTGTACACATTTGTATATCACTGTCTCTGTGGTTTGTTTGCTGTGTGAGTGTGTCTAAATGGTTTTGTTAGTGCGGATCATGTTGTGTGACACATCCCAGCTTTTCTGTTCAGGCTCAGAGGGAGTGGTAAACAGTGAGAGTCCATGTGGGTTTGAGTGTGTGTATGAACCAGTTGCTGCTGCTTCACATCTGGAAAACAGACCACGCTGAAAAGTCTCCCTCTCTGTTTTGCTGTCTCTGCAGGGACGCATTCCTTTAAAGTCAAACCCGTCCACCCCCAACACACTTGTTCTCAAACCTTAAAGTGACAGTTCAGAGGTTGTGTTTTTTCTTTTTTTTTTTTTTTTAAACATTGTGGTTACATGACACAGAGTCAGCACTGACTGTGACATGACCCCGTTTCAGATAGGGACGCTCACTCACAGAAAACATGGCTGCCAGTGAGGTCAAGAGGACAAAAAAGACTTACAAAATGTCTTAAGAATAAGTTTGCTACTGTTAGACATACCTTTCTGATTAGAAAATTGAATGTGTGTACCCAATCTCTCCCATAACAAATTCTATAGAGAAAATAACAATTTTTAGCCTGAAGTAACACAGGAGCTGCTATTCTACTGCTGCCTCATGTGGCAAGTTTGAGTAACTGAGGTAAATCTGAATGAAAAATTTAAAACACAGAATTTTACAAATAACACATTTGAACTTACTGATGGAGGCAACAGTGGATCAACAAGTCCTGTGTGCAGTGAAGTAAAATCGCAGATTTTCGCTATGGAATTTGGTGTGGGAGTGTGAGCTCCCCTTCCTGTTGTCTAATAGTGAGATAAAGTGGCAAACAATATAATGAGAATGTAGATATAAGTAGGTATAGATTTTATGAGGCTAAAATTAGCTTTTTCTTTTGATTCCCAGCTGGCAGCCATGTTTTTCGGCGAGATTGAGCGTCCTCGCATCAAAAAAAACCTAAAATCTAAATCACAATTGCTGATGATTTAACTGGTTTAATCACTTTTCCTTTCTCTGGCTGTCTCTTTTCACCTCTGGCAGACTCTAATGACTCGCATGCATATCTAATGTGAGCCTCACTTTTCCAGTGAGAGCCACCTTCCTTCAAGGTCCTTTCAGTTCTGCACAGATTGCTTGAGTTTATTAGAGTGCAGGGAGAATTCTAAAGCCTGGGAAACTATAGGCAGCAAATAACCAAAAGCAGAAATCATTCACATATAATCTGCAGCAACTGAGTGTCCTACCTGGAAGGTCACAGCCGAGGATCTCTACTCTCATCCCGATTCCTGCAGGAGACCAGCGCTCTGGGTACAACCGGACGTACTGGGCCACTGTTTCCTCAAAATGCCGCAGCTCTGGGGTGTCGTAGTGCGTGTTCCCCTCGAAAATCTGTACAGAATAAACAAACAATGTAACACTAAACACACACAGCATAATAATAATATTCTATTATTAATAAATCTTTATTGTTCACAGAGGTGGAAAATTGTCTTCAGTCCACCAATTACAGATGACAAGACAACACTGGATCCCTCCTTGTCTTAACCTGTCTCTTTCGCCCACCTTTGGAAGACTCATCTTGAAGTCCATGATGAAATTCCACTCTTTTCCATTCAGGCTGTATGCAACTTTGTACTTCCGAACAAACGCTCGATTATCTGTGGTTGCTCCGCTCCCGGCGTCTCCTCCCCTTGCTCCTTGGGTGATGACGCCACGAACTGTCTTCGGAACACCAAGGTCCACCTGAGGAAAATAGATTTATATTATTACTCTCTATAAATCTGCATCAAAGTAATAGTAAGAGAATGTGATTGTGGTTTAATCGTTCCTGCAGTGTGACTTGTTTTTGCTCAATTTGTCTCTGAGCAATATGTGGAGGCAAGAATATACTCAAGATCTATAGAAGAAACGACATCACAACAACCAGCACACAGTGCTGATAAATTTATTCAGTTCCCAAACAAGGGATTCAGAAAACAGAGATAAAAAAAAAAACAAAAACTCAGGTCTCAAGAATATCTTGGGAGGAAAATACTTGAAGAATATGTTTTAATTCTTGCCATTAAACAGCCTTTTCTGAATCTTCCGCACTAAACTCCATAGAGAAATTCTCCATTTTTAGCTCATAAGGACACAAAGTTTTCATATGCCGAAATCACAAAATTAAAACATTTGAACTTACTGATGGAGGCACCCGTGAGCTGTGGTTTTAAAATAGCTAATTTTCCTAGTGGGCAAGCAACAGAAGCCTGTCTCACAGTGGAAAACATATCCTTAAGATATTGCTGATGTAAGCAGATTATATTTTATTAAGTGATCTTTTCCTTAGTTTTAGGGTCAAGGTAGACAGAAACAACACACCTGTAGCCACTCCTCTCCTGCCAGAGGCTGTGCCGGTGCAGGGAACCATCCAGAGCGACTGGCCACCAGACGGGCGGTGCCAGGATTCCACACCATGTCCCTGCTGGAGGAAGCCGAGATCTGCGCGTCGGGCAGGAGGCCAGACAGCAGGCCCTGCAGGTCCGAACATGGAGCATCTGAGAGAGAGAGAGAGAGAGAGAGAGAGAGAGAGAGAGAGAGAGAGAGAGAGAGAGAGAGAGAGAGATGGACAGCACAGATTACTTTAACTTTCACTTGCAGGGTTGCGATTTTAGCGATGACCTAACATACACTCACGCTGTTACACATAATCCCACCTGGGAGCTGTTAAGCTGCACCACAGGACTGCACTACTGGCCACTCTGCGTTAAGAGAATAGACTAGAGCAAACGGGAGAGGGTGGAGTAAGGGAGCAGAGAAGAAGATGTCTGCCTCCACATGCAATTAATGCCATTAGTTCACATAAAAGCTACTGCAGAATACACTCACTGTGCAACAGTCTCTCTCTCTATTCACTCGGCTGAACACATTTATATGTATATACACTGACTAATGGAGAGCTCCACGTCTGTGTAGAAGCAGCAGGAAATAAAACTCACATGGATAAATGGAGACACACAAAAAAGAGTTTATACACTTAACTAAAGGCTCATCTAATAAAATCTATGTCTGCCTAAGTCCTGAGGAATAGGTTTGATTTTTTTGTAGACAACTTACTCTCCCGCACAGAAGTCCATTAAGAAAATCAGTGATTTGACATCACAGGAGTTGTTGGTCCACTGCTCCCACTGCTGACCACATGAGGCGGCAGCAGATCAGCAGCTCCTGTCTACGGGGGGGCTAAATCTATGATTTTGTCTTTGGACTTTGGTGTGGGAGAGTGAGTAAAGTTTCTAGATAGATATTGATATAAGGCGCCATAGATTTAAACAGGTGCAGGTTTTATTCCGTTTTTTTAAGTGGCTCTGTTTTTTGTGTCCCTGCTGGCAGCCGTGTGTCTAGAGAAAGCGTAGCATCCGTGTTAGACTGGTTCTTTGAGACGACAGAGCGGAAAGTGCCTCATACCAGCACATTTCAAAAACCTGCACTATCACTTTAAGGATTAAGGGGATAAGGAAGGTTTAATTGAAGGAACTGGGATGCAGAGTTGTTGCGAGCGGAAAGAGAGAGCAGGAGACGGAGCCTCCCGTGGAGGCAAACATTGGGAGAGATGACGGGAGGAAGAGGAAGAGAAAGAGACAGAGGAAGCAAGCGAGGACGGGAGGAGGGCAGAGGGGGGAGATGTTAGTTGTGCTGACGGTTTAAGAGAACACAGATCAAAGTTTCATGCTGTTATGTCACCATAAATGTAGGGGATTTAAATAATGCATAGGAAGTGGATTTACTATATGTGTATATTTCAAAAGGATGCACCTGTTTCTGGGGTCACCTGCCACCGGCCCGCGTGTGGATGTACCTGTGCCTGTAAGAGCTAATCACTGTTTCAGCAGCAGCTGCTGAGGCTGAAGCAAATCACAGTTTCTGATGTGAGAGCAAATGTGGAGCAATGAATGATTGATCCAGACTCATTCTTCCACACAGAGGAGCAAAGAGGACGCATCAAAAATAAATAAATAATAAAAAACAGCATCTAAAAGCCGTGAGAGGGAAAAGAGAGGTGGCGTTGTGGGATTTGGAAACAGAAGGAAGAAGCAGAAGAGAGCCGAGAGAGAGAGAGAGAGAGAGAGAGAGAGAGAGAAAGAGAGAGAGAGGAGAACGACACTCGTGGAAGGAAGTAGAAGTTTCTTTTAATTAGCCTGAGGCTTGACATGTCTAAAATATAACTGTGGGAGAAAAAGAGACACAGGCTAAATACACATGTACACTTGAGGACGAAATTATTAGCTCCCTATGAAAATGTCATTGTTTTAAAAGTATTTCCCAAGTGCTGTTAAACAGAGTAAAAAAATTTTAACACAGCTTTTTCAAACATCCTAGTTTTATTTTGGATGCTTCCATGATTTGACTTTGCACACAGAAATGAAATTTCTGTCAGGGTCAAAATTATTAGCCCCCCTCTCAAGCTCCTCCAGATTTGATGACCTTCTGTCATGGACCTTCGTCTTCAGTTCATCCAAAAGATTTTCAATGGGATTTAAGTCAGGACTTTGTGCAGACCAGTTAATAACATTCACTTTGGTCTTCTGGAGGTAGTTCTTCACCAGGAGAGACCTATGTTTTGGGTCGCTGTCGTGTTGGAAGACAAAGTGACGACCAAGACCCAGTTTTGCTGCTGACTGCTTCAGATTTTCTTTCACAATCTTCACATCTCCTTCTTTCTTCATGATTCACAGTTCCAGACACACTGAATCATCCCCACAACATAATACTTTAACCACCGTGTTTCACTGTGGGGACGGTGTTCTTTGGGTTATACACCTCTCCCTTCTTTCTCCAAACATAAACAATGTCTCTATGGACAAAGAGCTCTAGTTTGGTCTCATCTGACCAAAGGTCATGCTTCCAGTATGTATAATCTTTGTCCAGGTTGTCCTTAGCATACTTCAGTCTGGCTTGAAGGTGTTTCTTCTGCAGAAGTGGAGTTCTTCTTGGTCTCCAACCCCACAGTCCATTTCTGTGCAGAGCTCTAGTAATTGTCTTCTTTGAGACTACAATTCCTCACTTGGCTAAGTCCTTCACTAGTGTCTTGGCAGTTGTTCTGGGGTCTTTAGACACATCTTAGTCTTTGAAATCTTTCTCTTCCTACCTCTGCCAGGCTTGTTCTCTATTGTGTGGCTCTCCTTGAATTTCTTGATGATGCTTCTCACTCCAGTTCTTGACACTTGGAAACGCTGTGATAACTTTGTATATCCTTCTCCTGCTTTGTGAGCATCAACAATCATTTGTCTCAATTCTAAGTTGATTTCATTTGTTTTTGGAATTATACTTTCTCGAGTGACAGCTCAAACCCTTACTGAAGATTTTATATTGTGTGTAAATTAGGAGATAACCCTCAGTTTTGAGCATTACACAGTTAAGCACATAATGGTTTGTGCTATGGCTCAATAAAAAGGTTGGTTCTTAATAATTTTGACCCTGGTAGTTTTTGGATTTTGTGGAATAATTTCATTTCTGTGCACAAAGTCAAATAAGGGAAGCATCCATAATAAAACTATGATGTTTGAAAAAGCTGTGTTAAAAATCCTTTGCTCTGTTTAACAGCACATGGGAGATACTTGATCAAAGGGAGATAAAGCAAGTAAATTTTCATAGGGAGCTAATAATTTCATCCTCAACTGTATGTGTGACTGTGTTTCCTTTTGTCTCTTAAGTATTTTTACTTCTCGTCTCTCTTATCATGTCAGTGACATTGCTTTCATCCGAAACACTGAGTTGAAAACTTTCTCTCCAGGTTTCTGGCAAATGTGATTTAAACAGGTTTGCGCACACACCTGTGATCTGGCAACCATAGAGCTCGAAGCGCAGCGCGATTCCGTTCCTCCAGGCTTGTGGTCGAATGCGAACAAACCGGGCCAAAACTGGCTGAGGGACACGGTTCAGAACCACCTCAGCTGGGTCTGTGTTGGCGTGGAAAATCTGGGAAGATGAAAACAAACAGGATACAAAGGTTGGTTACAATGAGAGTGAGTTCACGTCTTTGAAAAAAAGACTCTGCTGCTATTTGTTTTTATTTTATTTATGAATTTCTGTAAAAGGTCCAAAGCATAAAACAGCCTATCCATTAAAAAATATTAAAGGGAAAGAAAATGGAAAATGATTGAACGTAGCGGTCCAATCATTCTTTTCAGTGTTTTTGGAAAAAATTAGCAAAGATTGTGTTAAAAACATAATGTTTTAAAATGAGGACAATTTTCGACAGACAGCTACACGTCTGTCATTAAAAAAAAGACTATAACAAAACTGTCTCTCCAGACAAATTGCCCTACTATCGGCTTTTTTTTTTTTTTT